>OX393558.1:31242508-31729320 GCA_947650365.1 Chamaelirium japonicum | reverse complement strand
ACACTAGATCGCGTGTTTTCTTTTGAAAAAAAGCCTATCACTTAACGGTCATTAACCTGGAAACTAGCCGTTGCTTTTTCACATTTATCCTGAACAAATAATTTCCTTCCAACAAAATAAATGTCAGAAATTTTCTTCTGCAACTTGAGGCTGCAACTGCGCAAGTTGAGAAGAAAGAAGAGCATGGAATCAAGGTGGTCCATAAATTGGTCTCCTTAAATTTCCCGTATGACTAGTCTTTTCTTTTCGATTATAAACAATGGACCAATTTTCATGGAGTTTTAGGCGATATCAAGGCTGCGACTGCTCAATGTTGTCTTTATATACTTTCTGTAGATCTTCACATACGTACGGCCTGAGTTTTGGGTGTGAGGGGGATCTAATATGGTATCAGAGCAGCTTTGACTTATGCCCGTTAAGCAGAGTGGAAGCCTACCAACATGATAAGGACCGGACAAAACTAGCATACACGTGAGGAGGAGTGTTGGAGTTTAGCCCCACATCGCCTAGCAGGTTAAGCAATGTTGTCTTTATATATATATACCCTATATAGACCTTTTCTTACAGTCCGGGTTTTGGGATGTGAGGGTATTTAAAAATATCAATTAATTCTCTGCATGTATTCTTAGTATAAAAGGAATATAACTTTAGTTATCATTTTCTTTAGGGTCCACCGGCATTGATAATTTTGATGGATTACTCTACTTCCTATAGAAGGGGTGTGACTTGAACCATCACTACTTTGTATACAATCACGTGTACTTTTGTTCGTGTACACACATTTCAATACATACATGTTTGTATGTATACGTGTGCAATTACAAACACATTGGGGTGGCAATCCTTGACCTGATCCACCAATCCGACCCGAACTCGACCCAAAATTAGCGGGTTTGGATTTGGCCTCAACGGGTTTAGGTAAAAAATGGTTGACCTGACTGATCCATTTATATAATGGGTCGGTTTGGATTTATAATTATAACCCGATTGACCCGACTTGATCTGTTGACTAAATGGGCTGTGTCAACCTATTAACGACCAGACTCGACTCTACCTGAGCCAACCTAGCGCAATCTAAACCAACCCAATCAAACCCGATCCAACTCGATCAAACCTGGCCCAACCCGACCTAACTTGACCCAACCTGATCGGTTTACATTGGATCTGTTGACCCATCCAAAGCCAAACTGACCCAACCCGACTTGACGCATTTTTTAAACAGGTTAAACGGGTTGAGTCGGGTCAACCCATTTATTAGGCAGGTCGGGTTTGGGTTTAAGTTTTTGGATATTAAACGAGTCAGATTCAGATTGGGTGTTTTGCCCTTGAACCCATATCTCAACCTGACCTGACCCATTGCCACCCCCTGCATAAACGCTTGAACGCAAGGTTCTAAAAAGCGCTAGGCGCTAGTCAGGCGGTGAGGGGGCGCCTAGCGCCTAGGCGGCCTAGGCGGGGCCTAGGCGGCGCCTAGGCGTTTTGCCTTTTTTTTAATTATTTTAATTATTATATTGATATTAGATAATATATATATATATATATATATATGTTTAAAAATTAATATAAGTTCAAGATTATCCCAAACCATTATTTTAAAGAACAAGTATATAACCATAATTCTAGATTGAGTGATTAACAAGAACAAAAGCAAACATGGTCCGCCTGGCCAGCCTCAGCCCGCCTAGCCCGGCTGGTCCGCCTGGCCAGCCTCAATCCGCCTGGTCCGCCTGGTCAGCCTCAGCCCGCCTGGCTCGCCTGGTCCGCCTGGCCAGCCTCAGCCCGCCTAGGCGGCCGCCTTGCCCCGCCTAGACCGCCTAGGCGGCCGCCTAGCTCCGCCTGGGAGCTTGGCCGCTTTTCTGGAGCGCCTAGGGCCTAGGCGAGGCGGTGGGGGGCCGCCTAGCGCCTAGGCGCCGCCTAGGCGGCCGCTTAGACCGCTTTTTAGAACACTGCTTGAACGTCAAAAGCTACACCTTTGCCAACGGGCTACATATTGTCGGTATGGACAACATGGAGCGAACTTTCCTTCAAGGCCGTTGTCCCTTGTTTGTGCTTGCGAATCCTGACCGTTGATGTCAAGTTCACAGGATTATGAAATTAATTAATAGTTGTTGCTGCCTCTCCCCATTTCGATCTTCGGATCTCTTTGAGTCCTTGCTCTACACCCTATACTCTGACAGTTTAGCCGGTCCAACAAAAAACAAGGATCAATTTGACTTACCCCCATGTGTTAATAGATCAATTAGACTTACATGCCTAACTTGATATTAATTCGAGTTATCCTTACAAAACTGGAATTAACCCCTAAAAAATTTAACTTACCACCCAATGCCTATATGGTATTTTGAGATACCCCAATTCCATCTAATTATCACATAGAAATTTTAGGGGTTAAGCTGAAGATGGGGCAACTCTAATTGATATCATTTTAGGGGGGGTAAGTCTAATTGACCTATTAACAGAGATGGGTAAGTCAAATCGATCCCTAAATTAAAAAGGTTTATTTTGACTTTGCCCCCCAAATTTTGCCTTGAATTAGACATTACCCACCAAAACTAACTGTTCTGTCAGCCCACCATCTAAGAGAAAGGGTGAGCTGACGGAAAAGAAATAAAGTTTTGGGGGTTGAGCTGACGGAACAGTTAGTTTTGGGGGGTAAAGTCTAATTAATGAAAATATGGAGGGTAAAGTCTAATTCAAGGCAAATTTGGGGGGCAAAAGTCAAAATAACCCAAAAAAACAACTACACGTATTTAATACACGTTTGCATGCTTCTTATATCTATATGACGTACGTAGTTTATGTTGAAGCACATGAGGAGCCAAAAAAGCATAAGGAGCTCAAATCTTGGTAGGAGAGAGAGAGAGAGAGAGCGAGAGAGAGAGAGAGAGAGAGAAGAGAGAGAGAGAGAGAGAGAGAGAGAGCATCTTTAATGATTTTGATGCAAAACAATGACTTGGCTCAAAAGAAAGGAGGAGGGATTAAAGGAGAACTGGGGAATTTCGATAAAGAGACGTTGCAATGGAAGTAGTCTTCGAGGATGGTTTTGACCATCTTTCCCTTCGTTTTAGATCTCTCCTCTCTCTCCCCCACACAACCTGATCATCTTGTTTCTCATGATTTCTCTCATCAAAGTCCCCCCTTTTCTTTTTTCTGACCACCCCCTTGTGTGCTTATTTTGAATGGGGGGGGGGCTTCTTTGCTTTTACTTTTGCTCTTGTTTGCTTTCTTTCCCATGAGGGGTGGTGGGTGGTTTCAAAACCATAGGATGATATACCTTCCATTCTCTTGGGGGTCGTTAAAGGGTTGGGCAGTGGTGAACTGTAAAAAGAAAACACACACACACACACACAGAGAGAGAGAGAGAGAGAGAGAGAGAGAGAGAGAGAGAGAGAGAGAGAGAGAGAGAGAGAGAGAGGAGAGAGAGAGAGAGAGAGAGAGAGAGAGAGAGAGAGAGAGAGAGAGAGAGAGAGAGAGAGAGAGAGAGAGAGAGAGAGAGAGAGAGAGAGAGAGAGAGAGAGAGGGGGGGGGGGGGGGGGGGGTGTGGGCTAGGTGATTTGAGATTTGAGAGAGAGAGAGAGAGAGAGAGAGAGAGAGAGAGAGAGAGAGAGGGTGGGCTAGGGTGATTTGATTCTCCTAGGGAAACACTTCCATGCATGACACCGTAAACAAAACCAAACAAGTGGGTTTCCATTGCATATCATGCTTTAATATTTTCTTGCTCCTTTTCTTCTCCACCTCCCCACTTCTCCTTTTTATGGCAAGTTATATTATATCCAAAAAGTACAAAAGTCATTTACAAACAGCTTTTAGGTATGTATAATTTTGTAAATATACGGACATGCAAATTGCATAGCTCTTTCTAAGAATAAATTAAGTTCTCAATATTAAACTTTGTATTTTAATCTAAATGTCATGTTTGAATTTCCCAGCAGTAAAGTGCATTTGAGCAAAATTTTAATAACCTCATCAAATGTAAATATCATTTTTTTCCTATGGTAATCAACTAAAACTATTAAACATCATAGCATCACGATCATTACGGAGATGACCCCTGCTTCAGCTTTGGCCCCTCCCCGATCGACAGCTCCATCAAAGTTCTTCTTGATCTCCGTCGCAACCGGTGGAGTTCATTGACGGTAATAGCTTCATGTATCCTCGGGCTCACTTGCACATCACCTAGACCACAATTAACTGTAAGAAACTCCTCAGTGTCAATGATTGTCCTTCTCATGACACTAGTCGTAATCTCTTGGCTTCCCTCAAATAACTTTTGGTTCTTATTCATTAAATTCTAGAAGTAGTAATTTCATCTGTCTTTATCTATATTTTTTTATCAAGATTGTATTGCCTTCACCTTTGATCCAACTAACTTGATCTATATCTCTAGTTTTTCTTTCCCCCCATTCTAACTACTTTATATATTTTTCTTTTCACATTCCTTCGATCTTAGTTTATCATATAAGTTATCAAAACATGCAAATTTAGTCGTACTAACTAGTTTCATAGTATCCTTTTTAGTTTTTTAATGTCATTCTAAGTCCTCAATGTCCTTTCATTTCAGTCATTTTGTAAAACCTAATTTTTTTTTCCCATGATTGTCTTTTAAACTTTATCATTTTACCATCATGTATCTTTAGTCACATGTCGATTGTTGCATATGGAGTCAGACCCGGCCTAATGGAGGAGAACCGAACCCGGCACGACGAATATCCAACTAAGGAACGACGCCTTGTGAAGGCGGTGCGCACCATAGTGCACACCCCACTCGCACCTGCGGGGGCCCCATTTCGCTCTGGGAGGGCAGTACACACCACATGTCCCCAGGCTTTGCACACATGAGTTTTGATAGATTTAGGGTTCGGGGGGGCCTCGTATGAGAATGTTGGGCAGCTGTTGATTCATTGTAACCTGATTGTAACGAGAGGAGAGAGGGTTCTAGATTCTCCAAGAACCGCTCTAGCAATTCTGGTATATTTTTCAAGACCCAATTCTCCTTTCTTACTAACTTCTCTTTAAAAGATGCCATGTTGTTTTCTTTAAATTCTACCACTTTATTTTTGTACTTCTTTTAAATTCTTTTCTTCTTGCTATTAATAAACATATCCAAAACTACTAGCCTATCGCATTGTCAAATATTTTTCAGGTATCACCTTACAATCTTTGCATCTAGATTTTTCATTTCTTCGTAGTAAAAGATGATCTATCTCAAAACTTTACTTTACTGCTGAAAAATACAAACAATGTCAAATGTTTTTAACTTGGGTTCAACTAATATATAACTCACAACTAGTGGGATCGATAATTGGTAGCCCATAATCGTACATCACTGCATAAAGAATATGTTTGTAGCTGATCATACGGCTAATAATAGTCCTACGATGAATGTGATGGTCTGGATTGAGTTGTTAGGTTGTAGTTTAAGTTGAAATCAATAAGTTGAGCTTCTGTAATACATTGTGCATCTCTCGTTATTGTCTTGACAGCTATTGGTGAATTGATAGTCATGTTGGTTGAAGGAACTCACTAGCGAAGAAATAAAGAGATTTTCTCCACACATGCTTGGGAGATATTTTTGAATTTTCTTCTAATCAAATTCTAAATCTAAATTAAATGGTTTATTACACGGTACAAATTTCCCAATGGCACCATGTAATAAACCCACCTACTTTATAGCCTAACAAGTCGGGTGTTTTTTTTTAAAAAAAAAACATGATTAAAACGTTACTTATTGTTATGGCGTTTACTGCACGACTTTTTTTTTTGCTGTAAAAATCATTAATTTTTTAAAAAGGTCATGATTTTTTTTGATTTAATCCCAATTTACCTGTTTTAACTCTGATTAATCGTGCTTTGATCACACCATATACTGCTCTGCTCAAAGAATTTATTGGAACATCTTTTTATATATATATATATATATGTTTAAAAATTTTATCTTCTTTTACTTTTACGACTTTTCTTTTAAAGGTTTTTTTGACTTCTCCCCTGATCGATTTTTTCCCAACTTTTGACTTGGCATGGTAACTTTGTTTCATGGCCCCATAATCCTGGTCTTTGGAGTACCTAACCCATTTCCATGTGGATGCATGGTTCTAGCTAGAGTTTTGGTCTTTGCAAGATAATTGTTTGTTTTGTAGTTTTTGTTTTTTTTAAGGTGCGTTTGTAGTTGCTATAGGCATGTAGTCTGTTAAGGGCAATGAAACTGATATTTTGCCATTAAGTCACAGTTTAGATTAGGGTTTGTGACCTAGATTGTGCCATGCGATATGATAATTTGGTCACTAAGTAGTGGCTCTAGTGGGTACTAGGTAGCCTTTTTTTTGATAATTCAAATAATCAAAGGGAGAGGTCACAACCAGACCACCGGTAGGCGCCACATGACGGCATAGCAGTAGAAGGCAGCCATCCGCTGCAATGATAACCACCATCAGGTGAGGGAGGAGGCGCCACATGTCGGCACTACAGTAAGGAACTGCCAAACCAGGCAGGGGCGGAGGCGCCACCACCAGTGCAAAGCAAAAAGGCACATCGGTCACAAAAAACCCCCAAAAAATACACAAACAAAAACAAAAAACCTAATCTGAGATTGGAGATCAAAGACCTGATTGTAGAGAAGCTTATATCCCTCTTCGCCCAAGATCTGTGTGGGATATATAGGTCTGCCGCATCATTGGTCTAATCTAACTAGTTAGAAAGGAACACCAATATCTACTTGCCCTCTCCGTTCTGAGCATCGATCATTGAATGACACAGCCCCCTCCTCGCCCATCTATCAAGTGAAGCTATTAAAGTTGAGGCATGCAAATACCTAATCAAAAAATGTTTTCTATATTACTGATGTAGGACTGACTAGGGGGTCCTACCAAAAGCATGAATTCTCGATCTAGGTAACAAATATAGGTTTGAAAATGTGCAGATTTTTAAGACATCAAGTGTTATTTCAGTCTTTTTAGGATTGAGACGAAATTTGTTGGGTATGTAAGTCTAGACATAGGTAGTTTATGGTTAAAAGTTTTTATCTGACCAGCGGAGCGCAAGGTATCAGAGTTTGATCTCGTTTGGACTGTTAATTCAAGATTTGGTTCTAAGGCCAAATTGATCTTCAATTCATGTCCAAAAATTAGGGTTTTTATGGATTATGGATGAAATTTCATAGATTTTGGATCACTAGGGATGAAGATCTATTGGGCTTTATGTGGTTTTTACGAGGTTTTAGGTTTAATGTTTGGACCAGAAAATGTTAGATGAAAATGATGATAGATGAAGGTAGACACATGTGAAAATTGTTTTCACCTATAACTGAAGTGCAAAAAATAAAGCAAATAAGGCAATGAAAATGTTACCAGTGGAAGGGGTTAACAACCGGATCACTCCGACTCAAAGACTCGCGTGTGTCAAAGATCCTCGAATCTACAAGAAAGATGAATACTTACAATAATGGCAAGCAACAATGAGTTTTTCTTTTATTCAAGTATCAAATTATTAGGGTTTACACCATAAAGGCTTTTATAAAAGAGGCTAAGAAAAAAAAATCAAAAGATAAAAGGGAAATTAGGGACGATGGACTCTTGTGACCCGTGCCCAATTAAGGAGCCGTACGATACATGCTCTCTTTTTTTTCTCTCTTCTAGCCCTTCTGCCAAGTCGATAATAAAATAGGTTCGACCCTGACTCAGGTTTGAACCCGTAGATGTAAATCAGGCCCAATAACGACCATAAATAAAACTACTAGAAACACACATTAAATAAAGAAGCAAAGACTCTTTGCTAGATAAATCGATTATTCTGAATCTTGTCGTGCAGTCGGATTTCAGATTATGTGACTTAATTTTTGGCACTCAATTCTTTTGAGCCCATTAGGTTTATCTACGTGTAGGGTCTACTAATTACTCCCCTTTCTCGGGAAACTACTAATCCTCTTTTAAAAATACTTAAGCTTAAGAAATTGGGATTTAGGAGCCTTGGGATTAAACCTCTACATTATTGCATATGGAAGCAATATGCCATATATATAATCCCAGTTTGTATCCAGCCAACGCTTTTACTAATATAGTATAACAGAGAAAAGATTTACTTGAACCTGTCTGTATTGCAAACAAAAAAAAAGAACCAATAAAGTAAACTAAAATGATTTATTTTTACTTGAATAGATGGCATTTTCATTTACTTCAAAAAAGCCAAGTAAATTATATGAGTTACTTGTAAACCAGTTGTTTGACTTTGGTCACGTCAGTATTCCACTACCTATGTTTAATTTATTTCTCCCAACCACCCCACAAATCTTTCTCACTTTCTCATATCACAGCAAACAGAGCTAGAGGCGCCTGTCGGGACGATGCAGATCTCCTCTTCATGTTCATCATGGTCCGTTAATTTTTTACCAATCCATGGTGTCGACTCATCATTGTTCTAAATTGCAGCAAGGATCTGATCGACTTTGATTTACTTGACAGCTCAATCCAAATAAGATCAGCTCAAGTATAATAAAATATCCATTTATTTTATTGTAAGATACAAACAAATGCTCAGAAATCAGATTTGCTAGTCTTTACTAATCAATTTATTTGATTGAATGGATTTGCTTCTATTTAATAGGCAAGTCGCATATACAAACGTGCCTTTAAACTTGGATCCTAGACTAGCCTAAGTTGACTTACAATCCCCGAAAATCAAAGTCTCAAACCATACCAGATGAAAGGTTGAGGCTGATGTAGATTCTTTTTCACTAATTCTAAAGCATGACTGCATGAGCAATCGTAAACATATTTAATTTTATAATTTATTTTAGTACTTGGGCCATGTCTATCATTTAGTTATTTGTCTAGGGCGTATTGGGTATTTACCAAAGTTAGGATGTAGTTGTAATTTTATAATTATTTAGAAGTAATTTTTAAAAAAAATTATATGATATATTACAATTGGTGTTAAGGGCACAAAACAAAGGGAATTGGGAGAAAAGGTCTGGGCCACTTATTGTTAGGGCTGCAACTTGGGCAGGCCAATCCGAATCCAACCGGATTTTTTGTGGGTCTGGGTTGGGATTTTGTCTTTCCGGGTCGGGCTTGGGTTCAAAATATTCAACCCGACTTGAATTCGGGTTGGGCATAGGCAGGGGTATCGGGCAACCCGACCCCTATATTGAATTAGGGTTGTGCATGGGCAGAGGTAATTTGGAACTTTGACTTCTTTTGTTTCACCTTCTGTTTTTGAATCTGTTAACCATCTTCCTTTTTAAGTTTATTTCTTATATTGGTAGTTTTTGGAGCTTGCTTTAATCTCCTAACATTTTTGAAATCCAAAACTACATTGTATGGAACCTGATCCAACCTTCCAATCCGATTCAACCTGACCCACATACAAACACGAGCAACCCCGATCTTAACCCGAGTTCTAATTGTTGAGCTCTGGTTAGGCTTGGGCTAGACAACTCCAACCCGACCTCCGGTTGGGTTGGGTTAGGCTTGGGTTGAGGATTCAACACCATGGGTTGGGCTCGGTTGGCCTCCTCCCAACCCGTCCGACCCTTCCAAGTTGCAACCCTACTTATTGTACACGCTTTTGCTTCTGTCTTTTTCTTTGTGTATTGAATAGGAGGGCTAGTGTTTTTTTTTGTCTTGGACGCCTATTGAAAAGTGGGGCTAGTGTTTTTTTTTTACCTTGGCCGCCTATTGAATAGGAGGGCTAAGTGTTTTATTTATTTGTTTCTTTCAAAAAAAATTGGCCGCCTATTGTTCAGGCAGTTTGCCTCTTTTTTTCCAACTTATTGACCGCTGTTTAACGAGAAACTTTGGTGTAATTGTGCCAGCTCCTGTAATGAGCCAATCACATACGTCTATACACCCAATGCACTGCATCAGAGCCACACGATGGCAGCCACCATGACGGGTGCATCACACTCAGCTCCAACTGAACCTCTCTTTTCCTAATAACCGTTTAAATTAGGGTAACCTATGAGGAGCAGTTGGGGTTGAGTGCGATGCACCTGTCATGGTGGCTGCCATAGTGTGGCTCTGATGCAGTGCATATGGTGTATGGATGTATGTGATTGACTAGTTACAGGAGCTGATCAGACGTGTATCACTGTTACATCAAAGTTTTTCTCCCATTAAACAAGCCGTTTTATTGTTTTATTTTTTAGTTCAAATTTTGTGGCTGGGTGGGAGACCACACATGGAAGCGACGACACTTTGAACATCCGGCAGCGTACTATCCAATCAAAGCGCAACAATCCTAGCATTCCCTCCTATATATGTCATTTTTTTTAATGTAGTCGTCGTATCGATAGATTATCGGAATCCATCCCATTTGAAAAAGATGACAGAAAAAATGAAAGCAACTGCTTGCTTGGATCTATGAGAGTGAGCCTAAATAGTTTGCTTTAGGCGTCTTGGATCTATGAAGAGAGTAAATAAGAGTGAGGGATTGCAAAGAGATCGAACATATGAGGTTGAGAAATAAAAGAGTGGGGTTGCAGAGAGAACAAATGGGAGTGAAAAATAAGTTTGAGATCGGTTGTACATATAGACTAGTGCATGCTCGTGTCTGTCGGCACTGCAGTGGACCGCCTTCGGCGACAACACACATGTCAGCACTGCAGCGGTTCGGCAACAAAACACTTTCAACGACAACACCAGCATTCATAGGGACACCCATTTCCTCACCCATGCCAATTGATACAAAGCGGGCGTCTTCGGCGTGACCAACTCCCTCTCCCCTATAATCGATCAATCACAGTTGTTTCTGTTCGAACGGATTCCGCGAGACGACCTGATAGTTTGGGGCAGCCGAAATTTCAGCAGGCGGGTTTATAGCCGTTGATGCGAACAATGATCACGGGATGAACGATCAGGTTTAGTGCAGTTTCAATGGGCCGGGATTTTAGGAGTTTAGTACAGTTTAAATGGATTGGAGTTTGAAACCAAGGAAAGATCGTGCGTTGATTTTTGAACGAATGGTTAGATCTAGTCGGTTCATTTTTGTCCAGTTAGTTTTTTGTTCCGTTTTGTCTAGTCAGTACAAAACCGACATCCCTTGTTATATAGATAGTTGGTTACTAGTTTTTGTTAACTAACCGTTGGAAGCTATCCGTTGCGAGATAGTTGTTGCTAACTAGACGTTGGAAACTATCCATTACGATCTAGCCGTTGGCAATGTTTTAAAAAGCATTACGTAGACCTAAAGGGGTAGGGGAGTTCCAAGGCGGTAAGGCGGGATGCCTAGACGGGCACCCATAGATTGAGGTGCCCAAAATTTTTAAAATTTTTTACTTATTTTACTTAGAATTTACATAACTATTAGGTTTACAGTATCATCCTTCTTATAGTAGTAATGGTGGGGGAAGAAAAAACAAAAAAAATGGTCAAGGGAGCCACTACATACTAGTGTACTAATTAAAAATAAAAAAATCTTAAAATGAAGAAGGAGACGAATGGAGGAAAGAAAATTACGGATGACTGCTTTCAATGATAACATCAATGACTTTTCTTTTATGGATATCGAGGAAAGCAGGCCTCAACTTATAAGTTGCGGTCAATGGCCCAAAATGCCTAGGCAAGCGTCCGAACCGTTTTTTAGAACAAATGCATGTTGGATAGAAAACCCACTTGAAAACCCCAGAGCCCTCCTATTCAAAGGCGGCAACAAAATTTTAACTAATAAATAAAATAATAAAATCGTCTATTAAACAGGAGAAAAACTTTGGTGTAACCGTGATACACGTCAACTCTTGTAACGAGTCAATCACATACGTTCATACATCCTATGCATTGCATCAGATCCACACGATGCCTAGGCCAACAGTTAGTGATATTCATCCAGCGGTTCACATCGGATAGAGGAGTCGCGCGCTCCGCTCCATCACCTGTTGGAGCGAAGCATTGTTCTTTCAATATAGCTCTCTCTCCCTAGAGTTGTGTCTCTCTCTAGGATTCCTAGAATCCCTAGTGGATTTCAGTGTTCCAATCTCCTACATGCTTACTCAAAAACCCTAGTTGGACAAATAACTACAAGATTATCATCAATATTAAAAAAAAAAAAACAGTATCGAATTATTTGTGAAAGAGAATGGTCATCAAAATGATGGGGATACCTGCTTTTATTCGGAATACCAGCGCGGCTCCCTGCCTTGTCCCTTGGGATGGCGATTGCTCTCCCTTGGGTTGGTATTGGATTTTGTGGGAGATGAAGCGAGCGAGTTGTTGGGAAGGGCCGCAGGATGCTCGTCCGTAAACACCGCATTCGGCGCGGAGAAGTTAAGGGAAAAATTGTTGGGAAGAGCCGCAGGATGCTCATCCGAAACCCTAGCCCACAAATTTCAAATTGAAACCAGGTGAGACATCCCGGGAAACCAACTCCGAGATGGTGCAAAATGGTTCCGGGTCTGGACCATCTCGTGAAACAAGTTGCTCTCTCTCTCTCTCTCTCTCTCTCTCTCTCTCTCTCTCTTAGAGCTAGGGGTGGCAATGGGTCGTGTCCAAAACCCCTAGACCCAGACCCGACCCGTTTAACTAATCGTGTCAAGATCCTAAATCCGTACCCATCCCGTTTATAAACAAATAGACCCGATAAGACCCGTTAGACCCGTTTACCACACGGGTCTATTCAGTTGACCCGATCCGACCCAATCCGACTAGACTCGATAGACCCGCTGGTACTATATAATACAGTATCGGATTGCGGGTAGACCCGACCCGACACGACCCGTTGAATTTTAAACAGGTCTTACCGGGTCTACCGTGTCCAGACCCTAAACCCGAACCCGACTCGTTTATTAAACAGGTCTATCGTGTCAACCCATTTACGACCCGAACCCGTTTAACCCTGGCCCAGACTCGCTAACATCGTGTCGGGTCTGTCGTGTCGGGTCCAAAATTGCCAGCCCTACTTAGAGCATCTCCAACGGTCTCCCTACCTCAAATCTAGATTTGGTGAGCCAAAAACGTCGTGTCAGCATATTTGGTGAGTGGGTTTTGCTTCTACTCCAATGGCCACTCTACCCACTCCCGACAATTAAAATATTTAAATCGGACGATTCAGTTTCATTTAATCCAATAGCTTATTCTCAAAAGATTTAAATCGGACGGATCAGTTTCATTTATGTTAGAATTGGTGAGGTCCACAACTCGTAAAAACCTATAGTTTAGCTATGTATGGTTGATAGTATAAGATTGCGTCTTCGTACGTACCTTAGTACATGTTCTGATTACAGAACAGAGAGCTATGGCTACATGGTAATCCACTTGAGTAGGAGACTCAAGGGACTGGTCCCATGTAACCTAAATATGTTCGCAGCTCTAATTAGAGTTGGTCGCCCTATCATGATAAGCTGTTGGGATGACAGAGCGTGGATGTCTCCACCACGGTCATTACCAAGCACAGTGTCTGTGGCCGAACGAAACCAACACGGTGCATAGATCGGTGAGCAGACACCGGTGCACTAAATCGTGTTTCTGCTTAGGGTAAAACGGTCCTAAACCCTGAGGAACCATGTCTGGTGGACTAACCAGTTGTGTGGTGCTTTGGCGCACCAATGTGTGAGGATTCGGATGCAGTGATCCAAAACCACGGTGCACTGGGTTATCCGGCTGGCATTGCATCAGCATGTCACTCCTGCAGGCTATCCACACCCCTAACGGGAGGTGCGTTCCTTGGTCTGACCTACATCGTATTAAACCCTGGCCAGGTGGTCATCAGTTGGACTAGTGACGGATCTGATTGCTCGGAAGAGTAATCGGAGGTACGATGTATATGGTCAACCTGGAAGGAACCGAGTCATATGAGCACTCGAGTCTGTCGGTATTCTCCACCACTCGAGTTGCGTCATGGCACCAGATGGAGGGACAGCGAGTTTACCATACTAAGCGGAGAGCAGGGGTATAAAGGAGAACATAGTAAGTCCGGGGGAATTGGAGTGCAGCCTGCGTCGCACTCTGGGTGGCTACGCAGGTTAACTCGGACTCAGAGGATCGATAGTACACTCGGGTAGTGTGTCGATCGAGTCTGAGTTGGAAGCCATAAACCCTGATCCCTAAAGGTTCCACCTTATCGACATTATGTACGGTTCTTATATCATCTCCTCGAAACACATAACGTAGTTAGAGGAAGCGAGAAGTCCAAGCATACGCTCCGCGAGTGCTTTGCACTAGTACACGGTAGATGCGTAGCTACGTGTGTACACTAAGAGGAAACCCTAGGTTAGTGCAGAGACGCATCTAGCAATTCCTTGCCGTAAGTGGACTTTGCCATATGGGTGCGATGCACCGGGACATGTTGCGAGTTGACTAGTTTACTTCACTAGGGGCACCCTATGGGAACCTCAGAGAATAGTGAAATCACTGTTGCACTTCACTTATGTGTGCCTTGCAAAGTCTCGTACACGAGGAACGACCAACTAGTGACATAATAGTGTTTTGGTCATACCATATATGCGTCACTATGTACTAGGGGGGTCGGCCCTAAGTGTTGAGAGACTGGTCAAGACCGGCCCTATTAGCTTCAGGAGGTTGTTGCCTTCGATGAAAGGGCCGGTCATGAGGCACAGAAAACGGGCTGGTTTTGACCGTTTTCAAAAACAAGAAAAAGTTAGAGATAAATGAAGAGATATATAGGGAGAGGTTTGAATTTATCAAACTTATCCGCTAGGCTTATCCATAAGGATAAGGCCGGCCCTATATAAGGTAGAAGGAGAGAGGGAGGGACGAAATGAGATGCATGGGCAAGCCCTAGGTCCGGCCATGCAAGCCATGGTGAAACCCTAGCCGCCCCCTCTTCTCTCTTCGCATCTTCTCTCTCGTCTCTCTCTCCCTCGCTTGCCCCATTGGATGGCGACTCGTCTTCCCCGCGTGGTGTTTCGTAGAAGGAGAAGGCTTGTCGTATGGAGGCACTCAGAGATCCATCGACGAGGTGCCGTGCATCGTGAGAGATTGGGTGAACTAGAAGGCGTCTCTCGCAATCTTTTGCTGTCCAGAATCTGCACAGAAAATCAACTTTGTTTCTACTATTCCGGGAGCTACAGAAGTCCAAACGAGGTGAAACTTATTGCAAAAGTTGCGTCTCAAAGTTGTCTACTTGTAGTCCAAATTTCAGCCCAATCGGAGTTCGGAGCAGAAAGTTATGGTCGCCGAACCGAAGATATGTAGAGCAGATCCGAGCCAGTCTCCATCGACAAAGAAGAATTTATCGCGGTGAAAGAATCGGCACGCAGGTATGATCTCTAACATGTAGATCTAGCATAGATAGAATATGCATGCATGCTAGATTGTTCTTTCGCGTTAGATCGTCGTTAGGGGTTCGCGTAGTTGCCATGCTAGTTTCATACACGTACGTGTAGATCGTTTCGATGAAAATTTTGATATATAACGCACACCGCTCACGGTCTTCGGACCTTCACTTTGCTTCCGCTGTGGGCCTCTACCATGGATTTATTTCCAACAATTGGTATCAGAGCACATTAGTGATGTGCGTTTCATGTTTTTTTTATAAAACTGTCATGTGCGCGCATGAATAGTATGTGCCGCCATCGGGGTTCTACGAGTAGATCATGCATAGTATATATTGTATGTTCTATGAATTGTTCTTACAGGGCGCCGCTTTTAAAATTAATCTAGATTTGTGATTGCTTGCTACCGGGGGTCGGACCCCGTGTTAGCAAATATTGTCTGGATGTTTTTCTTCTATGTGTGGATAGATTTAGAGTCATAGTCGGGCAAGTGGTGGAAGATGACCACCCTTGAATCCCAGGCTTGTTGTTAGGTTTGTTTTCCTTTTCGTTCTAGGAAATTGTGTACGAGCGAGCACTTGCTCGAAACGTACTAAACCTTTTTCGGTTACAGATTGAAGAAGAGGACTTACCGTGAAGATCCACCACCGGGAGGACGAGCGGAACCTTGGAGGATGATGGCGATCCGGCGAGACGTACACGATGACGACAAAGGGCAGAAAGCGTCAAAAGATTGTATATAGAGGCTTGCACCGGATCGAGGAACCTTGTGAAGGAGATAGAGAGCCTACGTTGTGCCAGTCAGGTTCAGGAGTCGGACCCTGAACTTGATTCAGTTGTGTGGTTGTTTCTTTCTACTGTTCTTTATTTTTCTGTAGAGAACCCCGATGCGATAATTCAATTATATATGTTAGAGGGATACCCTTTCCCCTCAGGTCCTAGCGACCTTATTAGGATAGGATTCCACTAGTGACGCCTATTATTTAATTGACCATTGATGATAGCATGAATTCCTCACATTTGGTTATGCCACCATTAGGTCAACACCCGATTAGTCGGGTGTGCCTATTTGGCCAGCATCGAAACCTAGAACAAGTTGGAGTTCTACTATGACAGCATTCGTCAAATTTATAAGCGAGGCGCCATGGTAGTGGGAGACCTTTCCAATCAGTCTGACCTTAGGCTAAGCTCCAGGGCATTAGCGTGATAGCCAAGTTTGCGAGGCATCGATGTTCTTGGGATATGTAATGTGACCCTTGAGTGGAGAAATCCACTTGAGGCAGGGACTATGATATTCCGAGATCGACACTACAAGAAAGAGGGTCTTTGCCGACGGACATTTTTAGCACCGTCGGTAATAATACACTTTTTACCGACGGTGACTATAATATCCGTCGGTATTATAACTTTAATTTTTAAATTTTTTTATGCACATTTATTACCGACGGTCAAATAAATTTCGTCGGTATAAATATTTATACCGACGGTACATATATGTCCCGTCGGTAATATACTTTATACCGACGGTTACATAAATACCGTCGGTAAAATGTCACGACGAATCGGAGAGTTTTACCGACAGATGTTATATAGCCGTCGGTATAACTAATTATACCGACGGTAATTTAATGGCCGTCGGCAAGATACCGACGGTAGATAAATATCCGTCGGTAAAATTGTCCCGACGAAACACAGGGTAAAAACCGAGCCTCTGGAAAAAATGGAACCCTGAGTTTCGTCGGTGATTTGTACCGACGGAAATTATTGTTCCGTCGGTAAATACCGACGGACATTATATCGCCGTCGGTAAAAATATCACGACGAAACTCAGGGTAAAACCAAGCCTCTGGAAAAAAATGGAGACTGAGTTTCGTCGTCGTTGTTTACCGACGGAGAGTATAGTTCCGTCGGTAAAAATGTTATATTTACCGACGGATGTAAAAATGTCCGTCGGTAAAAATCCAGACATTAGTTACAATCAGCGATCCCCCCCTTCTGTATTGTTTCGATCTAACCGGCCTCCCCGCCCCTCTCTCTCTCTCTCTCTCTCAATCTCCCCCCCTCCCCGGCCTCCCTCCCCCCCTCCCCGGCCTCCCTCACGTCGCGTCCCTCCGGCCGACCGATCGACCGGCGGCAAGCTCCTCCTCCTCCTCGTGGGCTCCGGCCGGTGAGATCCTCCTCCTCCTCCCCCCGGTGAGCTCCTCCTCCCCCCGGTGAGTTCCTCCTCCTCCTCCTCGCTCTCTCCCCAAACTAAATGATGATCTGTGGGTTAGGCATGGGCAAACCTTTCAACCCTCCCAAGTCCCACCTCTTGCTAGAGAGGAAGCACCACTTGGACAAAAAGCTAGCCCGCTGGTTTTTTTTTTGTTGAGAAATCCCTCTTAAAGGATAAGCGATTGTTCGGCCTAGATCCCAACCAGTGTATTAAAAAAAAAAAAATCACCACTCAGAGAGAACAAAATTCAGACACGAAGGTTAAGATCGAAGGTACAAGAGCCCTTGGGTAAGATTTCTTTTTCTTGATGATACAAAACACTCACAACCTTCCTTCACTTAACCACTACCCCCACTTCCCCTAACTACTCATCAAATGTTACTATCATTGTCACTATCTCATTACTATTTCACAATCTTTATACTTCCTTGTACACATGTTCAAGTGCCCCAATTAGAAGCTAAGCTTGCGGTTGGCTACACTTCTCATTTTTCGTATTCTACGCAAGAAACGTCTTTCGTTTACTTTGTTAGTTTTTAATTTCTTAAAAATGATAATATGTTATGTAGATTGTTTGATGGGACATGGCTTACTACTTCTTCGATACAACGAGCCGAAGAAGTATTCCCCCGATCGCTTGTCACGACCCGATTGGAAGCAGATGAACCCGATGGATTTTGCCGCCCAACAAAGAGTCAAACACCAAAAACTTCAAGAACAAAAGAGAATTTCTCCGTCCACTATCAAGACAATGATCTCGTTACTATAGGGCTGTAAAACAAACCAAGCTGTTCGTGAGCAGCTCAAAAACAAGCTCGATAAAAGCTTGTTCGAGTTCGTTCATTTACTAGTCAAGCCAAGCCCAAGCCTAGAGTTTAGGCTTGTTTAATAAACAATCCAAGCTCAAGCAGACCAAAGCTCGGCTCAGTTGGGCTCGCAAACATGTCTGTTTAGAACTCGCGAGTAAGATCATGAGTAGGTTCATAAATGGCTTGAATAGACCCAACATATACAGTCCATTCTTTTGACTGATTTTGGAGTTCAAGAGCAAGCTCGATAAAGGATTGTTCGATCACTAATTCAGTGTATCCTAGCCTGAAGTTTATCGATCACTAATTGATCGTATCCTAGCTTGAAGTTTAGGCTCGTTTAATAAACGAGCCAAGCTTAAGCAGACCAGAGCTCGGCTCGGCTTGTTCGCAGCCCTACTTGCGAGAAGCAGAGAAACAAAAAAAATTAAAAGAGACCCAGAGGGCTAGCTTGCCTCATCTTATATAGGCTTTTGAACCTATAACCGAAAGAACCAGAGGGCTTGCTTGCCTCACCTTAAATAGGCTTTTGAACCTTAAAGAGCATTGAAAGGGTTTCAAGCAGCTCAAAACGTTTGGGTCTTAAATGCCCAACTTTCTCCCCATTCAAGAGAGTGTAGCAACAGTCAGTACCACAAACTAACGTTTGGGCCATTCAAAAGGTTGCAACTCCAAGCTGTTACCACCCCATGCAAGAGGTGTAACAACAACTCTTGTTATGGGTTTTGAATGCCCCAAATGGTGTAACATCACCCATTGTTCTCTCAAAAGGTCAACCCTTCAAGAGCCAGTAACAACAGCTCAAAAATGGGGGTTAATTACAGGTTTTTGGGGTATGAAAAAAATTTCCCTTTTATTTTCTCACACCCCCACTTTTATGTTGAAATTTGAGTTACTCCCCTAAATTTTTAAAATTTGACTTTACCCCCCAATATGATCTGATCGTGAGTAACCCGTTAAAAGTAGGGGTGTGCATCGGTTCGAAATCAACCTATTTAGACAAAACCAAAACCGATCCAATCTTGGTCGGTTTTGAGGATTTTCAATCCGATCCAAACCGAACTATGATTGGAATCCAATCGAATCCAACTCAATTAAAGTTGGTTTGGATTGGATCGGATGGTCGGTTTAGGTTTTGGACCATGGTCCTAGGTTCAAATTATGTTGCCTCTATTTGTTAATTTCAGTATTACCCCATCTATTTAATTCTCTACCTACTCGGGAACCGAAATCGAAATTGTGCGGAGTCTTATAACAATGTTTGAAATTACTTCAGGTGTTGTATAGCCAGATAGACGAAGATGTCTTCGATCGATAAGAGTTGGATGCGTAATTCGAATCGCATGAGCCAAGAGTACAGAGAAGGAGTCAGGAAATTTCTGGATTTTGCATTTGAGCGTCTTGCACCGCTTGATGGAAAAATTGTGTGTCCCTGTATAGACTGCGGAAGGGTGATTAGGAAGGTTCGAGAGGAATGTGAGGTTGATCTGGTAATGCGTGGCATTGACATTACCTATACCCGTTGGTTCTCGCACGGTGAGGAGCTAGATGCAGTCCCCATGGCAGCTCACGGTGAAACTTCAAACACAGTGATCGCTGATGATAATATTAATACAGACGATGACGATGACATGCAGGGTATGATACATGATTTGCAAGGTGGAATAGGCACGGAAACACCGTCAGGTGATCAGCCCAATATCGAAGCGGACAAGTTCTACAGATTGCTTAAAGATGCCGAACAACCTCTATACCCGGGGTGTGAGAAGTTTTCAAAACTCTCTTTCACTGTAAAGCTTCTTCATTTGAAGTGCCTCAATGGTTGGAGTAATAAGTCATTTAATATGTTGGTAGAGTTGCTGAAAGAGGCTTTTCCTATGGGTGAGACAGTACCAAAATCATTCTACGAGGCGAAGAAGACAATTAAAGATCTCGGTCTGGGTTATGAGAAAATTGATGCATGCATGAACGATTGTATGTTGTACCAGAAATAGTACGAACATGCGCGGTCATGCCACATATGCGGAGCAACGAGATATAAAGAGACGGATGCCGAGTCTAGTACCAGTCGAAGGAAGAAAAATGTATCTGCAAAGGTTCTCCTATACTTCCCGCTCAGGGACAGGCTTCAGAGGTTGTTTATGTCATCGAAGACTGCTGAGCACATGAGGTGGCATACACGAAAACGTACAGATGACGGGATTATGAGACATCCGGCCGAGTCTCTGACGTGGAAAGATTTTGATCATACATATCCTGAATTCGCATGTGAAGTTCGCAACGTCAGGTTAGGGCTTGCTAGCGATGGCTTCAATCCCTTTGGGAATATGAGTGTGTCGTACAGCATTTGGCCAGTTGTCCTAGTTCCATACAATTTGCCTCCCTGGATGTGCTTAAAAAAGCCATACACAATGCTCTCCTTGCTCATTCCCAGACCCAGGTCGCCTGGTAATGATATTGACGTTTACTTGCAGCCGTTGATTGAGGAGTTGAACGAGTTATGGGAAGTTGGGGCCGATACGTATGATGCCTCGTTGCGCCAGAATTTTCGGATGCATGCGGCACTTCTATGGACCATCAACGATTTTCCTGCATATGCCAACTTATCCGGGTGGAGTACTAAAGGAAAATTGGCGTGCCCTACATGCAATAAGGAGACAGATTCATTACGGTTGAAGAACGGAGGCAAGTTCTGTTATATGGGCCATCGAAGATTCCTTGTTGACGGCCATAAGTGGAGGCAGAACAAAAGGGCTTTCAACGGCAAGAAGGAACTTGCAAAGGCCCCGGAGCAGCTTTCGGGGGTAGAAGTCTTGTGCGAATTGGATCAGCTTGATGCCGTGGCACTTGAAAAAGGTAAAAAGAAGAGAACGCATGAAGATTCTACGCGTGAGCATAACTGGAAGAAGAAGAGTATTTTCTTTAAACTACCGTACTGGAGCAGCCTACTCTTGCGGCATAACTTGGATGTCATGCATATCGAGAAAAATGTGTGTGACAACATTATAGGAACACTGCTGAATCTCGACGGTAAGACGAAGGATAATCTTAAATCTCGTCTCGATCTTAAGGAGTTGGGCATCCGAAAATCACTTCATCCCCAAGAGATTGGGGATAAGTATGTGTTGCCAGTTGCATGCTACACCATGAGCTCACAGTAAAAGGCAGCCTTATGTGCATTCCTACGGTCTGTGAAAACGCCAGACGGTTATTCTTCGAATATCGCACGATGCGTGCAAGAGAACGGCCGGAAGTTGTCTGGATTAAAGAGCCACGATTGTCATGTTCTTATGCAGCGATTGTTATCTCTTGCTATACGTGGGAATTTAACCGAAGAGGTGTCCGGTCCGTTAATTGAGCTCAGCACTTTTTTCAGACAGTTATGCTCGAAGGTACTTAGAGTGGACCAACTTGAACAGATGGAGAGGGATATTGCGCTCATATTGTGCAAGTTAGAGATGATATTTCCACCTTCCTTCTTTGATGTCATGGTGCATTTGACCGTTCACTTGGCAAATGAGGCCAAACTCGGCGGCCCAGTTCATTACCGGTGGATGTATTTTATCGAGAGGTAATCGTCTCGTCTCATTCGCATAATGTATTTGATCGTTCTTGATATATTCATCCAAATATTTTTTTCTCAAATTAGGTACTTGCGAACATTGAAATCATATGTTCGTAATAAAAGTCGTCCGGAGGGATCAATTGCTGAAGGATACCTAGCAGAAGAATGTCTAACATTCTGCTCAAGATACCTACATGGTATAGACACGCGATTCAATCAACTTGAGCGGAACTATGACGGTGGTCCAATAGACTTCGATGGGGGTCTGTCTATATTTGTCGAAATGGGTAGACCTGTAGGAGGAGGCAAAACCCGTCGATTGTCTTTAGATGAGATTCAACAGGCACATATGTATGTGTTGCGCCAATGTGATGAAGTATGGCCATTCATTGAGTAAGCATTTTACGATCATTTACTCATTCTTTCAGTCCATTCATTAAGTATATGTGCTAATTATAATCTAATTCATAACCGGTAAAACAAGAAGCATAAAGCCATCATTAATAATCGGGGTACTCGAAATGCTCCCCAAATTCATGATCGTGAATTCCCATCGTGGTTCGAGAAACACGTAAGTATTCACATCATTACTGAATTTCATTGACATCCATTACCGAACAATAATTATGTGTTCATATCATGAATGTCGTGTGGTTATTATAGGCACAGAAGCTGCACGACAACCACGATCCGCTGATGAATGAGGATCTCTGGCGCTTATCTTGTAGTCCTTTGCAAGACGCAATACCGTACGATGGTTATATCGTGAACGGTTATAGATTTCGGACGAAAGATAGTGAAAAATCACGAAGAACCCAAAATAGTGGGGTTGTCGTCAACGGTGAGCAAGAAGAATTAGAAAATATCGACTTCTACGGCGTCCTCAACGAGATTCTCGAGATTAAATTCCTTGGCCAAAATCGGATCGTATTATTCAAATGCGATTGGTATGATGTTAATAATCGCGGGACTGGTTATAATGTCGACAAATACGGTTTTATCAGCATCAACACTGCCAAGAGATTGAATACCCAATATGAAGATCCATTCATTCTTGCCTCTCAAGCGTAACAGATATTTTATGCACCGGATAATACCTCTCCAGGTTGGCAAATTGTAGTCAGGTCACCACCCAGAGATTTTTACGACATGGGAGACAAGGATTCGGGGGTCGTCGATGATGATTTGGATGCATACCAGAATGATGAGATAATCATTGTCGACGCAGTGCACGACGAAAATGAAGATGTCGACAATATAAACTGGACAGCGAATGCAGATCAAATAATAGAAGAGGGAAGCGATGAGAGTGACAGAGATGAGACAGAAAATGACTAGACCGTATGTAAATCAAATTGTTTCATATTTAAATCAAATTGTTTCATATATAAATCATATTGTTTCATATGTCTATCATATTATTTCATATGTAAATCATACCGTTTCACCGATTCATATGTAAATCATACCGTTTCATATGTAAATCATACCGTTTCACCGATTTACGATCCGACCGATTCACCGATTTAGAGTCTAAGAGTTGGAAAATCATAAGTTAGCGTGTTTCGGATATGAAATAGGTTTCGATTCGATCGGATCGGCATCGGATCGGCATCCGATAATTCGAAGTTGGATTTATTCCGTATTTCGGACTTGCGAGCGGGTTCTAATTGGATATTTGACCAATTTACGCTCCGATTCACCGATTTAGAGTCTAAGTGTTGGAAAATCATAAGTTAGCGTGTTTCGGATATGAAATAGGTTTGGATTCGATCCGATCGTCATCGGATCGGCATCCGGTAATTCGAACTTGGAATTATTCCATATTTCGGACTTGCGAGCGGGTTCTAATTGGATATTTGACCAATTTACGCTCCGATTCACCGATTTAGAGTCTAAGTGTTGGAAAATCATAAGTTAGCGTGTTTCGGATATGAAATAGGTTTGGATTCGATCCGATCGTCATCGGATCGGCATCCGATAATTCGAACTTAGAATTATTCCGTATTTCGGACTTGCGAGCGGGTTCTAATTGGATATTTGACCAATTTACGCTCCGATTCACCGATTTAGAGTCTAAGTGTTTGAAAATCATAAGTTAGCGTGTTTCGGATATGAAATAGGTTTGGATTCGATCCGATCATCATCGGATCGGCATCCGGTAATTCGAAGTTGGAATTATTCCGTATTTCGGACTTGCGAGCGGGTTCTAATTTGATATTTGACCAATTTACGCTCCGATTCACCGATTTAGAGTCTAAGTGTTGGAAAATCATAAGTTAGCGTGTTTCGGATATGAAATATGTTTGGATTCGATCCGATCGTCATCGGATTGGCATCCGGTAATTCGAAGTTGGAATTATTCCGTATTTCGGACTTGCGAGCGGGTTCTAATTGGATATTTGACCAATTTACGTTCCGATTCACCGATTTAGAGTCTAAGTGTTGGAAAATCATAAGTTAGCGTGTTTCGGATATGAAATAGGTTTGGATTCGATCCGATCATCATCGGATCGGCATCCGGTAATTCGAAGTTGGAATTATTCCGTATTTCGGACTTGCGAGCGGGTTCTAATTGGATATTTGACCAATTTACGCTCCGATTCACTGATTTAGAGTCTAAGTATTGGAAAATCATAAGTTAGCGTGTGTTTCGGATATGAAATAGGTTTGGATTCGATCGGATCATCATCGGATCGGCATCCGATAATTCGAACTTGAAATTATTCCGTATTTCGGACTTGCGAGCGGGTTCTAATTGGATATTTGACCAATTTACGCTCCGATTCACCGATTTAGAGTCTAAGTGTTTGAAAATCATAAGTTAGCGTGTTTCGGATAGGAAATAGGTTTGGATTCGATCCGATCGTCATCGGATCGGCATCCGATAATTCGAACTTGGAATTATATTCCGTATTTCGGACTTGCGAGCGGGTTCTAATTGGATATTTGACCACTTTACGATCCGATTAACCGATTTAGAGTCTAACTGTTTCATATTGTTTCATATTGTTTCATATTGCGAGCGGGTTCATATTGTTTTATATTGTTTCATATGTAAATCATACTGTTTCATATGTAAATCAAACTGTTTCATATTGTTTCATATGTAAATCTTAAATCTTACTGTTTCATATGTAAATTAAATTGTTTCAGATGGCATCACGGTCATATGTTCGTAGAGGCAGAGGCAGAGGCAGGGGTGGGGTAGCTCAGAGCGCTCCGGCTGCCACCCCAGGGTCCGAGGCTGAGCCGTCCGGATCTGGTAGTGATGTTCCTCTCTCCACACCAGCTCCTGCTGTGGTCGCAGCCTCCGGAGCTTCGAGCAGTGCTCAGCACTCGGCTGCAGCGTCTACGCCCACAGGTAATGTTTAGATCTAAAGTTTTATACATGTTGTAAATACTTCTTCAGTACTGATGTATATTTTATTTGCAGGGTCGACCAGGTACGTAGGCGACCGGGGCGTGACGACGGCCCGGCGCTTGTCGGCCTTACGCGAGCCGCTGTCCCTATAGTGGAGCGGCAAGACCTTTGTGGGCGAGCACGCTTCTGACGCCGCCACGTGGGTCGGCATGATAGTACGGGAGGAAAGGAATGCCCCGATTGTGGGGTTAAGGGGGTGGAAGAACATTGATGCATCCTATAAGGAGAGGATGTATCAGCAGTTTTTGGTACGTTAGTTTCATTAAAGCATTTTAGAATAATATTGTACTTCTTTATAATTTGATTTGATAAAATGACTTGTTTCTAAATTGATTTTACAGGAGAAATTTAAATGGAAGAACATGAAAACCGACACCCATCGGGAGGACTTGTTGAAGACGATGGGTGAGCGGTACAGGGATTACCGTCACGAGCTCTACCAGCTCTACGGTTACTTGGTCGGCCAGCCGGCTGAGGAGGTACAGGCTGCGGCCGGGACGAGAGACGCGCCACCGCTGCACATTCTACAGTTTTTGGTCGCTCACTGGGCCACCCCTAGCTTTCAGGTATAATTATAATTTTGTTGATTCGTACTTGTTTTAATGTTATACTAAAAATTTGTATTGATGTTTCAAAATTTAATTGATTCACACAGAGAAAATCTGCTATAAGCAAGCAGAATAGAAGTGCCTCGACGACACCTGCTCCAGTGAAGGGGAGGACCTCCATGCCCCAGCTTGCCCAACAGCTGGTAAATGATACAAATATTGTTATTATTTAAAGCTCTATACATGTTATATTAACTCGTCTATTTATTTTATATTTCCAACAGACACAGTCCTTGGGCCACGAGCCTAATAGGATTGACCTTTTTGAGGCCTCTAGGAGGCGGCGTATCGATGGGGCATTTCTGGACGACAGGGTTGCCTCGCAAGTGGTAAGTAATTAAATTACTGTTAATATATTCTTATACATATGCCATAAAATATCATTGAATATCATTGGTTGTTTTTATATAGGAGAGGATGCGACTTCTGGTGACCCCGTCGGGCGAGGCCGGCTCCTCCTCCAGCTCAGTATCTGTCGACTCAGCGATGGATACTGTGCTGAGACCTGCCACGCACGGCCGTGTCCTCTGTACGGGCCTTGGAGTCACGCCCTCCTCCTACTTTGGACGAGAGGGTATGCGCTCGAGGGCACGGGACACCCAGACCGGTGCTATCACTCAGCTGCAGTCTGCGCTAGACGCGGAGCGAGAGCAGAGGCAGGCCCTCGAGCAGAGGATGGAGGCGGAGCGAGAGCAGAGGCAGGCCCTCGAGCAGAGGGTTGAGGCGGAGAAGAAGGCCCTCGATAAGGAAAGAGAAGCTCGCAGGGAACTGGAGCGTAAATTTAATGAATTCATAAGCCGGTCTAGCGGTGGCTCATCCTCATGATCAGGTACTTACTAATCTTTATAATATTAGCAAAAAATATGAATCTTACTAATTTGAGTTTAGATCATATTATCACACTTATGATTTTCCAACACTTAGACTATAAATCAGTAAATCGAATCGTAAATGGTCTCTCTCTCTCTCATGGTAATGATGTAGCCTCTGTTTTTCTTTTAAATACGGAATAATTCCAACTTCTAATACGGAATAATTCCAAGTTCGAATTATCGGATGCCGATCCGATGACGATCGGATCGAATCCAAACCTATTTCATATCCGAAACACGCTAACTTATGATTTTCCAACACTTAGACTCTAAATCGGTGAATCGGATCGTAAATTGGTCAAATATCCAATTAGAACCCGCTCGCAAGTCCGAAATACGGAATAATTCCAAGTTCTAATTATCGGCTGCCGATCCGATGACGATCGGATCGAATCCAAACCTATTTCATATCCGAAACACGCTAACTTATGATTTTCCAATACTTAGACTCTAAATCGGTGAATCGGAGCGTAAATTGGTCAAATATCCAATTAGAACCCGCTCGCAAGTCCGAAATACGGAATAATTCCAAGTTCGAATTATCGGATGCGGATCCGATGACGATCGGATCGAATCCAAACCTATTTCATATCCGAAACACGCTAACTTATGATTTTCCAACACTTAGACTCTAAATCGGTGAATCGGAGCGTAAATTGGTCAAATATCCAATTAGAACCCGCTCGCAAGTCCGAAATACGGAATAATTCCAAGTTCGAATTATCGGATGCCGAGCCGATGACGATCGGATCGAATCCAAACCTATTTCATATCCGAAACACGCTAACTTATGATTTTCCAACACTTAGACTCTAAATCGGTGAATCGGAGCGTAAATTGGTCAAATATCCAATTAGAACCCGCTCGCAAGTCCGAAATACGGAATAATTCCAACTTCGAATTACCGGATACCGATCCGATGACGATCGGATCGAATCCAAACCTATTTCATATCCGAAACACGCTAACTTATGATTTTCCAACACTTAGACTCTAAATCGGTGAATCGAAGCGTAAATTGGTCAAATATCCAATTAGAACCCGCTCGCAAGTCCAAAATACGGAATAAATCCAACTTCGAATTATCGGATGCCGATCCGATGACGATCGGATCGAATCCAAACCTATTTCATATCCGAAACACGCTAACTTATGATTTTCCAATACTTAGACTCTAAATCGGTGAATCGGAGCGTACGTAAATTGGTCAAATATCCAATTAGAACCCGCTCGCAAGTCCGAAATACGGAATAATTCCAAGTTCGAATTATCGGATGCCGAGCCGATGACGATCGGATCGAATCCAAACCTATTTCATATCCAAAACACGCTAACTTATGATTTTCCAACACTTAGACTCTAAATCGGTGAATCGGAGCTTAAATTGGTCAAATATCCAATTAGAACCCGCTCGCAAGTCCGAAATACGGAATAATTCCAAGTTCTAATTATCGGATGCCGATCCGATGACGATCGGATCGAATCCAAACCTATTTCATATCCGAAACACGCTAACTTATGATTTTCCAACACTTAGACTCTAAATCGGTGAATCGGAGCGTAAATTGGTCAAATATCCAATTAGAACCCGCTCGCAAGTCCGAAATACGGAATAATTCCAAGTTCGAATTATCGGATGCCGATCCGATGACGATCGGATCGAATCCAAACCTATTTCATATCCGAAACACGCTAACTTATGATTTTCAAACACTTAGACTCTAAATCGGTGAATCGGAGCGTAAATTGGTCAAATATCCAATTAGAACCCGCTCGCAAGTCCGAAATACGGAATAATTCCAAGTTCGAATTATCGGATGCCGATCCGATGACGATCGGATCGAATCCAAACCTATTTCATATCCGAAACACGCTAACTTATGATTTTCCAACACTTAGACTCTAAATCGGTGAATCGGAGCGTAAATTGGTCAAATATCCAATTAGAACCCGCTCGCAAGTCCGAAATACGGAATAATTACAACTTCGAATTACCGGATGCCGATCCGATGACGATCGGATCGAATCCAAACCTATTTCATATCCGAAACACACTAACTTATGATTTTCCAACACTTAGACTCTAAATCGGTGAATCGGAGCGTAAATTGGTCAAATATCAAATTAGAACCCGCTCGCAAGTCCAAAATACGGAATAATTCCAAGTTCGAATTATCGGATGCCGATCCGATGATGATCCGATCGAATCCAAACCTATTTCATATCCGAAACACGCTAACTTATGATTTTCCAACACTTAGACTCTAAATCGGTGAATCGGAGCGTAAATTGGTCAAATATCCAATTAGAACCCGCTCGCAAGTCCGAAATACGGAATAATTCCAACTTCGAATTACCGGATGCCGATCCGATGACGATCGGATCGAATCCAAACCTATTTCATATCCGAAACACGCTAACTTATGATTTTCCAACACTTAGACTCTAAATCGGTGAATCGGAGCGTAAATTGGTCAAATATCCAATTAGAACCCGCTCGCAAGTCCGAAATACGGAATAATTCTAAGTTCGAATTATCGGATGCCGATCCGATGATGATCGGATCGAATCCAAACCTATTTCATATCCGAAACACGCTAACTTATGATTTTCAAACACTTAGACTCTAAATCGGTGAATCGGAGCGTAAATTGGTCAAATATCAAATTAGAACCCGCTCGCAAGTCCGAAATACGGAATAATTCTAAGTTCAAATTATCGGATGCCGATCCGATGACGATCAGATCGAATCCAAACCTATTTCATATCCGAAACACGCTAACTTATGATTTTCCAACACTTAGACTCTAAATCGGTGAATCGGAGCGTAAATTGGTCAAATATCCAATTAGAACCCGCTCGCAAGTCCGAAATACGGAATAAATCCAACTTCGAATTATCGGATGCCGATCCGATGATGATCGGATCAAATCCAAACCTATTTCATATCCGAAACACGCTAACTTATGATTTTCCAACACTTAGACTCTAAATCGGTGAATCGGAGCGTAAATTGATCAAATATCCAATTAGAACCCGCTCGCAAGTCCAAAATACGGAATAAATCCAACTTCGAATTATCGGATGCCGATCCGATGACGATCGGATCGAATCCAAACCTATTTCATATCCGAAACACGCTAACTTATGATTTTCCAACACTTAGACTCTAAATCGGTGAATCGGAGCGTAAATTGGTCAAATATCCAATTAGAACCCGCTCGCAAGTCCGAAATACGGAATAATTCCAAGTTCGAATTATCGGATGCCGAGCCGATGGCGATCGGATCGAATCCAAACCTATTTCATATCCGAAACACGCTAACTTATGATTTTCCAACACTTAGACTCTAAATCGGTGAATCGGAGCGTAAATTGGTCAAATATCCAATTAGAACCCGCTCGCAAGTCCGAAATACAGAATAATTCCAACTTCGAATTACCGGATGCCGATTCGATGACGATCGGATCGAATCCAAACCTATTTCATATCCGAAACACGCTAACTTATGATTTTCCAACACTTAGACTCTAAATCGGTGAATCGGAGCGTAAATTGGTCAAATATCCAATTAGAACCCGCTCGCAAGTCCGAAATACGGAATAAATCCAATTTCGAATTATCGGATGCCGATCCGATGATGATCGGATCGAATCCAAACCTATTTCATATCCGAAACACGCTAACTTATGATTTTCCAACACTTAGACTCTAAATCGGTGAATCGGAGCGTACGTAAATTGGTCAAATATCCAATTAGAACCCGCTCGCAAGTCCGAAATACGGAATAATTCCAAGTTCGAATTATCGGATGCTGAGCCGATGACGATCGGATCGAATCCAAACCTATTTCATATCCGAAACACGCTAACTTATGATTTTCCAACTCTTAGACTCTAAATCGGTGAATCGGAGCGTAAATTGGTCAAATATCCAATTAGAACCCGCTCGCAAGTCCGAAATACGGAATAATTCCAACTTCGAATTACCGGATGCCGATCCGATGACGATCGGATCGAATCCAAACCTATTTCATATCCGAAACACGCTAACTTATGATTTTCCAACACTTAGACTCTAAATCGGTGAATCGGAGCGTAAATTGGTCAAATATCCAATTAGAACCCGCTCGCAAGTCCGAAATACGGAATAATTCCAACTTCGAATTACCGGATGCCGATCCTATGACGATCGGATCGAATCCAAACCTATTTCATATCCGAAACACGCTAACTTATGATTTTCCAACACTTAGACTCTAAATCGGTGAATCGGAGCGTAAATTGGTGAAATATCCAATTAGAACCCGCTCGCAAGTCTGAAATACGGAATAATTCCAAGTTCGAATTATCGGATGCCGATCCGATGACGATCGGATCGAATCCAAACCTATTTCATATCCGAAACACGCTAACTTATGATTTTCCAACACTTAGACTCTAAATCGGTGAATCGGAGCGTAAATTGGTCAAATATCCAATTAGAACCCGCTCGCAAGTCCGAAATTCGGAATAATTCCAAGTTCGAATTATCGAATGTCGATCCGATGACGATCCGATCGAATCCAAACCTAGCTATTTCATATCCGAAACACGCTAAGTTATGACTTTTCAACACTTAGACAATCGGTGAATCGGAGCGTAAATTGGTCAAATATCCAATTAGAACCCGCTCGCAAGTCCGAAATACGGAATAATTCCAAGTTCGAATTATCGGATGCCGATAATTCTACGATCGGATCGAATCCAAACCTATTTCAAAACCGAAACACGCTAACTTATCATTTTTTAAAGCTTAGACTCAGTTATAGATATAAACCATTTTTTTAACAAATACATGTTAATTGCAGGAGCAGGGCGGCGTCAGGGGATCGATGAGAGCACCAGCGTTGGTGGTGGGCGGGCGTGGTTGAGATAGGGCGGCGTCAGGGGATCGATGAGAGCACCGGCGTTGGTGGCGGGCGGGGGTGGTTGAGATAGGACATGTATCATCTCTCAGTTCTGGATTGTGTAAATATTATTTTGTAATATATGGTTATTTTTTGTTCTTGTCTATAATTGTCAGCCGGGAACTGTGGTAATATTTGATAATTTGCTGTAATTTTTTATCAATTTAGGTAATATTTTAAAATTTGCGGTAATATTTTATAAATTGTGGTAATATTTGATAAATTGTGGTAATATATTGTGGTATTGAATCACAGGAATTAAATAACATTATTTAGGTAAATTTATGATAAAAAAAACATACTTATTACCGACGGAAATTAATTATTCCGTCGGTAATAATATTTTTATTTTTTTTAAATTATTAATACTTTGCCGACGGCATATAGTATCTGTCGGTAATATATATATTATTACCGACGGGTAATATATATATGCGTCGGTAATATATATATTATTACCGACGGTTATATAAATGTGGTCGGTAATATATATATTATTACCGACGGGCAATATATATATGTGTCGGTAATATATATAGTATTACCGACAGTATAAACTATACCCGTCGGTAAAATGGTTATATATTACCGACGGATTCTTATATTTCGTCGGCAATACTATATTAAATTAGTTTTTAATTGATTAAATATTACCGACGGCTTTAATATTACCGTCGGTATTAATTATTATTACCGACGGTAATATTTGGTCCGTCGTATTGTTTTCCCCGACGCCTTCTTTCCCGACAGCCGGCGACGGAAATATCGTCCGTCGCTATAGAATATTACCGACAGAATTTTAATATTACCGACGGATATTGTCCGTCGGTAATAACTGTTTTTTTTGTAGTGCGATTAATGCTTCACGAAAGGCTTGAAACGCTAGTGGGAGCACGGTATGACCAGGGTCTAGTGTATAGGTTATCGTGACCTTAGTGTACACTCATAATTGCATTAAATAACCCTCAACTATAATAAGGGATGTGTAAGAGGACTCATCGAGATCCTCTGGCCTCCACAACCAACTGCTCTGTGTCTGGGTAGAAGGGCGTAGCTCGACACCCCCTAGGGTGAGGGTTATGTTTTTTCAATGCCAGATGACTTTGCAGTCTCTTTTGGGATATGGTGGTTACGGGGTGAGGACAGTGTTGGAATGATATCGGAGGCACAGCGGAAGGTGGAGTTGATCCCGAGGATCGTTTCGGTGTGCGGTACATTTTAAATTTTCATTCATATTAATCATATGCGTAAATGATAAAACAAATACGAATCGAACCCCTATAGTCATCTATCGAAATGATTGACATATCTCATATGTATGCATTATGATAGATCTAGGGGTTAGTAGGTTATACCTTCGTGCGGGATTTAACACCGCGAAGAATTGCTTCAATATTGATGAAGACAAATTCGGATCTGCACGAATACCTTTCAGTGCAAAGGCCGTAACTTTCTATCCCGACATCGGAATGCAGCGAAACTTGATTTACCGAAAAGAAGACTTCATCGCCAAAAGTTTGCAACCAGTTTGAAGTCATTTGGACTTCAATAGCTCCTGCAGTGATCAAAACAGTGCAGATCTGCCCGTAAAATCTGGGCAGCAATCTCGAGCCGGATCCTCATGCAAGAGAGAAATGAATCTCTTCGGATTCACCCGATCTCACATATCATCCCGGATCCTTGCACTCTAATCTCTGAGTGCCTCAGAGTGCAAGCGATCTCCATCAATCTCACACACACACTTGGAGAAGAAGATGAGGGACAGAGAAGAGATGAACCCGAGAGAGAGATTACAAAAATCCGAACCATAAGCGAAGGGGCTTTGGTTCTTCATCGGAAATATGAGAAGGATGCACCATTTCAGATCTGAAATTCGTGCCCCTCACTCTCTCTTGTCATTTGAAACCGTTCCTGTGCTACCACCATGCTCCAGTGCGATGCACTCACGGAACACAGGACGATTAGGCATTATTTCTTCAACTCATAATATGCTGTGAGACAAGGAAAAAGTATTAATCCGTAATGATCGTGGATAGGGTGGAACCTTCAGGGACTAGGATTCATGGCTTCCAACCGAACCCGATCGACACAATACCCGAGTGTCCCTGTCAATCCTCTGGGTCCCGGTTAACCTGCGTGGCCACCCAGAGTGCGACGCAGGCTGCACTCCAATTCTCCCAGACTTATTAAGCTCTCTCGCATACCCCTGTTCTCCGCTTAGTATTGGTAATACAATGTCCCTCCACTTGGTGCCATGAGTCAACTCGAGCGGTGGAGAGCACCGTCAGACTCGAGTGACCATATGACTAGGTTCCTTCCAGGTTGACTATCACATCGCACCTCCGATCGCTTTGGCCAAGCAACCGGATCCAGTCAACAGCTCAACTGCTGACCACCAGGCCTGGGTTTAGTGCGGTGTATGTCATACCAAGGAACGCACCTACCGATAAGGATGTGGATGGCCTGTAAGAGTGGCGTGCCGATGCAACGTCAGCCCGGTAACCCAGCGCACCGTGGTATTGGGTCGTGGTTAGATCCCTCACACGTTGGTGAACCAAAGTTACACGCAACTGGTTAGTCCACCGGTCACGGTTCCTCAGGGTTTAGGACCGATTACCCTAAGCAGAAACACGGCTATGTGCACCGGTGTCTGCTCACCGATCTGTGCACCGTGTTGGTTCTGTTCGGCCACAAACATTTGTGCCTGGTAATGATCATTATGGAGATTCTCATGCTCTGTCATTCCAACAGCTTATCCTGATAGGGTGACCAACCCAAATCAGAGCTGTGAACGATTTTGGCTCATAGGACTGATCCACTGAGTCTCCCACTCAGATGGACTACTATATAGCCATGGCTCCTTAAGTTCTTTAAATAGAACACGTATAATAATACGTACCTTTATACAATCCTAAATAAACTATCAACCATATACAGCCAAACCTAGGGTTTTAACGAGCTGTAGACCACATCAAACCTAACAATCTCCCACTTGGTCTAGCGAGGAAAAACGGTCATGAGCTCTATAGCTTCTACATGCTGCCCAAAATCCTTTGCAGGAATTCCCTAAAGGAATCAGCAACATTATCTGTAGATGCTAACTCGATTACCGCCACTTGTCTTTCCTCCTAAAACTACCAGATCAAGTAGAATTTGTATTTGATATGTTTCCCCTTTATGGATGTGCCTAGGCTCTTGCTATCGCTCTTTTGTTATTACAATAAAAAACTGAGCCTCTGGTATGCTTTCCAAGTTTACTATAAATTTACCGAGCCATACCACCTATTTTCTTGTCACGCACGCTACAATGTGCTTAGGCTTCTATAGTAGAGCCCGTGATGCATAATAGCTTCACACTCTGCTAACTAACCGCTTCTCATCCCAAGGTGAAAACTATACCTGAAGTCGATTCTCTAGATTACACATCTGATGCTAAATCAAATCTTGTGCATCCAATCGGTGTCAAGTCTTGTGAAGTGTAAACTAACTCGTAATCCTTGTTTTACGAGGATATCGAGTATACTCTTCACATCAGTCCAGCTAACTGGACCCGGATTCGACTAAAACCGACCCTCCATTCCTGCTGCACAACAGATAACTAGCATCTTATACATTCATGGCATACGACTACCCTTTGCATAAGAATAGGGCACCTTCTGTATTTCTGCCATCTCCTTAGGTGTCAAATGATTTATATCATTCGATAGTTTCAAGCTTTAGCAAGAAACCCCTTTTGGAGTCTTGTATATTGATTCTGGCTAGAACCATATCTCTATGCATAGCTTGTGATAGCGTGAGAATTTTGTTCTGATGATCTCGAGTTACCATGATCTCCAGAACATAACTCGCCTCACGAAGGTCTTTCAGTCGAATTAAGATAATAAACAGACATTTAACTTAGGCAACGTTCCAACTTCATTTTCAATCAGTAGAACATCGTCTATGTAAAGTACTAGGTACACCCCTATAGTTCCATCGGTCCTCTTGTACACACTTGGCTTATTTTGATCAAATCTGTATGAATAGATCATACTTGATCAAGATAGATATTGTTTCTCCTGGATACTTGCTTTAGTCCATAAATGAACCTTTTGCAATTCTGTAAGCCAGGTATTCCTGACCTGCTAACTCCTAAGCATGGAAACTGCATCATATATCCTCTCTTCTGCCAACTTCTACCCAATGGGCTAAGTTGCTAGGTGCGCAAGCCTTAGATTCAGTATACGCCCACTCGAGGGAGGGTGCGCACAGTGATCCGCTTACACGGGTCTTTAACTTTGACCCAATCCAAATATGCTTTAATAAAGCTTTGATGAACCCTGGTACAAAAGAGTATCACTGAACACTGATGCAAGCTTTGTCTCCATGACTTTCTGTTAGACAGTTCTGTCAAAAAATTTCACTACTTCGTCGTAGCTCAAGGGGCCATCCTCTTGAATTTATGGACTAATTCACAAAGTTTGTCCACAAAATCTTTCAAGAGCTCTAATGGTGCTCCCACTGCGACAAGATGGTTGTGGTACAAAGCAAATTATTTCTATAGTTTCTGGTATACTAGTGTCTGCATCATCTATTACCACTACGTTTCCGATCATGCGCTCTCCGCTAGTATCCAGTAATTCACCCAGAACTACCTTACTAGTGAACATATGGTCTATAATAGAATCCCGCTCTAGGTAAATGGCATTCGTAGAAACGATAACCTCCTATTCCTAAGGATCATGGATAGTCCACCTTATATTTTTCTAGGATAACCTATAAACAGATACACCTTGAACTTAGTCTCCATCTTATCCCTCTTGTCCTTCTGCACATATGCAGGACATCCCCATATACTAAAATGCCGTAGTATAGGCTTTCGCTCAGACCACAGCTTTTCAGGGGTATGAGGCACTGATTAGATGAGATATTATTCAAGATATACTCTACTGTGTCTTAAGGTGTAACCCATAGAAGGTGGGTAGTAAACTTGGCAAAACTTATCATTCTTTTGACCATGTCCAACAGGGTCTGATTCATTCTCTTGGATATTCCATTCTGGCATGGTGTCCATGGAGCAATTAACTGGGATATCATCCCATGCTCCATCAGGTACCTATGGAACTCATCCAATGGATATCATCCATCTGGATGCTCTTGGAACCACATACGTCAGAATGGGCAAAATCCAATACCTCAGTGGCCCTTTTTTAGTTATTTTGCCTTCCAAACAAGACTCGCAGGTCGGAAGGGTCTCCAAGGGGTCTGTATCTAGAAACTCAGCCTTTACTAACCTTTGAATTATGTCTGAGACAATATATCTAAGTCATAGGAGCCACAATTGGATTAAGTTATCCCAAGGAATAAGATGAATATGAATTAGATACTACGGCTATCATGTAATCTATTTTCGAACTAGATTTTAATACAAAGAGATTATTATGAACTATTCCTTTAGCAATGAAGGTACCTATTCAGTTTAAGAGATGCACTAAAGCCATGGAATAGAACTGAAAACCTTTATTTAGCTTGGAGGAAACATAACTAAATCTCTAAGGATCAAAATCCTTCTATCGAAAAATCTAAGATAACATATTAATAGCTTCTGCAGTTGTTATGGTATCAGTATCTATGTTAGGACCACCTTACCAATAAGTAGCCTTCTACTTTCCTTGAATCTCTATAGACACGAAGTCCATATTTCAAGAAGCAGAAGCACTGCTACTAGATGACAATTCGACTCTACCAAGAGTTGATGTTTACCTGTCCTAGCACCCTGAGACCATATGTTCAATCTTCCAATGCCCCTTCTGTTGCCATATCGGAAGCACTTTCGCACTAGGCTTCACTAGACTTAAGAATCCGCTCCTGATTCTATACAGTCATTGTTTTTAGTTTCTGATCAGTTCTTACTTTTAGGCACTTCATAGAAAGCCTAAGTTACGCACTAAAGGAATTACCTTTAATCTTGATCCCATCCTTAGTGACCTGGATAGCTCCCAGAAGTTCCGTATTTGTCATCTCCAGCTTGTAAAGGCTGAAGTCTCTGACAAAGCCTTCAAAGGTTCCATATAAGGATGCAAGACAGATGTTCTCTATCACCTCGACATCTAGCATTATTTCAAAGAAAACCAGTTTGCTCTGGAACCCAAGAACGTGTTTCCAAACCAGTATTCCATCAAACATCTTAGTGCTGACGAGTTTCTTGATGGTGAGATAGCGAGTCATTTGACTGCGCCCCTCAGACATCTTATGCTGTAACAGAACATTACATCAGAGGACCCGACATATGTCTGACTTACTTCTGAAGAGTTGTCTGCAAGTATGCTATGACATAGCACTTGCACATCTCTATAGACTCTCGTTAGTCGTTATATGCCCTATCCTGTACCACAGTGGCATCTAGACCCGATAGGTCTGGTTTAGGGACATTAAGATTTATAGCCATTGTAGTTTACTAACCCTAAATATAAGATCATGATGGCATTACCGGTCTACGAAGTCGGTACCCGTTATCTAGTTCTCTAATGGGATAGCGGACAGGGAATCTATGGTTGAATATAGATTGTATTAAAACTTATTTTAAGGATATTATTAAAACAAGCTAATTACATCCATATGCCAACGCTACCCTCAAAGCGAAGACATTTCCATGGAGTAATTTACCATGTATGCGAGATCTCAGATTCGGATACACCCGCCCGAGGAGGCAGTGTGTATCGTCCTCCGCTCACATCGGATCTTTCCGACCCAATCCAAATCTGCCACAAACGGACTATGATGGACCATGGTACCTTTTGGCCAGCCCCCCGTGATCTCCATACGACGCAACGGGTAGCCTCACGGGTGCTTCGGATGCTTACCCACCAGCCTAGGCAATCACGACACGGGAGTTCATGCGGCCCCCGCGAGGGCGGGAAAAGCCCTTCTCTCCTGGCATCATGACCACCATATCCCGAAGGAGACTGCTAAGCCTCCGGCATGATAGAACATAACTCTCACCCGAGGGGGATGTTGAGTCATACCCTATCACCCAGAAATTCAGCAATTGGCCGTGGAGGCCAGGGGCACTCACACTGAGTCCTCTTTCACATCTCTTAATTATGGTGAGGGTTATTTTAATGCAAGTATTTTAGTTCCTAGGTTGCGACAACCAAGACATAGACCCTGGTCATACCGCGCTCCCACTAGAGTTAAGACCTCTTATAAAGTATAGATAGACTTGGACAGGACCATAGTCCCTATCCCGTGGATACTCAGTTGTCACCTTTCTCCCGAGAATCACATTACGTACTCTCCAAGCCTTCGATACTAAATAAAATGATCATTACCCTTTATGCTCTAGAGCCTAGCCTATGGTCTAGACATACTAGGAAAGGTCTCCCATTAGTATGACTCCTCATATGTAACTTGATGTCTGATGTCGTAGATGATCACCACATCACTATTGGTTTCGATGTCAAACCAATTAGGGACATCCGACAACCTCCGTCGGACCTCTACCTAACGGTGGCATAACCGAGTGTTATGGGATCCAACTACCATCAAACACCAATTAGACTACGGGTGTCAATAAATGGAGATCTAACCTAATGGTCGCATGGACCAAGTGGGGAAAAGGCATCCCACAAATAGTGGGGAAAGGGCATCCCACAATCTAACACATACTGCATCAGATTATATTCTTTCACCGGGGTTTAAAGAAATATCCAACAAAAGAAAAAACAAACATCCATTGATATCAAGTTCAAGGTACGACCCCTGAACCTGCCTAGCAATGCTCTGACATTTCTTCAATGGCATCTTCCAAATATTCCTTATTTTGGGCCACCGCGCTCGGTCCTCCAGTGATGAATCTCTGATCTATCCTTGTCCTCCAAGACTTCAACCTGTAACTGAAAATACTAGTACGCTCCGAGCAATTGCTCGTTCGTATACATTTTCCTAGGTAGAAGAATAAAGACAAGAATAGAAATAAGGGCCGGGAAAAACCAAGCCGTGGTCAACCTCCACGCGCTTGTCCCATTAGGCCTTACATTCATCCATCACAAAAACAATCGAAATACCATGCAATTATATTTCGGGGTCCGACCCCCGAAAGCAAACAATCACACTATAGCGGTGCCCTGCAAAACACACTATGCATAACATGCGACATATATGAATATATGATCTACGCAAACCCCGGTGACGCATTCGTTCATCAAATGCATATACGATTCGTTCCATGAAAAATTTTCTCATGAATCGCACACCAAAATAGCTCTGATACCATTTGTTGGAATGATATCGGAGGCGCAGCGGAATGTGGAGTTGATCCCGAGGATCGTTTCGGTGTGCGGTACATTTTAAAATTTTCATTCATATTAATCATATGCGTAAATGATAAAACAAATACGAATCGAACCCCTATAGTCATCTATCGAAATGATTGACATATCTCATATGTATGCATTATGATAGATCTAGGGGTTAGTAGGTTATACCTTCGTGCGGGATTTAACACCGCGAAGAATTGCTTCAATATTGATGAAGACAAATTCGGATCTGCACGAACACCTTTCAGTGCAAAGGCCGTAACTTTCTATCCCGACATCGGAATGGAGCGAAACTTGATTTGCCGGAAAGAAGACTTCATCGCTAAGAGTTTGCAACCGGTTTGAAGTCATTTGGACTTCTATAGATCCTGCAGTGATCAAAATAGTGCAGATCTGCCCGTAAAATCTGGGCAGCAATCTCGAGCCGGATCCTCATGCAAGAGAGAAATGAATCTCTTCGGATTCACCCGATCTCACATATCATCCCGGATCCTTGCACTCTAATCTCTGAGTGCCTCAGAGTGCAAGCGATCTCCATCAATCTCACACACACACTTGGAGAAGAAGATGAGGGACAGAGAAGAGATGAACCCGAGAGAGAGATTACAAAAATCCGAACCATAAGCGAAGGGGCTTTGGTTCTTCATCGGAAATATGAGAAGGATGCACCATTTCAGATCTGAAATTCATGCCCCTCACTCTCTCTTGTCATTTGAAACCGTTCCTCTCTCTCTCCCTCATTACTCTCAAATTCAATGCCCCTTTGTATTACTAGTTGCCATATTAGAATTGTTGCAATTAAGGAGATGATTCAAAATCATTCAAATATGAATTAATCCCTTAATTATAAGTTTGATGGCCATGCATGCTAGCCCTAGTGAAGATGACGGCCACTAGGGCATGCGGGACATTTTGAAATGACCAAAATGCCCCCATGCATCTAGTGGTCGTTCACCTCATGCGGGACAATGTATGGCCCATCTACGTGTACGATAATGCACCCTAACACTTAGGGCACCTCATCGGCATCAGCAACAAGTCAATACACCATGGGATGATGAATAGTATTTTTACTATTTACTAGGGTGCCCTTAGTAAAAGGTGGGGTTCCCCATAGTAAAAATTACTAAACTTGCATTCTGCGTTCTAGTGCAACACGCACACACGGAATGGACTCCTCATGGTATAATGACAACATCGTATGTCTCTACACTACTCTGGGATTGCCCCCTAGTGAACACACTTAGTCCTGTGCTACCACCATGCTCCAGTGCGATGCACTCACGGAACACAGGACGATTAGGCATTATTTCTTCAACTCATAATATGCTGTGAGACAAGGAAAAAGTATTGATCCGTAATGATCGTGGATAGGGTGGAACCTTCAGGGACTAGGATTCATGGCTTCCAACCGAACCCGATCGACACACTACCCGAGTGTCCCTGTCAATCCTCTGGGTCCCGATTAACCTGCGTGGCCACCCAGAGTGCGACGCAGGCTGCACTCCAATTCTCCCAGACTTATTAAGCTCTCTCGCATACCCCTGTTCTCCGCTTAGTATTGGTAATACAATGTCCCTCCACTTGGTGCCATGAGTCAACTCGAGCGGTGGAGAGCACCGTCAGACTCGAGTGACCATATGACTAGGTTCCTTCCAGGTTGACTATCACATCGCACCTCCGATCGCTTTGGCCAAGCAACCGGATCCAGTCAACAGCTCAACTGCTGACCACCAGGCCTGGGTTTAGTGCGGTATATGTCATACCAAGGAACGCACCTACCGATAAGGATGTGGATGGCCTGCAAGAGTGGCGTGCCGATGCAACGTCAGCCCGGTAACCCAGCGCACCGTGGTATTGGGTCGTGGTTAGATCCCTCACACGTTGGTAAACCAAAGTTACACGCAACTGGTTAGTCCACCGGTCACGATTCCTCAGGGTTTAGGACCGATTACCCTAAGCAGAAACACGGCTATGTGCACCGGTGTCTGCTCACCGATCTGTGCACCGTGTTGGTTCTGTTCGGTCACAGACATTGTGCCTGGTAATGACCATTATGGAGATTCTCATGCTCTGTCATTCCAACAGCTTATCCTGATAGGGCGACCAACCCAAATCAGAGATGTGAACGATTTTGGCTCATAGGACCGATCCACTGAGTCTCCCACTCAGATGGACTACTATATAGCCATGGCTCCTTAAGTTCTTTAAATAGAACACGTATAATAATACGTACCTTTATACAATCCTAAATAAACTATCAACCATATACAGCCAAACCTAGGGTTTTAACGAGCTGTAGACCACATCAAACCTAACAGAGAGAAGGGCTTTTTATCCCACCCTAGTGGGGGCCGCATGAACTCCCGTGTCGTAACTATCTAGGCTTGTGGGTAAGCATTTGAAGTGAACGTGAGGCATTCGTTGCTCAGACAATGAGGATCACGTGACACTGGCTAAAAGGACAACCATGATCCATCAAAGCCCTTAGTTGGCAGATTTGGACTGGGTCAAGGAAAGGCCTGAGTAAGCGGATTGACGCTGCATGATGCCCCCTAAGGCAGGTGTAGTCGATTCCGAGATCTTACATACATGGTTAATTAATCCATAGATGTGTCTTCACTGTGAGGGTAGCGTTGGCATTTGGATATAATTAGCTTGTTTTCAAAATCCATAAAATAAGTTATTTTGCATTTGTTTTTATTCAACCATATAGTTTTCCTATCCGCTATCCCATAAGAGAACCAGTTATCGGGTCTCTAACTATGTAGAGCGGAAGCGCTTTCTTTAGCTTATGCATAGGGTAGTAAAACGTACATTGGCATGTAATCTAAATATTCCTGTACTAGACCTAACGGGTCCAGATATCAATAGAGCACTAACTAGGACATATGACGACTAGCGAGAGTCTAAGGAGATGTGCAATTACTATGTTATAGTAGACTTGCAGACAACTCTTTAGAAGCGAGTCAGAGATATGTTGGGTCTTCTCTAATAAAGTTTTATCTGCATAAGATGTCTGGAAGGCGAAGTCGGTAGACTCATCGCTTATCCACCAAGATACTTGTCGGTACCGAGATGTCAGTGGGTATGCTTGTTCAGGAACACATCTTTGAGTTCCAGATCGAACTAGATTCCAAAGACATGGTGCCAGATGACGAGGTGGTGGAAGACGTATGTCTTGCATCTTTGTCTGGAACCTTCGAAGGCGTTGTCAGAGACTTTAGCTTTAACAAGCTAGAGATGACAAACGTAGAACTTCTAAGGAGATTTCCAAGAGACAAAGGATGAGATCAAGATTAAAGACAATGCCTTTAGTACTTAACCTAGGTCTTCTTTAGAAGAACCTAAGGGAGTAACTTATCAGAGATCGAAAACTATTCTAGTGCAGAAACTAGTGTGGACTCCTAAGTATGGTAACGCTAAGGACGGAAGTGTTTTCGCTTTAGCAAGTATATGGGATATTTGAAGATAGTGTATGGCCTCAGGATGTTAGGAGTTGAGTCGATATCTAGCAGCAGTTCTTATGCTTCTTGGAATGTAGACTTCGGGTCTACAGAGATTTTAGGAAAGCAGAAGGCTACTTTATAGTGAAGTAATCCTAACATAGGTACTGATGCCATAAGCCGCTGCGGAAGCTGTTAGATATGATTATCTTAGTTTTTACGAAACACGGATTTTGATTTTTAGAGATGTAATTCTGTTTCCTCTTTGGTAAATGAAGTTTTTAGTTTTAGACAGCACTGTAGGTGTGTATCTTAAACTAAATTGATAGCTTCATAGTTGGAGGAATAGATCAGAAAAATCTCTTTGTATTTAATCCTAATTCGGAAACAGATTTCATGACAGCTGCAGCGTCTAATTAAAATTCATTTAAATCCTTCGAAGAATCTATCTCATTTGTGACCCCTCTGATTTAGATATTCTGCCTTAGATAAATTCAGAGGTGACAGAAGGCTGAGTTTTCGTTCACAGAATCATCGGAGATCCTTCTAACCTATGAGTGTAATCTGGAAGGCAGAATAACTAAAAGGGCCATGAAGGTATGGGAGTTAGTTAATTTTGATATCTATGGTTCCAAGAGCGTCCAGACGATAGGAGTCTCTTCGACTTAATCGAGGAAACAAGAACCTATCGGATGGGTTTCATAGGATCATGAGAGAGCATGGGATTATCTCCCAGTTAAATGCTCCAAGGATGACACGTCAAAATGAAGTCTCCGAGAGAAAGAATCGGACTCTGTTTGATATGGTCCGTAGTATTATGAATATCGCCAAGTGTACTACCCATCTTTTGGTGGGGTTATACCTTAAAACAGTAGCTTATATCTGAAACTATCTCTCATCTGGATCAGTGCCTTCGACCTATATAGAGCTATGGTCTAAGCGAAAACTGACACTATAGAGTCTCGAGATATAGGGTTGTCCTGCACTTGTGCAAAGGGACAAGAGGGATGAGATGAAGATGTAGTTCCAGGTATATCTGTTTGTAGGTTACCCTTAGGAGGTATAAGGTGGACTATTCTATGATCTTGAGATTTGGAAGGTAATCGTTTCTACGAACACCATCTACCTAGACCAAGATTATATTATAGACCATAAGTTTATCAGTAAGGTAGTTCTGGGTGAACTACTGGGTACTGGTAGAGAGTGCGATCTGAAAACGTAGTAGGAGTAGATGATACAAGAAACTAGTATACCAGGTACTGTAGAAACGATTCACTTTGTACCACCACCACCTCGTCGTTATGGGAGCATCAGAGCTCCTGATAGATACTATGGAGAAACTTCGATAGTTAATCCAGAGTTTCAGGAGGATGATCCCTAGAGCTACGAAGAAGTAGTGGGAGCTTCCGACAGCTCAGACTGACAAAAGACCATGTAGGCAAATTTGCATCAATAACCCTTGGAACAGTCTTGATACTTATAGCACTATCACCCTTCAGGGTATAGAATGTGTATAAGAAGAGCACCCGATTAAGACTTAAGTAGCTAGATTAGTTACCAAAGAAGAAGGGACTGACTATGTCAAAACCATCTCACTGGTATCTATGCCTAAGTTTATAACGGATCCTCTTAATCCATCATAATCCATTATAGTTGGGAGATCTGGTTGATGGATGTCAAGACAGTTATTCCCTAACGGGAATTTGGAAAGGACATATGGATAATGTAGCCCCAGGCTCTGTGTCAGTAGGTTAGGACGATATAGAATGCAAGTTGCAACAGTCCATTTATGGACTGATACAAGCATCCAGGATGGAATGTCTATTTTGATCAAGGGAATCCGCTCATACGGATTTCATCAGAATGAGGATAAACCAAGTTGGTACAAGAAAGGTGAAATAGCTACAAGGGTGTATTTAGTACTTTACGTTAACGATATTCTACTGATTGAAAATGACGTAAGAATATTGTTTACGGTAAAGGTTTGTAGTCATCACAATTCGATATGAAAGACCCTAGTGAGGCGAGTTATGCTCTGGAAATCAAGGTAACTTGAGATAACCAGATCAATGTTTTCTTGCTGTCACAGGCTACGCATGAAGATAAGATTCTAGCTAGATTCATTTTATGAGGCTAGATATCTATTGCACAGCAGGAATGATGGGTCTGTTTCAGTCGAACCCGGGTCCAGATCTTTGGACCGATGTGAAGGGTATACTCAAAAATCCTCATTAAGTAAGGGATGTGAGTTAGCTTGTACTTCACAGATCCTGATATCGATTGGACGCATAAGGTCTGACTTTAGTGTCAGATGTGCGTTCCAGAGAATCGATTTCAGGGATTATTTTTTATCTTGGGATTAGAAGCGGTAGTTGGTAGAGTGTGAAGCAAGAGTGCATCACAGACTCTACCACAGAGGCTTAGCACGTTGTTGCGTGCGAGGTAGGATATAAGGTGGTAAGGCTTAGGAAGTTCTTAGAGAACTTGGGACGCGTACCAGAAGCTCAGTTATCTGTTGTTGAAACAGAAGATCGGTAAGCAAGGTCCAAGGAGACTAGGCACCACCGTGAGGGGAAACCTATCAAGTACAAACTTCATTTGATCTGACAGTTACAGGAGGAAATGCAAGTAGCGGTACTGAGGTGAAATCTATAGACAATAATGCCAATTCTTTTAGGAAATTCCTGCAAAGGCTTTTGGGCAGCATGTAGAAGCTACAGAGCTCAACACCGTTATTCCTCGTTAGAGCTAGTGGGAGATTGTTAGAATTGGTGAGGTCCACAACTCGTAAAAACCTATAGTTTAGCTATGTATGGTTGATAGTATAAGATTGCATCTTGGTACTTTCCTTAGTACGTGTTCTGATTACAGAACAGAGAGCCATGGCTACATGGTAATCCACTTGAGTAGGAGACTCAAGGGACTGGTCCCATGTAACCTAAATATGTTCGTAGCTCTGATTAGGGTTGGTCGCCCTATCAGGATAAGTTGTTGGGATGATAGAGCGTGGATGTCTCCACCACGGTCATTACCAGGCACAGTGTCCGTGGCCGAATGGAACCAACACGGTGCATAGATCGGTGAGCAGACACCGGTGCACTAAACCGTGTTTCTGCTTAGGGTAAAACGGTCCTAAATCCTGAGGAACCATGTCTGGTCGACTAACCAGTTGTGTGGTGCTTTGGTGCACCAATGTGTGAGGATCCGGATGCAGTGATCCAAAACCACGGTGTACTGGGTTACCCGGCTGGCGTTGCATCAGCATGTCACTCCTGCAGGCTATCCACCCCCCTAACGGGAGGTGTGTTCCTTGGTCTGACCTACATCGTATTAAACCCTAGCCAGGTGGTCATCAGTTGGACTAGTGACGGATCCGATTGCTCGGAAGAGTAATCGGAGGTACGATGTATGTGGTCAACCTGGAAGGAACCGAGTCATATGAGCACTCGAGTCTGACGGTATTCTCCACCGCTCGAGTTGCGTCATGGCACCAGATGGAGGGACAACGAGTTTACCATACTAAGCGGAGAGCAGGGGTATGAAGGAGAACATAGTAAGTCCGGGGGAATTGGAGTGCAGCCTGCGTCGCACTCTGAGTGGATACGTAGGTTAACTCGGACTTAGAGGATTGATGGTACACTCGGGTAGTGTGTCGATCGAGTCTGAGTTTGAAGCCCTAAACCCTGGTCCCTGAAGGTTCCACCTTATCGACATTATGTACGGTTCTTATACCATCTCCTCGAAACACATAACGTAGTTAGAGAAAGCGAGAAGTCCAAGCATACGCTCCGTGAGTGCTTTGCACTAGTACATGGTAGATGCGTAGCTACGTGTGTGCACTAAGGGGAAACCCTAGGTTAGTGCAGAGACGCATGTAGCAATTCCTTACCGTAAGTGGACTTTGCCACATGGGTGCGATGCACCGGGACATATTGCGAGTTGACTAGTTGACTTCACTAGGGGGCACCCTATGGGAACCTCAGAGAATAGTGAAATCACTGGTGCACTTCACTTATATGTGCCTTGCAAAGTCTCGTACACGAGGAACGACCAATTAGTGAAATAAAGGCGTTTTGGTCATACCATGCGTCACTATGTACTAGGGGGGCCGGCCCTAAGTGTTGAGAGACTGGTCAAGGCCGGCCCTATTAGTTTTAGAAGGTTGTTGCCTCTGATGAAAGGGCCGGTCATGAGGCGCAGAAAACGGGCTGGTTTTGACCGTTTTTAAAAACAAGGAAAAGATAGAGATAAATGAAGAGATATATAGGGAGAGGTTTGAATTTATCAAACTTATCCGCTAGGCTTATCCATAAGGATAAGGCCGACCCTATATAAGGTAGAAGGAGAGAGGGGGGGACGAAATGAGATGCATGGGCAAGCCCTAGGGCCGGCCATGCAACCCATGGGGAAACCCTAGCCGCCCCCTCTCCTCTCTTCGCATCTCCTCTCTCGTCTCTCTCTCCCTCGCTTGTGTCATTCGATGGCGACTCGTCTTCCTCGCGTGGTGTTTCATAGAAGGAGAAGGCTCATCGTATGGAGGCACTCAGAGATCCATCGATGAGGTGCCGTGCATCGTGAGAGATCGGGTGAACTAGAAGGCGTCTCCCGCAACCTTTTGCTGTCCAGAATCTGCACAGAAAATCAATGTTGTTTCTACTATTTCGGGATCTATAGAAGTCCAAACGAGGTGAAACTTGTTGCAAAAGTTGCGTCTCAAAGTTGGCTACTTGCAGTCCAAATTTCAGCCCAATCGAAGTTCGGAGCAGAAAGTTATGACCGTCGCACCAAAGCTATATCGAGCAGATCCGAGGCCGTCTCCATCGACAAAGAAGAAATTTATCGCGGTGAAAAAATCCGCACGTAGGTATGATCTCTAACATGTAGATCTAGCATAGATAGAACATGCATGCATGCTAGATTGTTCTTTCGCGTTAGATCGTCGTTAGGGTTCGCGTAGTTGCCATGCTAGTTTCATACACGCACGTGTAGATCGTTTCGATGAAAATTTTGATATGTAACGCACACCGCTCACGGTCTTCGGACCTTCACTTTGCTTCCGCTGCGGGCCTCTACAATGGATTTATTTCCAACAATTTAATCCGATGGCTTATATTTCTACAGAGCTCGGTCGTACCGGCTGGCGATTCGGCATGAAATCAGACGAGAATCGAAGTGGGTTTTCAGATGTGACGAGGCTTAAGCAAGATCGTTGGAGGGGTGGACACTAGTTGGAGGGGTGGACACTAGTTATATCGCCACATCTGTTGGAGAGAGTGCCTCAAGCGAGGTCGTTGGAACTGCTCTTAAAGAGCTAATTTTTCCATACTAGATAGGCTAGAAGCCTAGGACTCTTGGGCGGGCCAACCCGAACCAAACCCAAAAATATGAAAACTTTTGTTGGGGTTGTGGGGTATGTGATGCAATGTTGCTGGTCGCTAGTTCTGATTGTCATAGCTGGTCGTCAATTTTTTTCTCCCCGAAAATAAAGAATGGGCTACGATTTGGATTTTATATGTATAGTTGGGCTTCGGTTGAAAATTCACAATTCGACATCAATTTGGGTTGGGCTTGTGCAGATGCTTTGGTCGACCCAATCCAACATAAAATTCAACCATTGAGTAGATATATAGTCCATATAATATAATGTTGAGTAGAGACCGTCCGATCAGAATACATCATTTGGGTCTAAATACAAATGGTGGGGGTGCTATGGTATAACTTTTATCGGGGAAAAATTTAGTTTAGCTTGCATTACGAGACACATGATATCGAAGATAAGAGTGTAGACACAAACATTTACGTGGCAAAACCCTTCCAACACGGGAGGGAAAAAAAATTACGAGCGAGACGAATAAATCTACTATAATCTCGAACCGGTTACATCCACATTGCTTATATTGGCCTCTCGGTCTCTCAAAAGAAGACAGGGGTTTAGAACATACAAGGCCGTATTGGTCGATGACATAGAACCGGCCGCCGAAGGGTGGCTCCATAACAGTCAGCCGAGGTGCCCTTTGATCCGAGCTCGCTCACGGGACCACACACACATTACACAAAATATTACAAATTACATTTGGCGGGCTCGTCCGCTCGAGCTGGCAGCGAAGTGCGACATGTGAGGTGGGTGATCTACGAGCTGGCTGGCGAAGTGCGATCTGCGAGCTGGATGCGAAGTGTGACCTGCAAGCTGGCTTTGAAGTGCGACCTGCGAGCTGGGTGATCTGCAAGCCATGTGCAGGTGTCTGACGAGCTGCGAGCTGACTGCAGGTACCGGGCGAGCTGTAAGGTGGCTGCAGGTGGTGGATGAGCTGCGAGCTGGCTGCAAGTGCCGAGCAAGCTGCGAGTTGGCTGCAGGTGGTGGACCAGTTGCAAGCTGGCTGCAGGTGCCGGGCGAGCTACGACTTGGCTGTAGGTGGTGGACAAGCTGGCTGCAAGTGCCGGCTGAGCTACCAGCTGGATGCAGGTGTCGGGCGACCTACGAGCTGGCTGCAAGTGTCGAGCAACCTGTGAGCTGGCTGCAAGTGTCTAACGAGCTGCGAGCTGGCTGTAAACGATGAGAGATTTCTAAGCTGGTTGGGTTTTGCCAACCCCCTTTACTTAGGAGCATAGGACCGTCTTTTTATAGCATATGGCCGACCATAGGAGGTTGACACGTAGCCGTCCATTCCTGCACCTTCCACACACCCCCGTGCCAGCCCACGAAGGTCCTATAATGGGTTTGTCGTCTTGCTAGCCAGATGGCGCCTCAAGGTAGAGGGGGGGTGCACCTATCTTGTGCCTCCTAGGTGGAGACTTTGGAAGGCCCCGGATAAAGGTGGCCACTAACTGAGCTTGTCAGTAGTGCATAGAGCGAACTGGCTACAAGTGTCGGGCGAGCTGCGAGCTGGCAGCAGGCATTTGGCGAGCTGCGAGTTGGCTGCAGATGGTGGACGAGCTGTGAGCTGGCTGCAGATGTCGGACGAGCTACGAGATGGCTGCAGGTGTCGAACGAGTTGCGAACTGGCTGCAAGTCTTTGACAAGCTACGAGCTGGCTGCAGGTGTCAGATGAGCTGTGAGCCGACTGCAGGTGTCTAACAAGCTGCGAACTGGCTGTAAGTGCCGGGCGAACTGAGAGTTGGCTGCAAGTGGTGGACGAGCTACGAGCTGGGCTACAGGTGTCGGGTGAGTTGCAACTGGTTGCAGGTGCCGGAAGAGCTGCGAGCTGGCTGCAGGTATCGGGTGATCTACAAGCTGGCTGTAAGTGTCTGACAAGCTACAAGATGGCTGCAGGTGTCGAGTGAGCTACGAGCTGGCTATAGGTGGTGGACGAGCTGTGAGCTAGCCCCCTAGGCTTCCGTAGTTATACGTGCTAAAGCTAGAAAAGACTAGGATGGGTAACTTCCCGGGTAATCCACGTGCTTGGTAATCTTGCTAACAGGGGCAATCTCATAGGGTAGGATGGCGAGTTGGTGCTACTTGATCGGAGGTCATAGTGTTTCGCCATACAGATTGACATCGCCAGCTTGCAAAGGAGCTGATCGGAAGTGGCAGCCTGAGCCGAGTAAGGCGGTGGGTACCTCAATCCTTGAGATCTTTGTATTGAGGAATGGCGGAGTGTCCAAGCGTGCATGGTGTTGCGAGCTTGCGTCTTAGGGCCGAGGTCGCTCTTTCGGTCGATCGAGGCCGCTCATAGTGCATTCAATGGTGAGAGCGACCCCTAGGGGGACCATGATGTCTCCATGTGTCACCTTCCATTACTGTCACATGGACAACGAGCTGGTGATATTTTTGGCACCATCATTACCCCCTCCTGAGGGGGCAGTTGGGCACAGCTCCGCCCAGTCAAGAGCCTAGCTGAATTGTATTCCCTCTTAGACGAGTTTGATCCTTCTATCTACTAACCATTTTTAGCCAAATTGCATTCCACTTTGTGAAGTCAGTTATAGGGTGTGGCATTAGGTCGTGTGTTGTCTCTGTCAATACCCCCTCATAGACCAGTTTGATCCTTCTATATCTACTGACCATTTCTAGCTAATTGTATTCCACTCTGTGAAGTCAGCTACAGGGTGTGGCATTAGGTCGTGTGTTGTCTCCATCGTGTCTGCCCATGAAGTCACCAGGTCGCTCGACAGTCAAACCTGCCTGACATCAGGCTGCTTATAGTGTCTCCGCCACGTTCGCCCGTGATGTCACCAGGTCGCTCGATGAGCTAACCTATGTAGCATCAGGCCGCATGTGGTGTCTTCGTCGCGTCAACCCGTAATGTCACCAGGTCGCTCAACGAGCTAACCTGTATGACATCAGGCCGCGTGTGGTGTCTCTGTCGCATCAGCCCGTGACGTCACCAGGTTGCTCGATGAGCTAATTACCTGCGTAGCATCAGGCCGCGTGTGGTGTCTCCATCGCGTCTGCCCGTGATGTCACCAGGTCGCTCGACGAGCTAACTTGCGTGGTATCAGGCCGCGTGTTGTATCTCCGTCACGTTTGCCCTTTATGTCATCAAGTCACTCGATGAGCTAACCTGCGTGGCATCAAGCAACGTGTGGTGTCTCCGTCGCATCTGCCCGCGACATCATCAGATCGCTTAACGAGCTAAACTGCGTGGCATCAAGCCGTGTAGGGTATCTCTGCTGCGTCTGCCCGTAATGTCACCAAGTTGCTCAACGAGTTAAAATGCGTGGCATCATGCCACATAAGATGTCTCTGTCGCGTCTCCCCATGATGTCACCAGGTCGCTCAATGAGCTAAACTATGTGGCATCATGCATAAGGTATCTCTGTCGCGTCTGCATGTGATGTCACCAGGTCGTTCAACGAGCTAAACTACGTAGCATAAGGTGCATAAGGTGTCTCCATCGCGTCTACTCATGATGTCACCAGATTACTCAATGAGCTAAATTGGATGGCATCAGGTCGCGTATGGTGTCTTCATCACGTCTGCCCGTGATATCACCTGACCGCTCAACGAGCTAAACTGCGTGGCATCAGGCCGTATATGTTATTTCCCTGATAATCTGAGGACCATACCTCGGACGAGGTAGCTAAATCGATAAAAAAATAAATAAATGATATCACAAAAAGGTCGATATGCATGAAAGCTCGACATGCACGAAATAGTGGGCCCTATAGCTCGACGAAAGTACAAATTGATAGAAATTGAAGCAAACAGAGTGTAAGGACCAAAGGGTGGAAGGTCAATGAGTGATAAAAGAATCAAAAGCTAGCTACCCTCTGTCCGGTTAAGGATCCTCAGAACCATGGTCTTGCTTATCTCATCTACATAACAATGGACAATGGCCGTGCCCCTATCCTTCGACGCTAGTGGCTTTAATATTTCTTTTTGGGACCTCACCAATTTGTCAAGCTTTGAGGGATTACCAATGGCTTCTTGGTCACCTGGCTGGGCTTCCAAGAGCACCTCGACGATCTCCAGATTGCAGCCAGCGATCACGAAGAACCCCAGTCTAGCTTAAAATCCATATAACAGCGGACTACACCTGTGATCTTAAGGTCGTTCAAAACGGCCACTGAGAACCCCAGTCTGGCTTACCGTCCTCTCAACGGCGAACTATGGGTTTACACTGCCTTACTGTTAAGCCGGGCAACGTCATGAGCCCAAGTTTGATGACGATGACCTCAAACCCATGGGCTATCTTTGGTGCCACCTCTCTGCGTGTGAGCTTACGATGAGCGGTATTGTGTCTTGATCTTCCGTGTATGAGCTTACCACGAGCACTGTCGTGTCTAAATCTTCTGTATGCAGGCTTACCATGAGCAATGTCATGCAACTCGCCTACTTTTGTGGATCATCGGACTCTCCCTACTTGTCGACTTTCCCCTTGTGAGGAGTCCGCATCAAGTTCTGTCATGCAACTCGCCTGCTTTCAAGGTAGTCGGGAGGCTTCTTCTGTCGGATGGGAGCCCATGAGCGAACTAGAGATCTGGAGCCCAAGGGTTAGCTAGGTCCCAAAAAGGGAGCAACGAGTAAGTGTCGGCTCTCTACATGCGAGCTTACTGTGAGCGTTGTTGTGTCTTGATCTTTCGCATGCGAGCTTATCGTGAGCGTTGTCATGTCTAGATCTTCCATGTGCGGGCTTACCGTGAGCAGTGTCATGCAGCTCACCTACTTTCAAGGTAGCTAAGAAGCTTTGTAGATCATCAGACTCTCCCCACTTGTCGGATTTTTGTTTGTGAGGAGTCCGCATCGGGTTCCTTTATGTAGCTCGTCTGCTTTCGAGGTAGCCGAGAGGCTTTGTGTATCATCAAACTCTCTCTATTTGCCGGCTTTCCGCTTGTGAGGAGTCAGCATCGAGTTCTTTCAAGTAGATCGCTGGCTTTCGAGGTACCCTGGAGGCTTTGTGGATCATCGGACTCTCCCCACTTGCCGGATTTTCGCTTGTGAGGAGTCCATATCGGGTTCTTTCATGCAGCTCGCCTACTTTCGAGGTAGCCGGGAGGCTTTGTCTAGCAGATGGGAGCCCATGGGCTAGCTGGGGATCTGGAGCCCAAGGGTAAACTGGGGCCCAAAGGCGAACAAGCAGTGATGCCCAAAAGCGATCTGTCGAAGAGGAGCCACACAAGCGAACTGGCACTACAAAAAAAAGTATTATTACCGAAGGAAATTGTTTATTGGTAATATTAAATTTTCATCGGTATATCAAATTTTATGGAATCTCCACCACCATCTCAGCTTCATCCTTTCTGTAAGCCTGTAACAAAGAATTACCAGCACAGTGAAGTTCTTTGTTCTACTGCTTGAACCTGAGACCTGCAAGGTTTGAATCGTATGATAATCTTGACTGATATATTTTTTATGATATTTCTGAGTAATTCTAAAGTGAAGCAATGTGATTATGTCGATATTTATTAGGGTTTTATTACATTGAATCATAATCAAATAGAACTTAGAATGTCTTCGCTTGTGCGATCGAATGCTATGTATCGTTCTATTGTTTGCATATTGGTTCTATTTCTACTCATCTACATAAGAAATCTCTTTTCATTATTTTATTAGTTTGCTTTGGGGATCTATGTTGAGTAAATATGCCGGGAGTAAAGGATAAATTCTGGGACTTTGTCGAGCTTGAGAATGGCAAACTTCGTTGCAAGTTTTGCAATGAATTGTTTGTGGCAACAATAAACAAAATGAAATATCATTTGGCAAAATATGAAGGGTTTGATATGCGACCATGTGTAATAGATAGTGATGAAGTTTGTCAGTTGGCTAAGGAGGCGGTTGCGACAATCAATCCAAAGAACAAAAGGCCTCAATTGTCTGAATTGGAGAAGTCATCTACCGAAAGCATCCCTATTTCTCAATAACAAGGAGCTTAGGAACATGAGGTTTAATTTCATCTTCTTCCGAAGAGGATGTGAAGGTGGAGGTCAACCGATTATTGCCTTATTCGTAAAGAAGAAAGAGAAGGAAGTTGCCGAACTAAAGATCATATCAATGATCGTGGCAAACAATCTTCTTTTTAACCTATTGAGGTCGAACGAGTTCAAGAATGTGATGGTGGCGATGGCAATTCATGGACCTGAATATGTCACGCCAAGCTACAAGAACGCAAGAGCAAGGCTTTGGCTACACTCAAAGGAGAAACAGAAGAGTATGCAAAGATAGTGAAGGAGTCGTGGGCTACTACCAGTTGTACAATTATGTCCAACACATGGACCGATACTAGAAGAAGGTCTCATATCAATTTGATAGCATCTTCACCCAAGGGGACTATCTTTTTGAAGTTCGAATGTACGGTGGGAAATAAGAAGCATGCGTCGTTCATTGCTAACTTCATTTTCTCGGGTATAGAGGAGATAGAGCCAAGTAATGCCGTGTAGTTTATCTCGGACAATGCATTTAATTATATTTTGGTGGGTACATAGTTCAAGAGAGGCTTTCTCATGTTTTCAAGACCTCATGTGCGGCTCATTGTTTGGATCTAATATTGGAGCAAATCGACGAACTTGACGATGGAAAACCCATTATGGGCCATTCTCGAATCCTAGTCAAATTTCATTATAAGTTTCAACATGTTTTGGATCTAATGATGGTGCATACACAAGGAAAGGAATTGAAGAGATCGTGCACAATTAGATTTGCAACACAATTCGTGTGTTTGCAATCTATTATCAAAGAAGAACAAGCATATCCCAATATGGTGGTTTCAAGTGAAATAGCTTTTGGGAAGCAAAAAGACAAATATTGAATTCGGTTGAGCACTTGTATGAGTTTTGAGGATGGATGATGGAGATGGTTCCACTATGTATTATTTGTACGAGGCTATGGATCAGATGAAAGAATCCATAAAGAAGACATTCATTAGCAATACTTTGAAGTTCATGCTATATTGGGAGAAAATAGACAAGAGGTGGAACAAGACATTGAATAATTCACTTCATGCATTCTCGGCATATCTAAATCCATACTTGTTTTATAACAAACTTGTGAAGATGGATTTGGAAGTGTAGAATGCAATCGATAAGGTGAAGGCAAAGATGGTCCCCGAAAACGAAAGAAGAGAGTTTACTAATGATCTCAGGCGCTACAACTCAAGGGATCCTCATACTTTGTGGAATCCGCAGTTGAACTACTTGATATTGCATCTTCAAGTAATCAAATTTTTTTAATTTCAATATGGTTAGTGCCTTAGTGATGTGGTTATATATTTTTTTATTCATTATTCATGAAAATATCTTTTTTTTTAGAACTATGGTGGAATATGTTTGGAATTGAGATTACTTATGTTCAAAAGGTGACGATCAAGTTGTGTAGCCAACCTTCTAGTGCTTCCGGATGCGAGAGAAATTGGAGCGTTGTTGAGGCCGCACATACAAAGAAGTGGAATCGATTAGAACCGAGAAGCTACACGATTTGGTGTATGTGAGGATGAATATGTACTTCATGAAGACTATTGCATTAAACGAATCAAAAGATACGTATTCCTCAACAAAATCTCACCATTTTCTAAAAATCTTGATGATGAGAGCAATGCAAATGAGCTTTCAACCAAAAGTAAAGAGTAGTCCGGTGGATATTTGCATGATGATGATTTCGAGCTTGATTTGGAGTAGAATCATTGTGTTGTTTCATATTTTGAACTATTGGTCTATTTGCCGTCGTATGAATAAACATTTAGATCTATTTTGCTTTAATCTTGATCAATGCTCTGCAAATGATTAATGCTTATGGTTGAATGTCAATGATAACTCTTATGGTTGAATGCGTATGTTCGAAGTTCAAACACATATATCTAATTTTTGAAAAAAATTAATTCATCTATCGATTTTTTTCCCCAACTTTTTATCGATTTTACCAAAATTTTATGATTTTTACCCTATTTGACTTTTTCCTAACTTCTAGAAGTTCCATGTTTGTGGAAATTATCATTCAAAAACTAAGCTTATTTTTAAGATATATGAGAGGGAGTTTATAGGTAGATGTTACAATTGTTTTCATCACTTCAAAGATGGGATATATGCCTGTAGTGACTGCTGATAAAGCTAATAGTTTTTACAAAGGAGATCAATATTGACTTGTTGGAAAGAGATACATGGTGTTAGGTAACTATTTAAATCACTTTCAATAACATGATATCTTTATTCTGGCATTGAATGTGTTATATGCCTTTCTGTTTATGAGAATTAGGGAACTAATAACTTAACAACCTTAGAATTTTCTTATAGATTCATTTGATATGTCACATATTTTGCCTATGCTCATGGTTAGGGGTTCAGTTATGAGTTGTATATATTACTATCTAACTATATTCTTATAAGTTAATAGGGTACAACTTGTTTTGTTTTGTTTTTTTCTTGCATGCAACCATAAAAGTTTGTATCTTACTGTACATTGAAATTTTAATATTTAAAGAAACTATTGCAGTCGTAAAAGGTTTTTATTGAGAATTTGATATATAACTATTGTAGTTCCAAGCTATTTGTAAGTTGCTTTCCAGTCATTTATGATTTGACATGTTTATGTAGAAAGTTCATCTATCCGTTAGATATGTCTATTAGTTTAAAGTTTCAATTTTCTTTGCCACATGCATCTACTTCATTAGTATTGAAGAAATCCAACAAACCCATGCTTATAGTAGGCTTTTGCAATGGAATTGCTCTCTTGTTGATTACTTGGGTTGTTTGAAAGTAGAACTTTCTTTATTGTAAGACGTGGATTTGATGGTGGTATACATGCAACAAAATTTTTAACTTTACATGGCCAAAGAGATTATAACGAAATCTACATTAGGTAGTTATAAGGTCAATGTGATGTGTAATTGTCAGATAACGACGAACTCTAGGAAAACTGCTAAAGGTAACGATTAAACCATCTATTCATTAAGAATCTTAATGCGGTGAAAAAAAATAGTAGAAAGGTTGTTATGGTAGATTTCTAAAAAACTATTACACTTATGACAACAATTTGAGGGTGAATGAACATTTGAGGAGTACAATCATTAAGAGAATACTTGAGGTGAATATCTAGATAGATTGGGGAGAGCAAACATAAAAATGAGTACATTGAAGGAAGAATATGAGCTGCTTAGAAATGGAAGTGTGATAAAACTCAATTAGGTATATAGTCATGGATCAAGATCATAGTTCAATATTTTCTAAAATTTTTCAAAATATTTTCATTTTTAGGCACTCAACATGAAATTGGTTGGCTGAAATATTTGAAATAAAAATTAAAAATTTTTCAATTAAAAAAATTTAAATTTTTGGCCAAATTTTATAAAACGCCACTATATCCCAAATCCAAATCGTAAACCCTAATTCTTAAACCATAAAATCAAAAACCCTAAAACTTTTGACATCCTGTTCAACTTCACCATCATCATTTTTTAGTAGAAAAATTATTTTGGGGTGTTGTATCTACCATCTAACAACAAATTGATGAAAAAACAGTCGTTCATACGGTAAAAAATATATATTCTTTCCAAAACATTCAAAAATAATAAATCTTAAATTTATTTTACTTAATTCATTCCTAGTTATTTAATTGGCAAAGGAGATTAATTTTTGAAATTCTCGGATCTACCTTTCAAGAATCTAAGGGGGTTTGAGAAAATCAGAAAACTCAATGTTCATGCCAATGAAATTAGTTGAATTTTGGATATGTTGTAAATCTTAAACTTTTAGATAGTGTGAAAATGTTATTTAGTTGTCCAAAATATGCCACTGATTTTGATTTGTGATTGTCTAGAGTTTTCGTTGCATCATTCTTATGTTTATTGTTATGCATTTGCACAACAGACATAGAAATATGTGCTGTGTGAACCTCCACAATCCTAAATGTCCTCATTGCACTCAGACAGATTATTGGCATTTTTTAGCTATTTTGAATTTTGTACAAAAAAAACTCTAATACCACATGGTACTTCCATGTAATAGACCCTGCTGCAGCTTTACATATTACTCCTAATTTTTCTTATTATCAGATGGTTTCATGTCTTGGACCCTCCTGCCTTAATTTTACTCATATGTTTTAGGAGAAATGCTATTTAGCTTGAAGGTTTTTTTTATTTCGCTCAACCCGATTGATGTGGCAGCATACAACTGGTGGCTGAATCTCACTAGTGACATTTAAATCTTTAACACCACTAGTTGTACGCTGCCATGTCAATCGGGCTGAGCGGAATCGGAAAAACCTTCGGAATGAATAGCATTTCTCTATGTTTTAGATCCAATTAATGTGTCTCTAGTGTACCATTTGATTCATAAGCACAACCATTTGGTGATCTTATTATGGATTATCCCAGTTTTACCTTTGGTTATCTTCTGCATTTGAGGAAAATGGCACACCAGGGATCTTCATGCATCCGACGAGTTCCATCCTGCCAACTTCAATTGGTTTTTAAGATGTTCAGTACTTAGTTTGGCAAGGAAAAGAAATATAAATTCATGTCGCTACATAATTGATGACTACTAAGTGTCGAAAAATTCGAAATCAAAATTCATTTCATGTTCTTCATGTAGCGTTGCACACATAACTCTCATATGTCCTCATTGTCCCCAAAAACATACATGGATCCATTCCTTGTATGAAGGTAATTGTTCAATAGTAGCGGTGCACACATCTACAGTTGCTTGGGCGTGGTAGTCGAATTGTTCCCAAAATCTCATGGAGTACTATGATTGGTGGCCGGATATGTGTGAAGGTAAGAACCATTCTATTGAACAATTACATTCTATTGAAATGTGGATTTCCATTGACACACCTAATATATTGGCTGAAATTTTCATTCTTTTATCAAAAGAACGGTATGATCCAGTAATCTGTGACTACAACCTATTACTCTCTTAGGGCCTGTTCTTTTTATTTCCATAAGTGAGTGGAAATGAAATCGCTTTAAACTTATCTGTCTATTGGCTAACGAAATTAAGCAAGGAAATATGTTCGAGAAAACCTGGTCCGTTGATCTCAATTCAATTCACTTAAGTTTCCGTTCACATCATTTCCTCTGTAAATAGGTCGGACATCATTTCCATGGTTTGAAGGAAAATTGTTTTATTTCCAGTCACTTACATGGATTGATTTCCACTCGAAAGAACAACCGAAAATGGATGGAAATTGATAGATTTCTGTGGAACTGGATTGATTTCCGCCCAAAAGAACAGACCCTCATTGTTGAATTGCCCTAAATTAGCGAAAGATCTTTCAGAAGCAAAGTTGATCAATCATTAATTTGGGTCTATTCCTTTCTGAAAGTTAGATGTCAATTCTAAAGACAAAAGAAGGATATCTCTTCAAGACTAGGAAACTGATGCTGATTCCTTCACTCACTGAAATGTTTATGTAGAGACCATATCAAATTCTGTACCCACCCACCTTCTAGAGAGAATAGAAAAGTTGAAGCACAGAACTTTGAAATAGAAAACATATAACAAGGCCAGATGCTGCCCATTCAAGCTGAACTAGTATCTTATTACACATGACAGCATCACTCTTCTATGATAACTTAGAGGTTCACAACTTCACATAGGTGACTAAGAGGCTCCAAAGGGGCTCTTCAGGCTTTGATATTTGCTTAGTTGGCGCCCTTGAAGGAGTTCCTCCTAGCCGACGCCAGTACCGTCTTATCCGCAACAATGAAATATGCAGCACCAGCAACTGCAAATCAATCAGACGGAACGATTAGTATCGCGGGCGATGAAGAGCACTGATCAAAGGAAGGATAAGGACCTGTCGAGATGATGAGAGCCTGAGCCGTGTGGTTGAGGTATGATCTTGCCCATGGCAGCATCCTAACGCTCGCCAACTGAAACCGAGATCATCAACGAGAAACAAGTCAGGGCAGGCGATGGCTGAATTCACGGTTCGTGCTTGGAGCGCATCGGGGACGAGAAAGAGGGTGCTCACCGTGGGAACGGCAGCTGCGACGCTGGCGACGATCGCGGCCTTTGCTCCTGCGACGACGCCCTCTGCGGATCTCGGAAGGCAAAAGAGGGTAAGTGATGGTGTCACAAACACAACTAGAGTGGAGCTATGCTCATATGGTCTCGGAAAACTTTGAAATGTGTACCATGAGAGCAGCGCTTCGCGATGGCGAGCTTTTGATCCATCGAGGCGCGAGTGACGGAAGCCATCCACTGGCTTTGGTTGCAGATCAGGAGATGAAGGGATTTTGTGGGCTGAGAGGAAAGAGGCCTCTGGTTAGAGGGAGGTTTGGTTGTGAATTGTGAGTGTTGGGGGTGGCTAGGGAGGGGAGGGGTGGGTATTTATAGCCGTTGGGGAGTAAGTGGGGGAGTGGACTAGGAGAGGAAAAACAGAGGCAGGAGTTGATGGTTTTTACATAGGAATCCTAAGACTGTGGGTAGTAGTTGATTGTATTACTCGAGACTGAGAGGTTGACACAACTGCCGCTGTACTCTCAAGAGTCAATTGTTTCTTTTCTATTTGGCAGGTTGGGGATAGGGGTGGCAATGGGTCGGGTCGGGTCGGGTCGGGTCGTGGTCGGGTCGGGTTGAGACATAGGTATAAGAGCAAAAGATCCAACCCGAACCTGACCCGTTTAATAAATGGGTCAAAAACTTAAACGCAAACCCGACCCGCCTAATAAACGGGTTGACCCGACCCGACCCGACCCGTTTACTAAACAGGTCAAGTTGTGTCGGGTTGGGTTGGCTCGGGTTGGGTCAACAGAACCCACGTAAACCTGTCAGGTTGGGTCAAGACAGGTCGGATGGGGCCGGGTTTGATCGAGTTGGGTCGGGTGGGTTGGCTCGGGTCGGGTTGACACAACCCATTTGTTAAATGGGTCAAATCGGGTTATAAGCACAAACGCGAACCCGGCCCATTAAATAAACGGGTCAATCGGGTCGACCCGTTTATGACCCGGACCCATTTAGGCCAAACGCAAACCCGCTAACTTCGGGTCGGGTTCGGGTCGGGTTAGCGGGTCGGGTCAAGGATTGCCACCCCTAGTCGGGGATAGGGATGGCAACGGGTCGGTTTTGGGGCGGCTCTATCCCGAACTTGTCCCATTATATTTTATCCCGTCCATACCCATCCCAAACCCGCTTCAGGTTTTGAGGGTAATTTTCAAACCCGTCCCAATTAGCATTGGAAAAAACGTGCCCGCCCCGCCCCGCCCCGCCCCGCCCCGTTTATGCATTGCGGGTCAAGTCAGATTGGGTCGGCTTTATAAAAACTACATATTTAACTTTTTGGGCCCATATAATCACAGCTTTACATAGCAAATGTTCCTCCTATATATTACGATCACACAGCTATAAGCACATGTCAACTTATTATATGATCTTTTGATAAGTTATATATCCGGGTCAGGTCAGGGCGGTTGGAGTAAAACCCGAACCCGACCGAGTTTCAAATTTCATATCTCAAACCCGCCCCAAACCTGTTTTTGAGCATCCCAAACCTGTCCCAATAGGATCGGGTCGGGTCGGGTAACCCGGTAAACCCGAATAATTGTCATCCCTAGTTGGGGATGCACATGAGTCCTGTCGAGCCCCTGCAGCCTATCATAGAGACCGACTAAGATCCAAGATATTGACCCATGGGTCGGTTATAGGTTTCAAATCAATAGAGATCAATGAAATTCTCAAAATTCATCTTACTATCTCACCGGAGTCCGATGATTTGTTGTGAAGTCGGCGACTTGGGCCCTTTTTAACTCTAACCACAAAGCATCGTCCTCGTCTGTAAGGAGGTGGAAACCTAAGGATTGTCTTCCAAAGGCCTAAATGTTTGCTTGGCATGTGTGAGCGCGGAAAAAGATTCGGGTCGTCTTTATTGCGGATCACACGAGATTACAAATTTTCTTTGATCAGGAGATTGTGGGAGAGATCCTCTGGAGGGTCCCTTTGATCCGCGTCTCCACGCGGTATTCGTGCGAGAGCTCTGAAGGGGTTGCCCAGGACAGGGGTCTTTACAGGGTGAGGGTTTTTGAGAGGCTAAGGAGTTTCCGCCGTTGATTTTGTCCCGTCCGTGCTTCGCGCTTTCTCGGCTAGGGAGGCCTTGGGCTTCGTTCCTCGGTCTTCGTGTCTTCCTCGATCCTTGCTCGACCTTGGCGTCCTTGATCGTCGGTTCGCGACGTCGATCGTGTTTTTGGCTTCAGCTTTGGCTTTAGCTTTCGGCTTTTGCGTAGCTTTGGCGTGGCTCTGGCTTTTGCTTTGCTTTGGCGCTTGCGCTTGAACGTAGACGGGTAGAGACTTGCAATGCTTTAGTTCTTCCGGACTTCGCGTCGTATCGGCTAGAACGTGCGGTGCTTTGCTCGTGACCGTCGTAGTTGCTTGGCTTTGGCACGTGCGTTGCTTTAGCGTGGGCTTTACCGGTGCGTTTGCTTTGGCTTCTTGCGTTGGCTTTGGCTTTGGCTTTGACTCGATCTTCTTCTCGAACGGCGAAGGCTACTTTTGCGAGGCTTCTTAATTCTTCTGGCTTCCTCGACGGTTGTGGCGTCGGCTTGGCTTCTCGGTGGGGGTAGCACCGATCCTTGTGCGACGGTTGTAGCGTCGGCTTTTGTTGATAAAGACGGCGGGTGTAGCACCGATCCCCGTGCGACGGTTGTAGCGTCGACTTTTGTTGATGAAGACGACGGGTGTAGTACCGGCTTCAACACGACGGTTGTAGCGTCGGTTTTTGTTGACGAAGGCGGCAGGGGTAGCACCGGCTTCAGGCCTTCTTCTCCCGGCTTTCTTCTTCGTGCAAGGAGTTGATGCCTTTGAAGACGACGGGTGTTGTCGGCTTCGATCTTCTTCTCCGGCCTTTGCTTATGGCGTCTTCGGAGCTGATGAAGATCGTTGGAGCGATCGGGTGATGACGGCTCCGGGTCTTCTTCTCCACGCTTTCTTCTTCGTGCGAGGAGTCGAAGCTCTGATCTCCGAGTGCAAGGTCTTCACGTTGATGAGGACTTGAAGGGCCAAGGACTCCCGTAGGATATGCTTGCCGTGCCTCGTGAAGCCTTCGGTCTTCAAGCGTTGGAGCTTCTTCGTAGCGCTCTTTCATCTTCAGCTTTTCGGACCCTTTGTGCCTTCCCCCACCCCTTCTATTTATAGGCAAAGGGGGGCGGTTGGGGGAGATATTGCTGAAATCTTTTTGTTTCATCCAATATCTCCCCCCATAACCATCAAGATATTGTTCCCTGATTCGGGGAAACAAACTCGATCCCCTCCTTTTTAGTTGGGGTGGTTACAGGCTAGATGTGACTCGATCTTTTAAAGATTGAGTTGTTATTCTTGTTGCACTTTTGGATCGGATGGCGACACAACGTCATCTTGTCCGTTGGATCGAGGGATCGTCGCGGATCTACGGCTACGTAGACGTCCACGCCACCTCCCCCCGCATCGAGGCGGTTTTGATTTCTTTTTCCTTTCTTTTCTTTTCTTTTCTTTTTCTTTTCTTTTTCTTTTTCTTTTTCTTTTTCTTTTCTTTTTCTTTTCTTTTCTTTTTCTTTCAGGGCCGGCCCCACCTCTCCATGAGGAGGGGGGCACAGTTTTCTAGAAGGGGGGGGCCGGTGGGCCCCCCTCTTTGTGTCCGAGTTGCGGGTCCGGTGGGACCCGTTTGCTTTGGGTCGGGCCATGGCGTGTGAATTGAGTTCGCACGTGGGCCGAGTCCGCATGTGGGCCGTTGTGTGCGGGCCGAGTTTCGCATACGGGTCGTTGTGTGCGGGCCGAGTTTCGCATGCGGGCCGTTGTGTGCGGGCCGAGTTTCGCATGTGGGCCGTTGCATGCGGGCCGTTGTGCGTGGGCCGTTGTGTGCGGGCCGAGTTGCGCGTGTGGGCCGTTGCGTGGGGGCCTAAGTGCGTATGCGGGCCGTTCGTGTGCGGGCCCAATTTTGCATGGGCAAGTCGGGTTCGACCCGAAGGCCGTTGGGTGCGGGCCTATTTTTCGTGTAAAAATCGGGTTCGACCCGTGGGCTAATTTCGATGCCCACAAGTGCCCCCTCAAGTTCGAGTGCGCCCGCGGGAAACGCGTAGAGCTTGGACTTGAGTCGCGTATTCGTGTGGGATTAGGTCTTTAAAAGGCCCCCCGTTTTTGTTTCTCTTCATTATTGGCCATTCCCGGCGGCTTGGAGTCGAGAGCTCTGCTAGGGTTTCTTGCTTTGCAACGATGCCGCAGAGGATGAAGATGGTGACGCCATGGGGTTCGCGGAGGAGGGAAGACCGCCGGCCCATGGAGGCCGGAGGGTCGCAAGCAAGGCGCGTCTTCTTCCTCCTCCTCCTCCTTCTTCTTCTTCTTCTTCTTCGCATGGTGGGCGTGGGCTGGTGTGGTGGCCGGTGGCGCGAGGCGCGAGGCGCGAGGCGCGGCCGGGGCTGCGAGCCGGAGGCGCGGGGCACGGCCGGGGGCTGCTGTGGCGGTCGGCGCGGGTCGGAGGGTGCGAGGCGCGGCCGGGGGCTGCTGTGGCGGCCGGCGCGCGGGAGGACTGGAGGCCGGGGCTGCGGGCCAGAGGCGCGGGGCTGCGGTCGGTGCAACAGCGGCACGGGCGGGCGCGGGCGGGCGCGTGGGCTGGAGGTGGGGTGCGGCACGGCCGGGGGCTGCTGTGGCGGCCGGCGCGCGGGAGGACCGGAGGCCTGGGCTGCGGTCGGTGCAACAGCGGCACGGGCGGGCGCGGGCGGGCGCGTGGGCTGGAGGCGGGGTGCGGCGCGGCCGGGGGCTGCTGTGGCGGCCGGCGCGTGGGAGGACCGGAGGCCGGGGCTGCGGGCCGGAGGCGCGGGGCGCGGGGCTGCGGTCGGTGCAACAGCGGCACGGGCGGGCGCGGGCGGACGCGTGGGTTGGAGGCGGGGTGCGGCGCGGCCGGGGCTGCGGGCGCGGAGGAGGGCGCGGGTGGGCGCACGGAGGCCGGCGGCGTAGGCGGCCGGGGTTGCGGGGGCCGGCGGGGTGCGGCGCGGCCGGTGTTGGTCGGGGACGACGCACCCCCCCCCCCCCCCTGCATGTAAAATAGAAGAGATAGAGAGAGGGGGTCGTGGCTTTTTGCCATGACCCCCCTCTATTTTCTTTATTTGCTCAAGGCCCCTCCCCGATAATTTTAACAGGAGAGAAGGAGAGGGTCGCGACTTTTTGCCGCGACCCCCCTCTTTTCTTTTTTATTTGCTCGAGGCCCCCCCCCCCTTTTCTTTTTTATTTGCTCAAGGCCGTCCTGACTTCTTCGTTTCAGAATCTATCTAATTTGGGCTTTGTCTTCTTTCTTTTTCAGGTCTCGTCGTTACGAGAGCTTTCCGAGTTCTGGCTGGATCGTTGATGCGGTCTCCCACGGGAGTACGCATCTTCGCTTCCCTTTCGCGCAGGTCTTCCACCATCGTGCTTTGAGACAGGAGACCGGACTGTCAGTACTTCAGCTTCTGACGCACGAGCGAGTTTGCGAGGATGGCGTGACCGACGGCTCTTGTCGAGTGCTGAAACTGGGCGAGCGTATCCTCACTGACAAAGGATCTTCCCGGCAAATCGTTCGGCCGAGCTTGGGGTTGCCGTTCCACCACACTGGTGAGGAGTCAGTTCCGGTCCCTGTTGTTGCTTTGAAGATATGCTCCCGCCGTACGCGATGGGGTGTGGGGATTCAATCGCGTGGAGATGTCACGTATCTGGGGGGTTTCCGGGACTGGATGAGAGAGCTATCCGGCGCGTTGGAGGCAGAGCCAGGGATGGAGCGTTTGGCGAGGTTTGTGGAGCCAGCTTGTTGGGAGTACAGTCGACCGGACGGTATGTACCGGGCTCTGTGTGAGCAGTGGTGCCCTGAGACCAATACCTTTTTGACCGGGGCTGGTGAAATCGGGATCACCCTTCGTGACGTGCACGTCATCTCTGGGTGTCCAGAAGTTCGGAACTACTATCAGGAGGAGGTTCCTTCTCTAGAGGTTTTGACGGACCCAGACGAGTCTCCTAGCTTCTGCTTTTTACTTTTTAAGGCGTATGCTATTATAGCGGCTCGCGAGCGGTCAGACCGGGTACTTCACTCGGATTGGGTGGACTTCTGGTTTCGAGGAGAATATCGTCACGCTCCCCCTTCGAGTCACCCGATATGGAGATATGCTTCGTCAAAGAGACCGGCGCCTGGCACCTTCCGGCGACCGATTGAATCTCTGAAGAAAGAGTGGTGCTCCATGGCCGGGGCGCAACGTCCTTGGGAAGTTTTGGGACTTGAAGAGTGCAGCGATGACTGGCGTGTTGTTTACTGGTCAGCGGGGTTAGTACTTTTTCTCTGCCGCTTTGCTTTACCCTGGGAAGGGGACGTGGTACGCCCTGGGACCTTTCTTGCAGCTGCTCGGATGGTGACTGGAGAGTTTCTTAACCTGGCGCCGGCGATCCTCTGTTCGTTGTACGGCGGGCTTAGCGGCACCTATTGGAGTTTATCGAGTGCGGGTAATGCAAGAGGGGAAGTAGGCAGAGCCAGTTCCTTTTGCCCCCTGCATTACCTCTATGGTTGGATTGGGCTCCACTTTCCGAAGGGGATCTTCGCGGCGCGTGGTCCTTCGACCTCGGTGCCCTTTCTTCCTTGTGTGGGAGGTATGATGAACGCTTATTACGCATGGGAGCGTCCGAAGCCTAGTGCCCGAGAGTGTTTGCGGCGCATGGGCCCTTCTGACTTTGAATTTGTATCGGAAAATGCACTTGCGCCTTCTACGAAATCCCTGGTGTGTGATGGGGCGGAGATGTCCGAGCCTTTGTACTGGAGCATGGTGAGTTGCAGGCCTGGGTATCTTGTTTGGCGCCGTGGGGATGTAGTGGAGGTGGCCCGGTACTCTCCCCACCGGTTTGCTCGTCAGCAGGGTTTTCGGCAGGAGTTGCCTGGGACTCCTTTGCGCCTGCGGTTACGTTACACTCCGCAGGAGGCGTACCGCCTCTGGGGAGCGCTTTACGATCGATTTACTGGGTGTACTTTCTCACCGGGGATTAAGTCGGGCGGCAAGGATGCCGCAACTCCTGAGTATCGCCGCTGGGTCAACGGGTCAGTGCTTCCCCTCTTGGCTGGCCTTCCGCTAGACGTCCTTGTTAGCAGCGAGCGGGCTGACTTTCCTTTTGACTCTTTGGCGGGGTCATAGGATCGCCGTCTCTGGTCCGAGGAGCGATGGTCAGAGAAATCTTGTGGCCGTCGAGAGAGTACTTCCCAGGCTTCACTTTCTGTGCAAGAAGTTGAGATGGTTCCGTCCTCCAAGGTTCAGAGTCTTCCTGAGACTCAGGCTTCTTGGAGTGGGTGTGTTTCTCCCAAGAGGAGAAAGTTGGACCTCTTGTGTGAGGCAGCTTTGACTGGTGTTGGCGAGGCAGGGCCAGCTCGAGAGGGAGAGCCAGGGCTTTTTGCCGATGAGGTAATCCCTCCTTCTGGGGTATCTTCTTCGGATGCTGCAGGTATGCCTTGTTTCTAGTATTTCATAAATTTTTGTGCTTGTACTCTTACTTCGTTGGCTGAGTTGTCCAGCTCTCATTTTGGCAGGGTCTGCTGGACCGGACTGCGAGTCTGCCCAGAAGGGAGTTAGGCAGGAGTGCTCTCCCCTCAAAGCAACGTTGATTGAAGGTGGCGGGCTGGATGTTCCCTGGGATAACTTGGAGCTTTTGGGAGCGTGTGGAGCAGATTTTGCCGGCAGTGCTGTCAACCTGGATGATATTGACGTAGAGCAGTTGGGCTTTGGGGAGGAGGATGAGGTCTCCAGTGTAGGGAGAGAACAGACTCCTCCAGCTAGGTCCGGTACTCCGGTAGAGGCTACTCCCGCAGTCGTTTTGTCAGAAGGTTTGCCTGTGTCTCCTCCTTCGGCTCCGGTGGTTCCGCTGACGGTTATCACGGCGATGGTCCAGGAGGCGGTTCCTACACTTGAGCCTTCAGGACCGGAGCCCACCTTGCCTGTGCACTCAGAGGCTGACAGGAGAAAGTGCAGTTCGCGAGACCTTCTTTCTGTGCTTCTTTTGGAGAGCTGTCGGAAGTATATCCAGACGACGCTCTCACCCTTCCAGGAAGAGGGCTTTGACGCTTTGAGCAGCTGGTGGGCCCTTGAGGGGCCTGAGTTTTGCAAGAACCTGGCGGCCTTCCAGGTAGATGGCTCTTTGTTTGAGACACAGATGCGTGTTCTCTTGGCGGATAGTGAAGCTCATTGCTTGAAACGGGCTTCGATGGAAGATGACCTTCCCCTGATATTAGCAAAGGCCGAGGACGAGGAGCGTTGCCTAGAGGCGCAGCATGCACTTGCCACTGCGAGCCTTGTTCGGGCCCGGAAGAAGCTACAGGCTGCTCGCGCATCTTTTGAGAAAGCTGAGATGATCGAGAAGTCTTCTGGAGCAAACCTGGCAAAGCAGCGTATCGAGCTGGCGACGCATCGGGAGCGGGTAGCTTCTCGGTCTTTAGAGTTGGAGCGCATGGAGGTTACTGACGGCGAGCTGCTCCAACGTCTCAAAGAATTTGATTCGCTTTACTAGCAATGTCACATTTCCTTTTCTTTCTTGTCATTTCTGCTAAACAGACTTGTAGTTCTTCTTCTCTTTATCTGGTATCATGCATCTATTTTTTTTGGACTTGTCTTCTGGAATGGCAGAGTTTGGTTGTGTTTTTTTTTGTTTGGACTGAACCTTTACAGGCTGCCTACGTACCCTACTGAGAGGGATCAAGTTACACGTAGTTCCTTTTTTTTTTTTTGCAAGGAATGTAGCCCTGCTTTTAGGCATAGTACCTTTTGAGGTACTTACCATTGATGGGGCCGAGTGTGAGCCCTTCTGGCATGGTGAGAAGATATGCGCCGTTGGAGTAGACCTTTTTGACAGCGTGCGGTCCATCCCACTTGGCGTCGAACTTCTTTCCTCCTCGATGTGAAAGGATGATGGGGCGTTTGACTGCGAGTGCCAATTCTCCTTTTTGGAAGGATCGAGGGCGAATCCTTTTGTTGAAGGCTCGGGTCAGCCTGGCTTGGTAGCATTCCAGGCGTTGCTGGGCTTCGAGGCGCTTTTCATCCAGGGCTTCCAATTCTGCTAGGCGAACTTGAGCGTTGTCGCCGTTGACGAGGCCTTCCTGGACAGCTATTCTGAGTGACGGAATCTGGAGCTCAAGGGGGAGGACAGCTTCTACTCCGTACACTAGTGAGTACGGAGTCGCCTGTGTTGGAGTGCGAAAAGAGGTGCGATATGCCCATAGCGCTTCACCCATGAGTTCATGCCAGTCTTTCTTCGACTTTGAGACGACTTTCTCCAAAAGTTTGCAGAGAGTCTTGTTGAAGGCTTCAGCTAGGCCGTTGGCAGAGGCGTTGTACATGGTTGAACACCTTTGTTTGATATCGAACTTGGCGCAGAATTGGCTGACAGCGGCGTTCTTGAATTGCTTCCCGTTGTCCGTAACGATATAGCGAGGGATGCCATTCCGGAAGATGATGTCGTTCTGGATGAAGTTGATGACAGAGTGCCTGGTAACTTCTCGCAATGGTACTGCCTCAGCCCACTTGGAGAAGTAATCTGTTGCCGCCAGGATATAAAGATGCTATTTGGATGACTTGGGTAGCGGACCGACAATATCGAGTCCCCATCCATCGAAGGGCCATGATGCGATGGTTGGATGCAAAGGTTCCGGAGTCTGACGGATGTAGTCGCCATGCAGCTGGCAAGTGTGGCATCTTTTTGCAAACTCGAGGGAGTCTTTGATCATAGTGGGCCAGTAGTACCCCATCCGCCTGATGCGGAAGTGCAGCTTTGGACCGGACTGATGTGAGCCACAGATCCCGGCATGGACTTCTTCTAGTACTGTTTCCGCTTCTTCTTTTGCTAGACACCTCAGGAGTGCACCATCGTAGCTTCAGCGGTCCAACTCGTTGTTGAAGTGGAAAAATTTCAGAGACCGCCGGCGAATGTCGACCTTACGCTTTGGATCTTCAGGGAGCTTCCCGTGGACAAGAAAGTCTATGAATGGTTGTCTCCAATCTAGCTCGTCAGTCACGAGAACGTGTACTGCATTGACTTGGTCCGGGATTCCCATAGGAAGGTCCTCCTCGGTGATCACCATCCTCTTACAGATAGGGATAATGAGTTGGCTTTTTTCTGGGAACGGAAGTGTAGCCGCTAAATTTGCAAGCGCATCAGCCTGCTGATTAAGGTTTCTGGGAACATGCTGGATTGAAGCATCTTTGAGTGTACCAAGGAGTTTCAGGGCTCGTAGGTGCAATGGCACGAGATCTTCTTTGTTGACCTCGTATGCCCCCAATATTTGCTGAATGACGAGTTGAGAGTCGCCGAAAATTGTGAGCCCTTGAAGTTTCATATCATTGGCGAGTTCGAGGTCAATGATCAGAGCTTGATATTCTGCCCTGTTGTTGGAGCATGGCTCCGATAGCAGAAATGAGAAGGGAAGTACTTCGTCGTTTGGTGTGACGAAGATAACTCCTGCTCCTGCTACGTCTTGCCTGGCCGCACCGTCGAAGAACATTTTCCAAGAAGGGGCGATATTAATGCAGAATACTTCTTCGTTCGGGAGATCTTCCGATAGTTCCCATTCTGCTGGAAGGGGGTATTCTGCTAGGAAGTCTGCGAGAGCTTGACCTTTGACCGCTTTACGAGGGACAAAGGCGATGTCAAACTCAAGGAGGAGCAAAGCCCACTTGGCCAGACGTCCAGAGAGCACTTGCCTCGACATGATGTATTTGAGCGGGTCGGCTTTTGAGATGAGCCTGATGGCGTGAGCTAACATATAGTATCGCAGCTTTTTTGTAGCGAAGATGAGCGCCAGACAGACCTTCTCAATCGGGGAGTAGTTTAGCTCCGCGCCGATGAGAGTGCGGCTCAAATAGTAGCATGTTGTTTCTTTGCCTAGCTCGTTATCTTGAGCCAGGAGTGCCCCCAAGGACTGCTCCTGGGCGCTGATGTAAAGGACTAATGGCTTCCCTTGAACTGGTGCTGTCAGAACCGGGGGCTTGAGTAAGTAATCCCTGATGTTTTGGAGGGCTTCCTGACAAGCTTCATCCCACTTGAATGCTGCTCCTTTCTTCATGAGGCGACTGAAGGGCCTGCATTTTCCAGCTAGGTTGGCGATAAACCTTCTGATATATGCTAGATGGCCCTGGAGACCTCGAAGGTCTCGCACAGTTTTCGGGATTGGCATATTGAGGATAGCATCTATCTTGGTTTGATCTATCTCAATGCCTCGATGGCGTACGACAAAGCCGAGAAACTTTCCCGAGGAGACCCCAAATGCGCATTTAAGCGGGTTCATGCGGAGCTGGTACCTTCGAAGTCGCTTGAAGATTAGCTCGAGGTCTTGAAGATGTGTGGACTTTTGTCTTGATTTTACCACGAGGTCATCGACGTAGCATTCTACATTCTGATGAAGGATATCGTCGAAAATTTTTTGCATGGCTCGTTGGTAAGTGGCTCCTGCGTTCTTCAAGCCGAAAGGCATGACTTTGTAGCAGTAGATCCCTTTGGGCGTGCGGAATGCCGTAAGCTCTTCGTCTTTCGGTGCCATCCGGATCTAGTTGTAGCCTGAGGATCCATCCATGAAGGTTAATGCTTCATGGCCTGTTGTCGCATCCACCATCAGTTCTGTGATTGGCAGTGGAAAGTCATCTTTGGGGCACGCATTGTTTAAGTCCCTGAAGTCCACGCATACTCTGATCTGGCCATTCTTCTTCTTGACTGGGACCACGCTGGAGATCCACGTTGGATACTTAACTTCTCAGATAAAGCCGGCTTCGATGAGCTTGTTGACTTCGCCCTCTATTTGCGGTACCAGTTCCGGCCGATAGCGTCTTTGTCCTTGCTTGACGGCGCTAGCTCCATGTTTGATAGCAAGCTGGTGTACTGCAATCTTGGGGTCGAGTCCCGGTATTTCCTTGTAGGACCATGCGAAGACATCTCTGTATTCTTGGAGTAGCTTGATGTATGCGGCCTCCTCTTCGGGAGTCAGGAGTGCACTTACGAATGTAGGCCGAGGATCCTCTTGCGTACCCAAGTTGATTTCCTTCAAATCGTCGACGATAGATTGCCCCCCTTCTTCGAGGACGGGCGGTGCATCTGGCAACTCGTCGTCAGAAGTAGAAGTGTCGTCGACCGATGAGTCCGCAATTGTGATATGATTAAGAGAGACCAGAATGATATCGGGAACATCATCATGTTGAAAGAATGACATGGGTGGGTGGGTGGGAATGATTTTTCTCACCTCAGTGGGTGGCTTTCCCAAACGGTCGAATACTGACCTTCGCTTTGCTTGTCCGATTGGCCCAAGTCTTTTGAATACTGATATGGGGTTTTGACTTGCCAGGTTTTTGACGCTCTTATTTTGCTTTTGAGGTATGATCTGACGCCGAGCTCGATATCGCCTTCTTTTGGCGCCCTTTGTAGCGGGATGAAGGATATTGGTGGAGCGTGCATCGGAGGCTGACGATCCCTCTTCCGCTTCATCCACCAACTTCACCTCAATATAGTTAGAGGTGAAGGTCTTCTCTCCTGTTATCTTGATGACCATCGGGATTTGACGAGAGCCGATGCCTCGCCGATTTGGTGGGATCTGCTCGCCACCCTGGAGTAAATGAGCTTGAGTCTTAGTCATCCCGTGTGGTATTGGAGCTGGCAGGAGCATACTCATATGTGCAGCACTGTCTTTGTCGTAGCCAGCTTTGAACAGCAGCTTGGCGGCATTTTGCCCCCAGCTTCCTTTTGGCTTGAATGTGAGTTGGCTGGATTCGAAGGGATTGATGGGTTTTGGCGAACTTGAAGCTTGCCCCAGGCTAGGTAGTGGCAGTGTCATCTCTTGCAGAGTGATGACATTAGCTTCCGATAGCGGCTGGACCACCCCTTTTGGAGAGGCAAAAGGTGGTGGTTCATCTTTGCGAAGCCACTGAGGCGTGAGGCGTAAGACTGTCATAGCTTGGACAGGTAATGGAGTATGCTTCATGGATCTTGGCTTGGAGCTGATGCGCATTCTTCGTCTCGGCGCTAGCACTTTTTTGACTTCGTGTATCGCCTTAGATGGTGGTACTGGATTTGGAGTTGGCATAGCTTCATCCTGCTCCATCCTTTTAGCTTTCTGAGTTCGAGGAGCTTTAGCTGGAAGGATTTCTGCAACAAGGTCCTTTGCTTGGTAAAACTTGGCATCGGCGAGGTGCGCTTCAGCCTCATTGAATGGTTTGTCGTCTGCAACAATGCACTTCTCCAGACCTTCCTCGTAGTACTTGAGGCATTGGTGCCATGTAGACACTACGACACCGTTTTCGTGCAGCCACGGTCTTCCCAGCAAAAGGTGATATGATGTTTGACAGTCAATGACGTGGAAAAGAACCGTCGTGTCAAGCTGACTGATGGAGAGTTTTAGACGAATGATCCCTATGGTGGACTGTCCTCCTTGGTTGAACCCTTGAATGACCAGCTGGCTTTGTGAGAGCTGGTCGATGGTGATGCCGAGCTGGCGCATTGTTTGGATAGGCATGATGTTGACGGCGGAGCCACAGTCCAACAGGATTCGATTTACCGGCTTCTCGTTGATGTATCCCGAGACATAGACAGGTCGATTGTGCAGTCATGCTCCGAGCTGCAGATCTTCGTCCGAGAAAGTTATTGCTGCGTTACATGAGACAATAATTTCGTTCTTCTCGGCGTTTTTCTTCTTTCTTTTGTAGCTGTCTGGGTCTGTCAAATCCTCGGCCATTGCTAGGCGAGCTTTCTCTGGGAGGTGTAGTGCTTCTATGAGTGGCAAGTGCAGGATTGCCTCCTCGTAAGCAGCAGTACTGTCTTTGTCGGAATCATCCTCCTCGTTGTCGGTGTTGCTTTCTTTGGAAGGCTTGATCCTATCTTCTTCTTCCGACGCTACGTGAATCTCAACCATGCAACAGGAGGCTTCGTGCTGCTGATTAGCTGGGAGAAAGTAATCCGGGAAGAACTCTTGCAACGTTGTCGGTTCTGGAGGGTTTTGCAGGAGGAGATCATCAGGATCTGCTGGCGGTACTTTGAATGCTTTTTTTCCTGGGGCTTTGCTTTTCTTTTTGTAAGTTCTTCGTTCCGGAAGCTTTCTTGTTACCCGATCGATCTTGCGACTTCTTGGCATCCATGGCCTTCGTCTGCGAGGCAACATGACCCATGCATCTTCATCAGTGGATTCTTCGTTACCAAGGTGAAGCTCTGGAGTGGCAGCTGTAGGTTCTTCATGGGTCGGGGAGACCTGCTCCTCTGGGGACCTTGGTGGTTCGCCTTCTGACTCCCAGCCGGTGGGCTTGATTTCTTCTATTGAGACAGGCGAAGGTCTGGAATAGAGGACGTAGTAGTCGAATTTACCTGAGGGCTGGCCTAACAGACCGACCTCCGGGTCTCCTTGCTCGTATCTTGCCTGGAGATTTGTGAGTTCTCCATGAGTCGGGGAGCCTTGCTCCTCTGGGGACCTTAGTGGTTCGCCTTCTGACTCCCAGCCGGTGGGCTTGATTTCTTCTATTGAGACAAGCGAAGGTCTGGAATAGAGGACATAGTAATCGAATTTACCTGAAGGCTGGCCTAACAGACCGACCTCCGGGTCTCCTTGCTCGTACCTTGTCTGGAGATTTCGTTGGGACATAGCTTTGTTTGAGAGAGACGTCGACGTAGGCGACGGTTGCCCCCAGGGCAGTGACGTTTCTTCCTCAGCGAGCTTAGGAGCGTACTGCTGTCGTCTTGAGACTTTCCCTCGTGGGGCTAACTTCGCAATCGGTCTTTGGCGGTTGATGCGCAACTTGGGCCTTCTCTGGTGGGCAGCAACGAGTACTGGTTGAAACGAACCGAAGGTGATGGATGTCATGTTTGCCGTTGCGACGTCGCTGGAGTCGATCTCAATTTTTCCTTGCTTTGCGAGTGCCATGATCTTTTCTTTGAAGACGAAACACTTCTCAATAGGATGGCTAACCAGCCGATGGTATTTGCAGAAGAGCGGATCGTTGACCCGATGCATCTGTTCGGGCCTTTTTGAAGGAGGAAGCTCGATCATCTTTTCTTGTAGCAGTTGATCGAACATGGAGGAGACTTCCGAGTCTGGAAAGGGATACTCTTTGGCCTCAAGTTCTTCTAGAGTCATCTTTGACTGTCTTTGGGGTGGAGGCGGTGGTATAGCAGCTCCCTTTTCTTGATCCGACTTACCGCTGATTTTGAGTGGCTTGGAGGCTGAGGCGATGTCGGCGACGTTAACTTACTTTGATTTGGGTGCCGGCGGTTTGTCTTTCTTTTCCACCTTCAGGAAGTCTTTGGTCTTTGAGTCCCTGCGATTTGCTAAGCTGAGCTCCATGTCGTGGGCTCGAGTTGCGAGTTCTTCGAAGGACCGAGGCTTGATCCCCTTGAGGATGTAGAGTAAGCCCCAGTGAATGCCTTGGGTGCACATCTCAATAGCCGAGTCTTCCGACAAACGATCTCGTGAATTCAGGGCGAGATTCCTCCATCGATTGATGTAGTCGATTACTGATTCGTCCTTCCTTTGCTTGACGGCAGTAAGCTCGGTCATGCTAATGATGCGCCGAGTGCTGTAGAAGCGGTTGAGGAATTCCCTCTCCATCTGATCCCAGCTGTCAATGGATCCTGGAGGAAGGTCAACATACAAGTCAAAAGCATTACCTTTGAGGGTGCGAACGAACTGCTTTACCATCTCATCGCCGTATGTGCCGGCGTTGTTGCAAGTCTCGACGAAGTGGGCAATGTGTTGCCTTGGATTCCCCTTTCCGTCGAAGTGTTGAAACTTTGGTGGCTGGAACCCGGTAGGGAAGCGCAGCTGCTGGATCCTTGCGGTGTAAGGCTTTGAGTATGCCGCCGTGATTGGAGGTAGGCTGCCACCGTGGAAACGCATCATGTCAGCCACTAGTGCTTGTATTTGCTGGGCATTCATAGTTGCTACCACTGAAGGTTGCGCGGCCACCGAGACTGGCACGGGAGCCGAGGAAAGTGCAGGAGTAGTTGCTAGTGTTGCCGGGCCAACTTCTATTGGAGACGGGGCTGGAGCAGCTACTGGAGAAGTAGGAGGTTGACCGAAAGTTGCGACATCACTGGCACTCAGTCTCTGAAGTAAAGTGTTGATGTGACGATCTTTCTCTTCCATTAGTCGGGTGAGCTGAGCCATGTGTTCACCCATTTGCATGACTTGGAGCTGGAGAGCGGACGGAGGATGATGTCGCAGGACGTCCCGATGTTGCATGCCCGCACCCTCGCCATCATCGTCGGAGACGTAGTTACGCTAACTTGTTTCTGCTTGATGACGAATGTTTGCCCCCGGCAAGGGAGGTGCAAAGTCCGCTGGAGAACCCGAACGGGTTCGGGGTTGGGGCTGGTCCTCCCCAAATTTCTGGACAGATGTTCTAGGATTGAGGCTTGTTTCTTCATGCACCAAAGCCTCATTGGTGACTTGGCGGGCATCTTCGGCAACAGTTTCTGGCGTGAAGAAGTCCGCAAGAGTTTGAGTACGCCGAGTGTAGACGCGTACTACCGGGGGAATGGCATCCTCCGGGTTTTCTGGATCACCGTGTTGGAGTAGTGGAGACTCGGCGATAGGTGAGAGGCTTGTTGGAGCAAACGTATCGTTGTTCGTTCCGGCCATGGCGAACTTTGAAGCAACTCCTTCAAACGTACGGATGAAAGGAGAGGAGGTCCCACCGGGCGTGCCAGAAATCTGTGAGCGCGGAAAAAGATTCGGGTCGTCTTTATTGCGGATCACACGAGATTACAAATTTTCTTTGATCAGGAGATTGTGGGAGAGATCCTCTGGAGGGTCCCTTTGATCCGCGTCTCCACGTGGTATTCGTGCGAGAGCTCTGAAGGGGTTGCCCAGGACAGGGGTCTTTACAGGGTGAGGGTTTTTGAGAGGCTAAGGAGTTTCTGCCGTTGATTTTGTCCCGTCCGTGCTTCGCGCTTTCTCGGCTAGGGAGGCCTTGGGCTTCGTTCCTCGGTCTTCGTGTCTTCCTCGATCCTTGCTCGACCTTGGCGTCCTTGATCGTCGGTTCGCGGCGTCGATCGTGTTTTTGGCTTCAGCTTTGGCTTTAGCTTTCGGCTTTTGCGTAGCTTTGGCGTGGCTTTGGCTTTTGCTTTGCTTTGGCGCTTGCGCTTGAACGTAGACGGGTAGAGACTTGCAATGCTTTAGTTCTTCCGGACTTCACGTCGTATCGGCTAGAACGTGCGGTGCTTTGCTCGTGACCGTCGTAGTTGCTTGGCTTTGGCACGTGCGTTGCTTTAGCGTGGGCTTTACCGGTGCGTTTGCTTTGGCTTCTTGCGTTGGCTTTGGCTTTGGCTTTGACTCGATCTTCTTCTCGAACGGCGAAGGCTACTTTTGCGAGGCTTCTTAATTCTTCCGGCTTCCTCGACGGTTGTGGCATCAGCTTGGCTTCTCGGTGGGGGTAGCACCGATCTTTGTGCGACGGTTGTAGCGTCGGCTTTTGTTGATGAAGACGGCGGGTGTAGCACCGATCCCCGTGCGACGGTTGTAGCGTCGACTTTTGTTGATGAAGACGGCGGGTGTAGTACCGGCTTCAACACGACGGTTGTAGCGTCGATTTTTGTTGACGAAGGCGGCAGGGGTAGCACCGGCTTCAGGCCTTCTTCTCTCGGCTTTCTTCTTCGTGCAAGGAGTTGATGCCTTTGAAGACGACGGGTGTTGTCGGCTTCGATCTTCTTCTCCGGCCTTTGCTTATGGCGTCTTCGGAGCTGATGAAGATCGTTGGAGCGATCGGGTGATGACGGCTCCGGGTCTTCTTCTCCACGCTTTCTTCTTCGTGCGAGGAGTCGAAGCTCTGATCTCCGAGTGCAAGGTCTTCACGTTGATGAGGACTTGAAGGGCCAAGGACTCCCGTAGGATATGCTTGCCGTGCCTCGTGAAGCCTTCGGTCTTCAAGCGTTGGAGCTTCTTCGTAGCGCTCTTTCGTCTTCAGCTTTTCGGACCCTTTGTGCCTTCGCCCACCCCTTCTATTTATAGGCAAAGGGGGGCGGTTGGGGGAGATATTGCTGAAATCTTTTTGTTTCATCCAATATCTCCCCCCATAACCATCAAGATATTGTTCCCTGATTCGGGGAAACAAACTCGATCCCCTCCTTTTTAGTTGGGGTGGTTACTGGCTAGATGTGACTCGATCTTTTAAAGATTGAGTTGTTATTCTTGTTGCACTTTTGGATCGGATGGCGACACAACGTCATCTTGTCCGTTGGATCGAGGGATCGTCGCGGATCTACGGCTACGTAGACGTCCACGCCACCTCCCCCGCATCGAGGCGGTTTTGATTTCTTTTTCCTTTCTTTTCTTTTCTTTTCTTTTTCTTTTCTTTTTCTTTTTCTTTTTCTTTTTCTTTTTCTTTTTCTTTTCTTTTTCTTTTCTTTTCTTTTTCTTTCAGGGCCGGCCCCACCTCTCCATGAGGAGGGGGGCACGGTTTTCTAGAAGGGGGGGCCGGTGGGCCCCCCTCTTTGTGTCCGAGTTGCGGGTCCGATGGTACCCATTTGCTTTGGGTCGGTCCATGGCGCACGAATTGAGTTCGCACGTGGGCCGAGTCCGCATGCGGGCCGTTGTGTGCGGGCCGAGTTTCGCATACGGGCCGTTGTGTGCGGGCCGAGTTTCGCATGCGGGCCGTTGTGTGCGGGCCCAATTTTGCATGGGCAAATCGGGTTCGACCCGAAGGCCGTTGGGTGCGGGCCTATTTTTCGTGTAAACATCGGGTTCGACCCGTGGGCTAATTTCGATGCCCACAAGCACAAAAAAAAAAGGACCGTTGGGTGCGGGAGCCCATGCCGCTGTGGGCACGGAAAAAGATTCGGGTCGTCTTTATTGCGGATCACACGAGATTACAAATTTTCTTTGATCAGGAGATTATGGGAGAGATCCTCTGGAGGGTCCCTTTGATCCGCGTCTCCACGTGGTATTCGTGCGAGAGCTCTGAAGGGGTTGCCCAGGACAGGGGTCTTTACAGGGTGAGGGTTTTTGAGAGGCTAAGGAGTTTCCACCGTTGATTTTGTCCCGTCCGTGCTTCGCGCTTTCTCGGGTAGGGAGGCCTTGGGCTTCGTTCCTCGGTCTTCGTGTCTTCCTCGATCCTTGCTCGACCTTGGCGTCCTTGATCGTCGGTTCGCGGCGTCGATCGTGTTTTTGGCTTCAGCTTTGGCTTTAGCTTTCGGCTTTTGCGTAGCTTTGGCGTGGCTCTGGCTTTTGCTTTGCTTTGGCGCTTGCGCTTGAACGTAGACGGGTAGAGACTTGCAATGCTTTAGTTCTTCCGGACTTCACGTCGTATCGGCTAGAACGTGCGGTGCTTTGCTCGTGACCGTCGTAGTTGCTTGGCTTTGGCACGTGCGTTGCTTTAGCGTGGGCTTTACCGGTGCGTTTGCTTTGGCTTCTTTCGTTGGCTTTGGCTTTGGCTTTGACTCGATCTTCTTCTCGAACGACGAAGGCTACTTTTGCGAGGCTTCTTAATTCTTCCGGCTTCCTCGACGGTTGTGGCGTCGGCTTGGCTTCTCGGTGGGGGTAGCACCGATCCTTGTGCGACGGTTGTAGCGTCGGCTTTTGTTGATGAAGACGGCGGGTGTAGCACCGATCCCCGTGCGACGGTTGTAGCGTCGACTTTTGTTGATGAAGACGGCGGGTGTAGTACCGGCTTCAACACGACGGTTGTAGCGTCGGTTTTTGTTGACGAAGGCGGCAGGGGTAGCACCGGCTTCAGGCCTTCTTCTCCCGGCTTTCTTCTTCGTGCAAGGAGTTGATGCCTTTGAAGATGACGGGTGTTGTCGGCTTCGATCTTCTTCTCCGGCCTTTGCTTATGGCGTCTTCGGAGCTGATGAAGATCGTTGGAGCGATCGGGTGATGACGGCTCCGGGTCTTCTTCTCCACGCTTTCTTCTTCGTGCGAGGAGTCGAAGCTCTGATCTCCGAGTGCAAGGTCTTCACGTTGATGAGGACTTGAAGGGCCAAGGACTCCCGTAGGATATGTTTGCCGTGCCTCGTGAAGCCTTCGGTCTTCAAGCGTTGGAGCTTCTTCGTAGCGCTCTTTCGTATTCAGCTTTTCGGACCCTTTGTGCCTTCCCCCACCCCTTCTATTTATAGGCAAAGGGGGGCGGTTAGGGGAGATATTGCTGAAATCTTTTTGTTTCATCCAATATCTCCCCCCATAACCATCAAGATATTGTTCCCTGATTCGGGGAAACAAACTCGATCCCCTCCTTTTTAGTTGGGGTGGTTACTGGCTAGATGTGACTCGATCTTTTAAAGATTGAGTTGTTATTCTTGTTGCACTTTTGGATCGGATGGCGACACAACGTCATCTTGTCCGTTGGATCGAGAGATCTTCGCGGATCTACGGCTACGTAGACGTCCACGCCACCTCCCCCCGCATCGAGGCGGTTTTGATTTCTTTTTCCTTTCTTTCCTTTTCTTTTCTTTTTCTTTTCTTTTTCTTTTTCTTTTTCTTTTTCTTTTCTTTTTCTTTTCTTTTCTTTTTCTTTCAGGGCCGGCCCCACCTCTCCAAGAGGAGGGGGGCACGGTTTTCTAGAAGGGGGGGGCGGTGGGCCCCCCTCTTTGTGTCCGAGTTGCGGGTCCGGTGGGACCCGTTTGCTTTGGGTCGGGCCATGGCGCGCGAATTGAGTTCGCACGTGGGCCGAGTCCGCATGCGGGCCGTTGTGTGCGGGCCGAGTTTTGCATACGGGCCGTTGTGTGCGGGCCGAGTTTCGCATGCGGGCCGTTGTGTGCGGGCCGAGTTTCGCATGTGGGCCGTTGCATGCGGGCCGTTGTGCGTGGGCCATTGTGTGCGGGCCGAGTTACGCGTGTGGGCCGTTGCGTGGGGGCCCAAGTGCGTATGCGGGCCGTTCGTGTGCGGGCCCAATTTTGCATGGGCAAGTCGGGTTCGACCCGAAGGTCGTTGGGTGCGGGCCTATTTTTTGTGTAAAAATCAGGTTCGACCCGTGGGCTAATTTCGATGCCCACAAGTGCCCCCTCAAGTTCGAGTGCGCCCGCGGGAAACGCGTAGCGCTTGGGCTTGAGTCGCGTATTCGTGTGGGATTAGGTCTTTAAAAGGCCCCCCGTTTTTGTTTCTCTTTATTATTGGCAATTCCCGGCGGCTTGGAGTCGAGAGCTCTGCTAGGGTTTCTTGCTTTGCAACGATGCCGCGGAGGATGAAGATGGTGACGCCATGGGGTTCGCAGAGGAGGGAAGACCGCCGGCCCGTGGACGCTGGAGGGTCGCAAGCAAGGCGCGTCTTCTTCCTCCTCCTCCTTCTTCTTCTTCTTCTTCTTCTTCTTCTTCGCATGGTAGGCGTGGGCCGGTGCGGTGGCCGGTGGCGCGAGGCGCGAGGCGCGGCTGGGGCTGCGGGCCGGAGGCGCGGGGCGCGGCCGGGGGCTGCTGTGGCGGCCAGCGCGGGTCAGAGGGTGCGAGGCGCGGCCGGGGGCTGCTGTGGCGACCGGCGCGCGGGAGGACTGGAGGCCGGGGCTGCGGGCCGGAGGTGCGGGGCTGCGGTCGGTGCAACAGCGGCACGGGCGGGCGCGGGCGGGCGCGTGGGCTGGAGGCGGGGTGCGGCGCGGCCGGGGGCTGCTGTCGCGGCCGGCGCGAGGGAGGACCGGAGGCCGGGGCTGCGGTCGGTGCAACTGCGGCACGGGCGGGCGCAAGCGGGCGCGTGGGCTGGAGGCGGGGTGCGGCGCGGCCGGGGGCTGCTGTGGCGGCCGGCGCGTGGGAGGACTGGAGGCCGGGGCTGCGGGCCGGAGGCGCGGGGCGCGGGGCTGCGGTCGGTACAACAGCGGCACGGGCGGGCGTGGGCGGGCGCGTGGGTTGGAGACGGGGTGCGGCGCGGCCGGGGCTGCGGGCGCGGAGGAGGGCGCGGGTGGGCGCGCCGAGGCCGGCGGCGTAGGCGGCCGGGGTTGCGGGGGCCGGCGGGGTGCGGCGCGGCCGGTGTTGGTCGGGGACGACGCACCCCCCCTGCATGTAAAATTGAAGAGATAGAGAGAGGGGGTCGTGGCTTTTTGCCATGACCCCCCTCTATTTTCTTTATTTGCTCAAGGCCCCTCCCCGATAATTTTAACAGGAGAGAAGGAGAGGGTCGCGGCTTTTTGCCGCGACCCCCCTCTCTTCTTTTTTATTTGCTCGAGGCCCCCCCTTTTCTTTTTTATTTGCTCAAGGCTGTCCTGACTTCTTCGTTTCGGAATCTATCTAATTTGGGCTTTGTCTTCTTTCTTTTTCAGGTCTCGTCGTTACGAGAGCTTTCCGAGTTCTGGCTGGATCGTTGATGCGGTCTCCCACGGGAGTACGTATCTTCGCTTCCCTTTCGCGCAGGTCTTCCACCATCGTGCTTTGAGACAGGAGACCGGACTATCAGTACTTCAGCTTCTGACGCACGAGCGAGTTTGCGAGGATGGCGTGACCGACGGCTCTTGTCGAGTGCTGAAACTGGGGAGCGTATCCTCACTGACGAAGGATCTTCCCGGCAAATCGTTCGGCCGAGCTTGGGATTACCGTTCCACCACACTGGTGAGGAGTCAGTTCCGGTCCCTGTTGTTGCTTTGAAGATATGCTCCCGCCGTACGCGATGGGGTGTGGGGATTCAATCGCGTGGAGATGTCACGTATCTGGGGGGTTTCCGGGACTGGATGAGAGAGCTATCCGGCGCGTTGGAGGCAGAGCCAGGGATGGAGCGTTTGGCGAGGTTTGTGGAGCCAGCTTGTTGGGAGTACAGTCGACCGGACGGTATGTACCGGGCTCTGTGTGAGCAGTGGTACCCTGAGACCAATACCTTTTTGACCGGGGCTGGTGAAATCGGGATCACCCTTCGTGACGTGCACGTCATCTCTGGGTGTCCATAAGTTCGGAGCTACTATCAGGAGGAGGTTCCTTCTCTGGAGGTTTTGACGGACCCAGACGAGTCTCCTAGCTTCTGCTTTTTACTTTTTAAGGTGTATGCTATTATAGCGGCTCGCGAGCGGTCAGACCGGGTACTTCACTCGGATTGGGTGGACTTCTGGTTTCGAGGAGAGTATCGTCACGCTCCCCCTTCGAGTCACCCGATGTGGAGATATGCTTCGTCAAAGAGACCGGCGCCTGGCACCTTCCGGCGACCGATTGAATCTCTGAAGAAAGAGTGGTGCTCCATGGCCGGGGCGCAACATCCCTGGGAAGTTTTGGGACTTGAAGAGTGCAGCGATGACTGGCGTGCTGTTTACTGGTCAGCGGGGTTAGTACTTTTTCTCTGCCGCTTTGCTTTACCCTGGGAAGGGGACGTGGTACGCCCTGGAACCTTTCTTGCAGCTGCTCGGATGGTGACTGGAGAGTTTCTTAACGTGGTGTCGGCGATCCTCTGTTCGTTGTACGGCGGGCTTAGCGGCACCTATTGGAGTTTATCGAGTGCGGGTAATGCAAGAGGGGAAGTAGGCAGAGCCAGTTCCTTTTGCCCCCTGCATTACCTCTATGGTTGGATTGGGCTCCACTTTCCGAAGGGGATCTTCGCGGCGCGTGGTCCTTCGACCTCGGTGCCCTTTCTTCCTTGTGTGGGAGGTGTGATGAACGCTTATTACGCATGGGAGCATCCGAAGCCTAGTGCCCAAGAGTGTTTGCGGCGCATGGGCCCTTCTGACTTTGAATTTGTATCGAAAAATGCACTTGCGCCTTCTACGAAATCCCTGGTGTGTGATGGGGCGGAGATGTCCGAGCCTTTGTACTGGAGCATGGTGAGTTGCAGGCCTGTGTATCTTGTTTGGCGCCGTGGGGATGTAGTGGAGGTGGCCCGGTACTCTCCCCACCGGTTTGCTCGTCAGCAGGGTTTTCGGCAGGAGTTGCCTGGGACTCCTTTACGCCTGCGGTTACGTTACACTCCGCAGGAGGCGTACCGCCTCTGGGGAGCGCTTTACGATCGATTTACTGGGTGTACTTTCTCACCGGGGATTAAGTCGGGCGGCAAGGATGCCGCAACTCCTGAGTATCGCCGCTGGGTCAACGGGTCAGTGCTTCCCCTCTTGGCTGGCCTTCCGCTAGACGTCCTTGTTAGCAGCGAGCGGGCTGACTTTCCTTTTGACTCTTTGGCGGGGTCAGAGGATCGCCGTCTCTGGTCCGAGGAGCGATGGTCAGAGAAATCTTGTGGCCGTCGAGAGAGTACTTCCCAGGCTTCACTTTCTGTGCAAGAAGTTGAGATGGTTCCGTCCTCCAAGGTTCAGATTCTTCCTGAGACTCAGGCTTTTTGGAGTGGGTGTGTTTCTCCCAAGAGGAGAAAGTTGGACCTCTTGTGTGAGGCAGCTTTGACTGGTGTTGGCGAGGCAGGGCCAGCTCGAGAGGGAGAGCCAGGGCTTTTTGCCGATGAGGTAATCCCTCCTTCTGGGGTATCTTCTTCGGATGCTGCAGGTATGCCTTGTTTCTAGTATTTCATGAATTTTTGTGCTTGTACTCTTACTTCGTTGGCTGAGTTGTCCAGCTCTCATTTTGGTAGGGTCTGCTGGACCGGACTGCGAGTCTGCCCCGAAGGGAGTTAGGCAGGAGTGCTCTCCCCTCAAAGCAACGTTGATTGAAGGTGGCGGGCTGGATGTTCCCTGGGATAACTTGGAGCTTTTGGGAGCGTGTGGAGCAGATTTTGCCGGCAGTGCTGTCAACCTGGATGATATTGACGTGGAGCAGTTGGGCTTTGGGGAGGAGGATGAGGTCTCCAGTGTAGGGAGAGAACAGACTACTCCAGCTAGGTCCGGTACTCCGGCAGAGGCTACTCCCGCAGTCATTTTGTCAGAAGGTTTGCCTGTGTCTCCTCCTTCGGCTCCGGTGGTTCCGCTGACGGTTATCACGGAGATGGTCCAGGAGGCGGTTCCTACACTTGAGTCTTCAGGACCGGAGCCCACCTTGCCTGTGCACTCAGAGGCTGACAGGAGAAAGTGCAGTTCGCGAGACCTTCTTTCTGTGCTTCTTTTGGAGAGCTGTCGGAAGTATATCCAGACGACGCTCTCACCCTTCCAGGAAGAGGGCTTTGACGCTTTGAGCAGCTGGTGGGCCCTTGAGGGGCCTGAGTTTTGCAAGAACCTGGCGGCCTTCCAGGTAGATGGCTCTTTGTTTGAGACACAGATGCGTGTTCTCTTGGCGGATAGTGAAGCTCATTGCTTGAAACGGGCTTCGATGGAAGATGACCTTCCCCTGATATTAGCAAAGGCCGAGGACGAGGAGCGTTGCCTAGAGGCGCAGCATGCACTTGCCACTGTGAGCCTTGTTCGGGCGCGGAAGAAGCTAGAGGCTGCTCGCGTATCTTTTGAGAAAGCTGAGACGATCGAGAAGTCTTCTGGAGCAGACCTGGCAAAGCAGCGTATCGATCTGGCGATGCATCGGGAGCGGGTAGCTTCTCGGTCTTTAGAGTTGGAGCGCATGGAGGTTACTGACGGCGAGCTGCTCCAACGTCTCAAAGAATTTGATTCGCTTTACTAGCAATGTCATATTTCCTTTTCTTTCTTGTCATTTCTGCTAAACAGACTTGTAGTTCTTCTTCTCTTTATCTGGTATCATGCATCTATTTTTTTTGGACTTGTCTTCTGGAATGGCAGAGTTTGGTTGTGTTTTTTTTTGTTTGGACTGAACCTTTACAGGCTGCCTACGTACCCTACTGAGAGAGATCAAGTCACACGTAGTTCCATTTTTTTTTTTTTTTTTTTTTTGCAAGGAATGTAGCCCTGCTTTTAGGCATAGTACCTTTTGAGGTACTTGCCATTGATGGGGCCGAGTGTGAGCCCTTCTGGCGTGGTGAGAAGATATGCGCCGTTGGAGTAGACCTTTTTGACAGCGTGCGGTCCATCCCACTTGGCGTCGAACTTCTTTCCTCCTCGATGTGAAAGGATGATGGGGCGTTTGACTGCGAGTACCAATTCTCCTTTTTGGAAGGATCGAGGGTGAATCCTTTTGTTGAAGGCTCGGGTCAGCCTGGCTTGGTAGCATTCCAGGCGTTGCTGGGCTTCGAGGCGCTTTTCATCCAGGGCTTCCAATTCTGCTAGGCGAACTTGAGCGTTGTCGCCGTTGACGAGGCCTTCCTGGACAGCTATTCTGAGTGACGGAATCTGGAGCTCAAGGGGGAGGACAGCTTCTACTCCGTACACTAGTGAGCACGGAGTCGCCTGTGTTGGAGTGCGAAAAGAGGTGCGATATGCCCATAGCGCTTCACCCATGCGTTCATGCCAGTCTTTCTTCGACTTTGAGACGACTTTCTCCAAAAGTTTGCAGAGAGTCTTGTTGAAGGCTTCAGCTAGGCCGTTGGCAGAGGCGTTGTACATGGTTGAACACCTTTGCTTGATATCGAACTTGGCGCAGAATTGGCTGACAGCGACGTTCTTGAATTGCTTCCCGTTGTCCGTAACGATATAGCGAGGGATGCCGTACCGGAAGATGATGTCGTTCTGGATGAAGTTGATGACAGAGTGCCTGGTAACTTCTCGCAATGGTACTGCCTCAGCCCACTTGGAGAAGTAATCTGTTACCGCCAGGATATAAAGATACTGTTTGGATGACTTGGGTAGCGGACCGACAATATCGAGTCCCCATCCATCGAAGGGCCATGATGCGATGGTTGGATGCAAAGGTTCCGGAGGCTGACGGATGTAGTCGCCAGCAGCTGGCAAGTGTGGCATCTTTTTGCAAACTCGAGGGAGTCTTTGATCATAGTGGGCCAGTAGTACCCCATCCGCCTGATGCGGAAGTGCAGCTTTGGACCGGACTGATGTGAGCCACAGATCCCGGCATGGACTTCTTCTAGTGCTGTTTCTGCTTCTTCTTTTGCTAGACACCTCAGGAGTGCACCATCGTAGCTTCGACGGTACAACTCGTTGTTGAAGTGGAAAAATTTCAGAGACCGCCGGCGAATGTCGACCTTACGCTTTGGATCTTCAGGGAGCTTCCCGTGGACAAGAAAGTCTATGAATGGTTGTCTCCAATCTAGCTCGTCAGTCACGAGAACGTGTACTGCATTGACTTGGTCCGGGATTCCCATAGGGAGGTCCTCCTCGGTGATCACCATCCTCTTACAGATAGGGATAATGAGTTGGCTTTTTTCTAGGAACGGAAGTGTAGCCGCTAAATTTGCAAGCGCATCAGCCTGCTGATTAAGGTTTCTGGGAACATGCTGGATTGAAGCATCTTTGAGTGTACCAAGGAGTTTCAGGGCTCGTAGGTGCAATGGCACGAGATCTTCTTTGTTGACCTCGTATGCCCCCAATATTTGCTGAATGACGAGTTGAGAGTCGCCGAAAATTGTGAGCCCTTGAAGTTTCATATCATTGGCGAGTTCGAGGCCAATGATCAGAGCTTGATATTCCGCCCTGTTGTTGGAGCATGGCTCCGATAGCAGAAATGAGAAGGGAAGTACTTCGTCGTTTGGTGTGACGAAGATAACTCCTGCTCCTGCTACGTCTTGCCTGGCTGCACCGTCGAAGAACATTTTCCAAGAAGGGGCGATATCAATGCAGAATACTTCTTCGTCTGGGAGATCTTCCGATAGTTCCCATTCTGCTGGAAGGGGGTATTCTGCTAGGAAGTCTGCGAGAGCTTGACCTTTGACCGCTTTATGAGGGACAAAGGTGATGTCAAACTCAAGGAGGAGCAAAGCCCACTTGGCCAGACGTCCGGAGAGCACTGGCCTCGACATGATGTATTTGAGCGGGTAGGCTTTTGAGATGAGCCTGATGGCGTGAGCTAACATATAGTGTCGCAGCTTTTTTGTAGCGAAGATGAGCGCCAGACTGACCTTCTCAATCAGGGAGTAGTTTAGCTCCGCGCCGATGAGAGTGCGGCTCAAATAGTAGCATGCTGTTTCTTTGCCTAGCTCGTTGTCTTGAGCCAGGAGTGCCCCCAAGGACTGCTCCTGGGCGCTGATGTAAAGGACTAATGGCTTCCTTTGAACTGGTGCTGTCAGAACCGGGGGCTTGAGTAAGTAATCCCTGATGTTTTGGAGGGCTTCCTGACAAGCTTCATCCCACTTGAATGCTGCTCCTTTCTTCATGAGGCGACTGAAGGGCCTGCATTTTCCAGCTAGGTTGGCGATAAACCTTCTGATATATGCTAGATGGCCCTGGAGACCTCGAAGGTCTCGCACAGTTTTTGGGATTTGCATATTGAGGATAGCATCTATCTTGGTTTGATCTATCTCGATGCCTCGATGGCGTACGACAAAGCCGAGAAACTTTCCCGAGGAGACCCCAAATGCGCATTTAAGCGGGTTCATGCGGAGCTGGTACCTTCGAAGTCGCTTGAAGATTAGCTCGAGGTCTTGAAGATGTGTGGACTTTTGTCTTGATTTTACCACGAGGTCGTCGATGTAGCATTCTACATTCTGATGAAGGATATCGTCGAAAATTTTTTGCATGGCTCGTTGGTAAGTGGCTCCTGCGTTCTTCAAGCCGAAAGGCATGACTTTGTAGCAGTAGATCCCTTTGGGCGTGCGGAATGCCGTAAGCTCTTCGTCTTTCGGTGCCATCCGGATCTGGTTGTAGCCTGAGGATCCATCCATGAAGGTTAATGCTTCATGGCCTGTTGTCGCATCCACCATCAGTTCTGTGATTGGCAGTGGAAAGTCATCTTTGGGGCACGCATTGTTTAAGTCCCTGAAGTCCACGCATACTCTGATCTGGCCGTTCTTCTTCTTGACTGGGACCACGCTGGAAATCCACGTTGGATACTTAACTTCTCGGATAAAGCCGGCTTCGATGAGCTTATTGACTTCGCCCTCTATTTGCGGTACCAGTTCCGGCCGGTAGCGTCTTTGTCCTTGCTTGACGGCGCTAGCTCCATGTTTGACAGCAAGCTGGTGTACTGCAATCTTGGGGTCGAGTCCCGGCATTTCCTTGTAGGACCATGCGAAGACATCTCTGTATTCTTGGAGTAGCTTGATGTATGCGGCCTCCTATTCGGGAGTCAAGAGTGCACTTACGAATGTAGGCCGAGGATCCTCTTGCGTACCCAAGTTGATTTCCTTCAAATCGTCGACGGTAGATTGCCCCCCTTCTTCGAGGACGGGCGGTGCATCTGGCAACTCGTCGTCCGAAGTAGAAGTATCGTCGACCAATGAGTCCGCAATTGTGATATGATTAAGAAAGACCAGAATGATATCGGGAACATCATCATGTTGAAAGAATGACATGGGTGGGTGGGTGGGAATGATTTTTCTCACCTCAATGGGTGGCTTTCCCAAACGGTCGAATACTGACCTTCGCTTTGCTTGTCCGATTGGCCCAAGTCTTTTGAATACTGATATGGGGTTTTGACTTGCCTGGTTTTTGACGCTCTTATTTTGCTTTTGAGGTATGATCTGACGCCGAGCTCGATATCGCCTTCTTTTAGCGCCCTTTGTAGCGGGATGAATGATATTGGTGGAGCGTGCATCGAAGGCTGACGATCCCTCTTCCGCTTCATCCACCAACTTCACCTCAATGTAGTTAGAGGTGAAGGTCTTCTCTCCTGTTATCTTGATGACCATCGGGGTTTGACGAAAGCCGATGCCTCGCCGATTTGGTGGGATCTGCTCGCGACCCTAGAGTAAATGGGCTTGAGTCTTAGTCATCCTGTGTGGTATTGGAGCTGGCAGGAGCGTACTCATATGTGCAGCACTGTCTTTGTCGTAGCCAGCTTTGAACAGCAGCTTGGCGGCATTTTGCCCCCAGCTTCCTTTTGGCTTGAATGTGAGTTGGCTGGATTCGAAGGGATTGATGGGTTTTGGCGAACTTGAAGCTTGCCCTAGGCTGGGTAGTGGCAGTGTCATCTCTTGCAGAGTGATGACATTAGCTTCCGATAGCGGCTGGACCACCCCTTTTGGCGAGGCAAAAGGTGGTGGTTCATCTTTGCGAAACCACTGAGGCGTGAGGCGTAAGACTGTCGTAGCTTGGACAGGTAATGGAGTATGCATCATGGATCTTGGCTTGGAGCTGATGCGCATTCTTCGTCTCGGCGCTAGCACTTCTTTGACTTCGTGTATCGCCTTAGATGGTGGTACTGGATTTGGAGTTGGCATAGCTTCATCCTGCTCCATCCTTTTAGCTTCCTGAGTTCGAGGAGCTTTAGCTGGAAGGATTTCTGCAACAAGGTCCTTTGCTTGGTAAAACTTGGCATCGGCGAGGTGCGCTTCAGCCTCATTGAATGGTTTGTCGTCTGCAACAATGCACTTCTCCAGATCTTCCTCGTAGTACTTGAGGCATTGGTGCCAGGTAGACACTACGACACCGTTTTCGTGCAGCCACGGTCTTCCCAGCAAAAGGTTATATGATGTTTGACAGTCAATGACGTGGAAAAGAACCGTCGTGTCAAGCTGACTGATGGAGAGTTTTAGACGAATGATCCCTATGGTGGACTGTCCTCCTTGGTTGAACCCTTGAATGACCAGCTGGCTTTGTGAGAGCTGGTCGGTGGTGATGCCGAGCTGGCGCATTGTTTGGATAGGCATGATGTTGACGGCGGAGCCACAGTCCAACAGGATTCGATTTACCGGCTTCTCGTTGATGTATCCCGAGACATAGACAGGTCGATTGTGCAGTCGTGCTCCGAGCTACAGATCTTCGTCCGAGAAAGTTATTGCTCCGTTACATGAGACAATAGTTTCGTTCTTCTCGGTATTTTTCTTCTTTCTTTTGTAGCTGTCTGGGTCTGTCAAAGCCTCGGCCATTGCTAGGCGAGCTTTCTCGGGGAGGTGTAGTGCTTCTATGAGTGGCAAGTGCAGGATTGCCTCATCGTAAGCAGCAGTACTGTCTTTGTCGGAATCATCCTCCTCGTTGTCGGTGTTGCTTTCTTTGAAAGGCTTGATCCTATCTTCTTCTTCCGGCGCTACGTGAATCTCAACCATGCAACAGGAGGCTTCGTGCTGCTGATTAGCTGGGAGGAAGTAATCCGGGAAGAACTCTTGCAACGTTGTCGGTTCTGGAGGGTTTTGCAGGAGGAGATCATCAGGATCTGCTGGCGGTACTTTAAATGCTTTTCTTCCTGGAGCTTTGCTTTTCTTTTTGTAAGTTCTTCGTTCCGGAAGCTTTCTTGTTACCCGATCGATCTTGCGACTTCTTGGCATCCATGGCCTTCGTCTGCGAGGCAATATGACCCATGCATCTTCATCAGTGGATTCTTCGTTATCAAGGTGAAGCTCTGGAGTGGCAGCTGTAGGTTCTTCATGGGTCGGGGAGACCTGCTCCTCTGGGGACCTTGGTGGTTCGCCTTCTGACTCCCAGCCGGTGGGCTTGATTTCTTCTATTGAGACAGGCGAAGGTCTGGAATAGAGGACGTAGTAGTCGAATTTACCTGAGGGCTGGCCTAACAGACCGACCTCCGGGTCTCCTTGCTCGTATCTTGCCTGGAGATTTGTGAGTTCTCCATGAGTCGGGGAGCCTTGCTCCTCTGGGGACCTTGGTGGTTCGCCTTCTGACTCCCAGCCGGTGGGCTTGATTTCTTCTATTGAGACAGGCGAAGGTCTGGAATAGAGGACGTAGTAATCGAATTTACCTGAAGGCTGGCCTAACAGACCGACCTCCGGGTCTCCTTGCTCGTACCTTGTCTGGAGATTTCATTGGGACATAGCTTTGTTTGAGAGAGACATCGACGTAGGCGACGGTTGCCCCCAGGGCAGTGACGTTTCTTCCTCAGCGAGCTTAGGAGCGTACTGCTGTCGTCTTGAAACTTTCCGTCATGGGGCTAACTTCGCAATCGGTCTTTGGCGGTTGATGCGCAACTTGGGCCTTCTCTGGTGGGCAGCAACGAGTATTGGTTGAAACGAACCGAAGGTGATGGATGTCATGTTTGCCGTTGCGACGTCGCTGGAGTCGATCTCAATTTTTCCTTGCTTTGCGAGTGCCATGATCTTTTCTTTGAAGACGAAAGACTTCTCAATAGGATGGCTAACCAGCCGATGGTATTTGCAGAAGAGCGGATCGTTGACCCGATGCATCTGTTCGGGCCTTTTTGAAGGAGGAAGCTCGATCATCTTTTCTTGTAGCAGTTTATCGAACATGGAGGAGACTTCCGAGTCTGGAAAGGGATACTCTTTGGCCTCAAGTTCTTCTAGAGTCATCTTTGACTGTCTTTGGGGTGGAGGCGGTGGTATAGCAGCTCCCTTTTCTTGATCCGACTTACCGCTGATTTTGAGTGGCTTGGAGGCCGAGGCGATGTCGGCGACGTTAACTTGCTTTGATTTGGGTGCCGACGATTTGTCTTTCTTTTCCACCTTCAGGAAGTCTTTGGCCTTTGAGTCCCCGCGATTTGCTAAGCTGAGCTCCATGTCGTGGGCTCGAGTTGCGAGTTCTTCGAAGGACCGAGGCTTGATCCCCTTGAGGATGTAGAGTAAGCCCCAGTGCATGCCTTGGGTGCACATCTCAATAGCCGAGTCTTCCGACAAACGATCTCGTGAATTCAGGGCGAGATTCCTCCATCGATCGATGTAGTCGATTACTGATTCGTCCTTCCTTTGCTTGACGGCAGTAAGCTCGGTCATGCTAATGATGCGCCGAGTGCTGTAGAAGCGGTTGAGGAATTCCCTCTCCATCTGATCCCAGCTGTCAATGGATCCTGGAGGAAGGTCAACATACCAGTCAAAAGCATTACCTTTGAGGGTGCGAACGAACTGCTTCACCATCTCATCGCCGTATATGCCGGCGTTGTTGCAAGTCTCGACGAAGTGGGCAATGTGTTGCCTTGGATTCCCCTTTCCGTCGAAGTGTTGAAACTTTGGTGGCTGGAACCCGGTAGGGAAGCGCAGCTGCTGGATCCTTGCGGTGTAAGGCTTTGAGTATGCCGCCGTGATTGGAGGTAGGCTGCCGCCGTGGGAACGCATCATGTCAGCCACTAGTGCTTGTATTTGCTGGGCATTCATAGTTGCTGCCACTGAAGGTTGTGCGGCCACCGAGACTGGCATGGGAGCCGAGGAAAGTGCAGGAGTAGTTGCTAGTGTTGCCGGGCCAACTTCTGTTGGAGACGGGGCTGGAGCAGCTACTGGAGAAGCAGGAGGTTGACCGAATGTTGCGACATCCCTGGCACTCAGTCTCTGAAGCAAAGTGTTGATGTGACGATCTTTCACTTCCATTAGTCGGGTGAGCTGAGCCATGTGTTCACCCATTTGCATGACTTGGAGCTGGAGAGCGGACGGAGGATGATGTCGCAGGACGTCCCGATGTTGCATGCCCGCACCCTCGCCATCATCGTCGGAGACGTAGTTACGCTGACTTGTTTCTGCTTGATGACGGATGTTTGCCCCCGGCAAGGGAGGTGCAAAGTCCGCTGGAGAACCCGAACGGGTTCGGGGTTGGGGCTGGTCCTCCCCAAATTTCTGGACAGATGTTCCAGGATTGAGGCTTGTTTCTTCATGCACCAAAGCCTCATTGGTGACTTGGCGGGCATCTTCGGCAACAGTTTCTGGCGTGAAGAAGTCCGCAAGAGTTTGAGTACGCCGAGTGTAGACGCATACTACCGGGGGAATGGCATCCTCCGGGTTTTCTGGATCACCGTGTTGGAGTAGTGGAGACTCGGCGATAGGTGAGAGGTTTGTTGGAGCAAACGTATCGTCGTTCGTTCCGGCCATGGCGAACTTTGAAGCAACTCCTTCAAACGTACGGATGAAAGGAGAGGAGGTCCCACCGGGCGTGCCAGAAATCTGTGGGCACGGAAAAAGATTCGGGTCGTCTTTATTGCGGATCACACGAGATTATAAATTTTCTTTGATCAGGAGATTATGGGAGAGATCCTCTGGAGGGTCCCTTTGATCCGCGTCTCCACGTGGTATTCGTGCGAGAGCTCTGAAGGGGTTGCCCAGGACAGGGGTCTTTACAGGGTGAGGGTTTTTGAGAGGCTAAGGAGTTTCCGCCGTTGATTTTGTCCCGTCCGTGCTTCGCGCTTTCTCGGCTAGGGAGGCCTTGGGCTTCGTTCCTCGGTCTTCGTGTCTTCCTCGATCCTTGCTCGACCTTGGAGTCCTTGATCGTCGGTTCGCGGCGTCGATCGTGTTTTTGGCTTCAGCTTTGGCTTTAGCTTTCGGCTTTTGCGTAGCTTTGGCGTGGCTCTGGCTTTTGCTTTGCTTTGGCGCTTGCGCTTGAACGTAGACGGGTAGAGACTTGCAATGCTTTAGTTCTTCCGGACTTCGCGTCGTATCGGCTAGAATGTGCGGTGCTTTGCTCGTGACCATCGTAGTTGCTTGGCTTTGGCACGTGCGTTGCTTTAGCGTGGGCTTTACCGGTGCGTTTGCTTTGGCTTCTTGCGTTGGCTTTGGCTTTGGCTTTGACTCGATCTTCTTCTCGAACGGCGAAGGCTACTTTTGCGAGGCTTCTTAATTCTTCCGGCTTCCTCGACGGTTGTGGCGTCGGCTTGGCTTCTCGGTGGGGGTAGCACCGATCCTTGTGCGACGGTTGTAGCGTCGGCTTTTGTTGATGAAGACGGCGGGTGTAGCACCGATCCCCGTGCGACGGTTGTAGCGTCGACTTTTGTTGATGAAGACGGCGGGTGTAGTACCGGCTTCAACACGACGGTTGTAGCATCGGTTTTTGTTGACGAAGGCGGCAGGGGTAGCACCGGCTTCAGGCCTTCTTCTTCCGGCTTTCTTCTTCGTGCAAGGAGTTGATGCCTTTGAAGATGACGGGTGTTGTCGGCTTCGATCTTCTTCTCCGGCCTTTGCTTATGGCGTCTTCGGAGCTGATGAAGATCGTTGGAGCGATCGGGTGATGACGGCTCCGGGTCTTCTTCTCCACGCTTTCTTCTTCGTGCGAGGAGTCGAAGCTCTGATCTCCGAGTGCAAGGTCTTCACGTTGATGAGGACTTGAAGGGCCAAGGACTCCCGTAGGATATGCTTGCCGTGCCTCGTGAAGCCTTCGGTCTTCAAGCGTTGGAGCTTCTTCGTAGCGCTCTTTCGTCTTCAGCTTTTCGGACCCTTTGTGCCTTCCCCCACCCCTTCTATTTATAGGCAAAGGGGGGCGGTTGGGGGAGATATTGCTGAAATCTTTTTGTTTCATCCAATATCTCCCCCCATAACCATCAAGATATTGTTCCCTGATTCGGGGAAACAAACTCGATCCCCTCCTTTTTAGTTGGGGTGGTTACGGGCTAGATGTGACTCGATCTTTTAAAGATTGAGTTGTTATTCTTGTTGCACTTTTGGATCGGATGGCGACACAACGTCATCTTGTCCGTTGGATCGAGGGATCGTCGCGGATCTACGGCTACGTAGACGTCCACGCCACCTCCCCCCGCATCGAGACGGTTTTGATTTCTTTTTCCTTTCTTTTCTTTTCTTTTCTTTTTCTTTTCTTTTTCTTTTTCTTTTTCTTTTTCTTTTCTTTTTCTTTTCTTTTCTTTTTCTTTCAGGGCCGGCCCCACCTCTCCAAGAGGAGGGGGGCACGGTTTTCTAGAAGGGGGGGGGGCGGTGGGCCCCCCTCTTGTGTCCGAGTTGCGGGTCCGGTGGGACCCGTTTGCTTTGGGTCGGGGCATGGCGCGCGAATTGAGTTCGCACGTGGGCCGAGTCCGCATGCGGGCCGTTGTGTGCGGGCCGAGTTTCGCATACGGGCCGTTGTGTGCGGGCCGAGTTTCGCATGCGGGCCGTTGTGTGCGGGCCGAGTTTCGCATGTGGGCCGTTGCATGCGGGCCGTTGTGCGTGGGCCGTTGTGTGCGGGCCGAGTTGCGCGTGTGGGCCATTGCGTGGGGGCCTAAGTGCGTATGCGGGCCGTTCGTGTGCGGGCCCAATTTTGCATGGGCAAGTCGGGTTCGACCCGAAGGCCGTTGGGTGCAGGCCTATTTTTCGTGTAAAAATCGGGTTCGACCCGTGGGCTAATTTCGATGCCCACAAGTCAGCCAACGAAATTAACTCGTTGCTGTGGCGGCCGGCGCGCGGGAGGACTGGAGGCCGAGGCTGCGAACCGGAGGATGAATTTTTTTTTTTTTTTTTTTTTTTTTTTTGCAAGGAATGTAGCCCTGCTTTTAGGCATAGTACCTTTTGAGGTACTTGCAATTGATGGGGCCGAGTGTGAGCCCTTCTGGCGTGGTGAGAAGATATGCGCCGTTGGAGTAGACCTCTTTGACAGCGTGCGGTCCATCCCACTTGGCGTCGAACTTCTTTCCTCCTCGATATGAAAGGATGATGGGGCGTTTGACTGCGAGTACCAATTCTCCTTTTTGGAAGGATCGAGGGCGAATCCTTTTGTTGAAGGTTCGGGTCAGCCTGGCTTGGTAGCATTCCAGGCGTTGCTGGGCTTCGAGGCACTTTTCATCCAGGGCTTCCAATTCTGCTAGGCGAACTTGAGCGTTGTCGCCGTTGACGAGGCCTTCCTGGACAGCTATTCTGAGTGACGGAATCTGAAGCTCAAGGGGGAGGACAGCTTCTACTCCGTACACTAGTGAGTACGGAGTCGCCTGTGTTGGAGTGCGAAAAGAGGTGTGATATACCCATAGCGCTTCACCCATGCGTTCATGCCAGTCTTTCTTCGACTTTGAGACGACTTTCTCCAAAAGTTTGCAGAGAGTCTTGTTGAAGGCTTCAGCTAGGCCGTTGGCAGAGGCGTTGTACATGGTTGAACACCTTTGCTTGATATCAAACTTGGCGCAGAATTGGCTGACAGCGGCGTTCTTGAATTGCTTCCCGTTGTCCGTAACGATATAGCGAGGGATGCCGTACCGAAAGATGATGTCGTTCTGGATGAAGTTGATGACAGAGTGCCTGGTAACTTCTCGCAATGGTACTGCCTCAGCCCACTTGGAGAAGTAATCTGTTGCCGCCAGGATATAAAGATGCTGTTTGGATGACTTGGGTAGCGGACCGACAATATCGAGTCCCCATCCATCGAAGGGCCATGATGCGATGGTTGGATGCAAAGGTTCCGGAGGCTGACGGATGTAGTCGCCAGCAGCTGGCAAGTGTGGCATCTTTTTGCAAACTCGAGGGAGTCTTTGATCATAGTGGGCCAGTAGTACCCCATCCGCCTGATGCGGAAGTGCAGCTTTGGACCGGACTGATGTGAGCCACAGATCCCGGCATGGACTTCTTCTAGTGCTGTTTCCGCTTCTTCTTTTGCTAGACACCTCAGGAGTGCACCATCGTAGCTTCGACGGTACAACTCGTTGTTGAAGTGGAAAAATTTCAGAGACCGCCGGCGAATATCGACCTTACGCTTTGGATCTTCAGGGAGCTTCCCGTGGACAAGAAAGTCTATGAATGGTTGTCTCCAATCTAGCTCGTCAGTCACGAGAACGTGTACTGCATTGACTTGGTCCGGGATTCCCATAGGGAGGTCCTCCTCGGTGATCACCATCCTCTTACAGATAGGGATAATGAGTTGGCTTTTTTCTGGGAACGAAAGTGTAGCCGCTAAATTTGCAAGCGCATCAGCCTGCTGATTAAGGTTTCTGGGAACATGCTGGATTGAAGCATCTTTGAGTGTACCAAGGAGTTTCAGGGCTCATAGGTGCAATGGCACGAGATCTTCTTTGTTGACCTCGTATGCCCCCAATATTTACTGAATGCCGAGTTGAGAGTCGCCGAAAATTGTGAGCCCTTGAAGTTTCATATCATTGGCGAGTTCGAGGCCAATGATCAGAGCTTGATATTCCGCCCTGTTGTTGGAGCATGGCTCCGATAGCAGAAATGAGAAGGGAAGTACTTCGTCATTTGGTGTGACGAAGATAACTCCTGCTCCTGCTACGTCTTGCCTGGCCGCACCGTCGAAGAACATTTTCCAAGAAGGGGCGATATCAATGCAGAATACTTCTTCGTCCGGGAGATCTTCCGATAGTTCCCATTCTGCTGGAAGGGGGTATTCTGCTAGGAAGTCTGCGAGAGCTTGACCTTTGACCGCTTTACGAGGGACAAAGGTGATGTCAAACTCAAGGAGGAGCAAAGCCCACTTGGCCAGACGTCCGGAGAGCACTGGCCTCGACATGATGTATTTGAGCGGGTCGGCTTTTGAGATGAGCCTGATGGCGTGAGCTAACATATAGTGTTGCAGCTTTTTTGTAGCGAAGATGAGCGCCAGACAGACCTTCTCAATCGAGGAGTAGTTTAGCTCCGCGCCGATGAGAGTGCGGCTCAAATAGTAGCATGCTGTTTCTTTGCCTAGCTCGTTGTCTTGAGCCAGGAGTGCCCCCAAGGACTGCTCCTGGGCGCTGATGTAAAGGACTAATGGCTTCCCTTGAACTGGTGCTGTCAGAACCGGGGGCTTGAGTATGTAATCCCTGATATTTTGGAGGGCTTCCTGACAAGCTTCATCCCACTTGAATGCTGCTCCTTTCTTCATGAGGCGACTGAAGGGCCTGCATTTTCCAGCTAGGTTGGCGATAAACCTTCTGATATATGCTAGATGGCCCTGGAGACCTCGAAGGTCTCGCACAGTTTTCGGGATTGGCATATTGAGGATAGCATCTATCTTGGTTTGATCTATCTCGATGCCTCGATGGCGTACGACAAAGCCGAGAAACTTTCCCGAGGAGACCCCAAATGCGCATTTAAGCGGGTTCATGCGGAGCTGGTACCTTCGAAGTCGCTTGAAGATTAGCTCGAGGTCTTGAAGATGTGTGGACTTTTGTCTTGATTTTACCACGAGGTCGTCGACGTAGCATTCTACATTCTGATGAAGGATATCGTCGAAAAAATTTTGCATGGCTCGTTGGTAAGTGGCTCCTGCGTTCTTCAAGCCGAAAGACATGACTTTGTAGTAGTAGATCCCTTTGGGCGTGCGGAATGCCGTAAGCTCTTCGTCTTTCGGTGCCATCCGGATCTGGTTGTAGCCTGAGGATCCATCCATGAAGGTTAATGCTTCATGGCCTGTTGTCGCATCCACCATCAGTTCTGTGATTGGCAGTGAAAAGTCATCTTTGGGGCATGCATTGTTTAAGTCCCTGAAGTCCACGCATACTCTGATCTGGCCGTTCTTCTTCTTGACTGGGATCACGCTGGAGATCCACGTTGGATACTTAACTTCTCGGATAAAGCCGGCTTTGATGAGCTTGTTGACTTCGCCCTCTATTTGCGGTACCAGTTCCGGCCGGTAGCATCTTTGTCCTTGCTTGACGGCGCTAGCTCCATGTTTGACAGCAAGCTGGTATACTGCAATCTTGGGGTCGAGTCCCGGCATTTCCTTGTAGGACCAAGCGAAGATATCTCTGTATTCTTGGAGTAGCTTGATGTATGCGGCCTCCTCTTCGGGAGTCAGGAGTGCACTTACGAATGTAGGCCGAGGATCCTCTTGCGTACCCAAGTTGATTTCCTTCAAATCGTCGACGGTAGATTGCCCCCCTTCTTCGAGGACGGGCGGTGCATCTGGCAACTCGTCGCCCGAAGTAAAAGTGTCGTCGACCGATGAGTCCGCAATTGTGATATGATTAAGAGAGACCAGAATGATATCGGGAACATCATCATGTTGAAAGAATGACATGGGTGGGTGGGTGGGAATGATTTTTCTCACCTCAGTGGGTGGCTTTCCCAAACGGTCGAATACTGACCTTCGCTTTGCTTGTCCGATTGGCCCAAGTCTTTTGAATACTGATATGGGGTTTTGACTTGCCTGGTTTTTGACGCTCTTATTTTGCTTTTGAGGTATGATCTGACGCCGAGCTCGATATCGCCTTCTTTTGGCGCCCTTTGTAGCGGGATGAATGATATTGGTGGAGCGTGCATCGGAGGCTGACGATCCCTCTTCCGCTTCATCCACCAACTTCACCTCAATATAGTTAGAGGTGAAGGTCTTCTCTCCTGTTATCTTGATGACCATCGGGGTTTGACGAGAGCCGATGCCTCACCGATTTGGTGGGATCTGCTCGCCACCCTGGAGTAAATGGGCTTGAGTCTTAGTCATCCCGTGTGGTATTGGAGCTGGCAGGAGCGTACTCATATGTGCAGCACTGTCTTTGTCTTAGCCAGCTTTGAACAGCAGCTTGGCGGCATTTTTCCCCCAGCTTCCTTTTGGCTTGAATATGAGTTGGCTGGATTCGAAGGGATTGATGGGTTTTGGCGAAATTGAAGCTTGCCCCAGGCTGGGTAGTGGTAGTGTCATCTCTTGCAGAGTGATGACATTAGCTTCCGATAGCGGCTGGACCACCCCTTTTGGCGAGGCAAAAGGTGGTGGTTCATCTTTGCGAAGCCACTGAGGCGTGAGGCGTAAGACTGTCGTAGCTTGGATAGGTAATGGAGTATGCTTCATGGATCTTGGCTTGGAGCTGATGCGCATTCTTCGTCTCGGCGCTAGCACTTCTTTGACTTCGTGTATCGCCTTAGATGGTGGTACTGGATTTGGAGTTGGCATAGCTTTATCCTGCTCCATCCTTTTAGCTTTCTGAGTTCGAGGAGCTTTAGCTAGAAGGATTTCTGCAACAAGGTCCTTTGCTTGGTAAAACTTGGCATCGGCGAGGTGCGCTTCAGCCTCATTGAATGGTTTGTCGTTTGCAACAATGCACTTCTCCAGACCTTCCTCGTAGTACTTGAGGCATTGGTGCCAGGTAGACACTATGACACCGTTTTTGTGCAGCCACGGTCTTCCCAGCAAAAGGTGATATGATGTTTGACAGTCAATGACGTGGAAAAGAACCGTCGTGTCAAGCTGACTGATGGAGAGTTTTAGACGAATGATCCCTATGGTGGACTGTCCTCCTTGGTTGAACCCTTGAATGACCAGCTGGCTTTGTGAGAGCTGGTCGGTGGTGATGCCGAGCTGGCGCATTGTTTGGATAGGCATGATGTTGACGGCGGAGCCACAGTCCAACAGGATTCGATTTACCGGCTTCTCGTTGATGTATCCCGAGACATAGACAGGTCGATTGTGCAGTCGTGCTCTGAGCTGCAGATCTTCGTCCGAGAAAGTTATTGCTGCGTTACATGAGACAATAGTTTCGTTCTTCTTGGCGTTTTTCTTCTTTCTTTTGTAGCTGTCTGGGTCTGTCAAAGCCTCGGCCATTGCTAGGCGAGCTTTCTCTGGGAGGTGTAGTGCTTCTATGAGTGGCAAGTGCTGGATTGCCTCATCGTAAGCAGCAGTACTGTCTTTGTCGGAATCATCCTCCTCGTTGTCGGTGTTGCTTTCTTTGGAAGGCTTGATCCTATCTTCTTCTTCCGGCGCTACGTGAATCTCAACCATGCAACAGGAGGCTTCGTGCTACTGATTAGCTGGGAGGAAATAATCCGGGAAGAACTCTTGCAACGTTGTCGGTTCTGGAGGGTTTTGCAGGAGGAGATCATCAGGATCTGCTGGCGGTACTTTGAATGCTTTTCTTCCTGGAGCTTTGCTTTTCTTTTTGTAAGTTCTTCGTTCCGGAAGCTTTCTTGTTACCCGATCGATCTTGCGACTTCTTGGCATCCATGGCCTTCGTCTGCGAGGCAACATGACCCATGCATCTTCATCAGTGGATTCTTCGTTACCAAGGTGAAGCTCTGGAGTGGCAGCTGTAGGTTCTTCATGGGTCGGGGAGACCTGCTCCTCTGGGGACCTTGGTGGTTCGCCTTCTGACTCCCAGCCGGTGGGCTTGATTTCTTCTATTGAGACAGGCGAAGGTCTGGAATAGAGGACGTAGTAGTCGAATTTACCTGAGGGCTGGCCTAACAGACCGACCTTCGGGTCTCCTTGCTCGTATCTTGCCTGGAGATTTGTGAGTTCTCCATGAGTCGGGGAGCCTTGCTCCTCTGGGGACCTTGGTGGTTCGCCTTCTGACTCCCAGCCGGTGGGCTTGATTTCTTCTATTGAGACAGGCGAAGGTCTGGAATAGAGGACGTAGTAATCGAATTTACCTGAAGGCTAGCCTAACAGACCGACCTCCTAGTCTCCTTGCTCGTACCTTGTCTGGAGATTTCGTTGGGACATAGCTTTGTTTGAGAGAGACGTCGACGTAGGCGACGGTTGCCCCCAGGGCAGTGACGTTTCTTCCTCAGCGAGCTTAGGAGCGTACTGCTATCGTCTTGAGACTTTCCGTCGTGGGGCTAACTTCACAATCGGTCTTTGGCGGTTGATGCGCAACTTGGGCCTTCTCTGGTGGGCAGCAACGAGTACTGGTTGAAACGAACCGAAGGTGATGGATGTCATGTTTGCCGTTGCGACGTCGCTGGAGTCGATCTCAATTTTTCCTTGCTTTGCGAGTGCCATGATCTTTTCTTTGAAGACGAAACACTTCTCAATAGGATGGCTAACCAGCCGATGGTATTTGCAGAAGAGCGAATCGTTGACCCGATGCATCTGTTCGGGCCTTTTTGAAGGAGGAAGCTCGATCATCTTTTCTTGTAACAATTGATCGAACATGGAGGAGACTTCCGAGTCTGGAAAGGGATACTCTTTGGCCTCAAGTTCTTCTAGAGTCATCTTTGACTGTCTTTGGGGTAGAGGCGGTGGTATGGCAGCTCCCTTTTCATGATCCGACTTACCGCTGATTTTGATAGCTTGGAGGCCGAGGCGATGTCGGCGACGTTAACTTGCTTTGATTTGGGTGCCGGCGGTTTGTCTTTCTTTTCCACCTTCAGGAAGTCTTTGGTCTTTGAGTCCCCGCGATTTGCTAAGCTAAACTCCATGTCGTGGGCTCGAGTTGCGAGTTCTTCGAAGGACCGAGGCTTGATCCCCTTGAGGATGTAGAGTAAGCCCCAGTGCATGCCTTGGGTGCACATCTCAATAGCCGAGTCTTCCGACAAACGATCTCGTGAATTCAGGGCGAGATTCCTCCATCGATCGATGTAGTCGATTACTGATTCATCCTTCCTTTGCTTGACGGCAGTAAGCTCGGTCATGCTAACGATGCGCCGAGTGCTGTAGAAGCGGTTGAGGAATTCCCTCTCCATCTGATCCCAGCTGTCAATGGATCCTGGAGGAAGGTCAACATACCAGTCAAAAGCATTACCTTTGAGGGTGCGAACGAACTGCTTCACCATCTCATCGCCGTATGTGCCGGCGTTGTTGCAAGTCTCGACGAAGTGGGCAATGTGTTGCCTTGGATTCCCCTTTCCGTCGAAGTGTTGAAACTTTGGTGGCTGGAACCCGGTAGGGAAGCGCAGCTGCTGGATCCTGGCGGTGTAAGGCTTTGAGTATGCCGCCGTGATTGGAGGTAGGCTGCCGCCGTGGGAACGCATCATGTCAGCCACTAGTGCTTGTATTTGCTGGGCATTCATAGTTGCTGCTACTGAAGGTTGCGCGGCCACCGAGACTGGCACGGGAGCCGAGGAAAGTGCAGGAGTAGTTGCTAGTGTTGTCGGGCCAACTTCTGTTGGAGACGGGGCTGGAGCAGCTACTGGAGAAGCAGGAGGTTGACCGAATATTGCGACATCCCTGGCACTCAGTCTCTGAAGCAAAGTATTGATATGACGATCTTTCTCTTCCATTAGTCGGGTGAGCTGAGCCATGTGTTCACCCATTTGCATGACTTGGAGCTGGAGAGCGGACGGAGGATGATGTCGCAGGACGTCCCGATGTTGCATGCCCGCACCCTCGCCATCATCGTCGGAGACGTAGTTAAGCTGACTTGTTTCTGCTTGATGACGGATGTTTGCCCCCGGCAAGGGAGGTGCAAAGTCCGCTGGAGAACCCGAACGGGTTCGGGGTTGGGGCTGGTCCTCCCCAAATTTCTGGACAGATGTTCCAGGATTGAGGCATGTTTCTTCATGCACCAAAGCCTCATTGGTGACTTGGCGGGCATCTTCGGCAACAGTTTCTGGCGTGAAGAAGTCCGCAAGAGTTTGAGTACGCCGAGTGTAGATGCGTACTACCGGGGGAATGGCATCCTCCGGGTTTTCTGGATCACCGTGTTGGAGTAGTGGAGACTCGGCGATATGTGAGAGGCTTATTGGAGAAAACGTATCGTTGTTCGTTCCGGCCATGGCGAACTTTGAAGCAACTCCTTCAAACGTACGGATGAAAGGAGAGGAGGTCCCACTGGGCGTGCCAGAAATCTGTGAGCGCGGAAAAAGATTCGGGTCGTCTTTATTGCGGATCACACGAGATTACAAATTTTCTTTGATCAGGAGATTATGGGAGAGATCCTCTGGAGGGTCCCTTTGATCCGCGTCTCCACGTGGTATTCGTGCGAGAGCTCTGAAGGGGTTGCCCAGGACAGGGGTCTTTACAGGGTGAGGGTTTTTGAGAGGCTAAGGAGTTTCCGCCGTTGATTTTGTCCCGTCCGTGCTTCGCGCTTTCTCGGCTAGGGAGGCCTTGGGCTTCGTTCCTCGGTCTTCGTGTCTTCCTCGATCCTTGCTCGACCTTGGCGTCCTTGATCGTCGGTTCACGGCGTCGATCGTGTTTTTAGCTTCAGCTTTGGCTTTAGCTTTCGGCTTTTGCGTAGCTTTGGTGTGGCTCTGGCTTTTGCTTTGCTTTGGCGCTTGCGCTTGAACGTAGACGGGTAGAGACTTGCAATGCTTTAGTTCTTCCGGACTTCGCGTCGTATCGGCTAGAACGTGCGGTGCTTTGCTCGTGACCGTCGTAGTTGCTTGGCTTTGGCACGTGCGTTGCTTTAGCGTGGGCTTTACCGGTGCGTTTGCTTTGGCTTCTTGCGTTGGCTTTGGCTTTGGCTTTGACTCGATCTTCTTCTCGAACGGCGAAGGCTACTTTTGTGAGGCTTCTTAATTCTTCCGGCTTCCTTGACGGTTGTGGCGTCGGCTTGGCTTCTCGGTGGGGGTAGCACCGATCCTTGTGCGACGGTTGTAGCGCCGGCTTTTGTTGATGAAGACGGCGGGTGTAGCACCGATCCCCGTGCGACGGTTGTAGCGTCGACTTTTGTTGATGAAGACGGCGGGTGTAGTACCGGCTTCAACACGACGGTTGTAGCGTCGGTTTTTGTTGACGAAGGCGGCAGGGGTAGCACCGGCTTCAGGCCTTCTTCTCTCGGCTTTCTTCTTCGTGCAAGGAGTTGATGCCTTTGAAGACGACGGGTGTTGTCGGCTTCGATCTTCTTCTCCGGCCTTTGCTTATGGCGTCTTCGGAGCTGATGAAGATCGTTGGAGCGATCGGGTGATGACGGCTCCGGGTCTTCTTCTCCACGCTTTCTTCTTCGTGCGAGGAGTCGAAGCTCTGATCTCCGAGTGCAAGGTCTTCACGTTGATGAGGACTTGAAGGGCCAAGGACTCCCGTAGGATATGCTTGCCGTGCCTCGTGAAGCCTTCGGTCTTCAAGCGTTGGAGCTTCTTCGTAGCGCTCTTTCGTCTTCAGCTTTTCGGACCTTTTGTGCCTTCCCCCACCCCTTCTATTTATACGCAAAGGGGGGCGGTTGGGGGAGATATTGCTGAAATCTTTTTGTTTCATCCAATATCTCCCCCCATAACCATCAAGATATTGTTCCCTGATTCGGGGAAACAAACTCGATCCCCTCCTTTTTAGTTGGGGTGGTTACGGGCTAGATGTTACTCGATCTTTTAAAGATTGAGTTGTTATTCTTGTTGCACTTTTGGATCGGATGGCGACACAACGTCATCTTGTCCGTTGGATCGAGGGATCGTCGCGGATCTACGACTACGTAGACGTCCACGTCACCTCCCCCCGCATCGAGGCGGTTTTGATTTCTTTTTCCTTTCTTTTCTTTTCTTTTCTTTTTCTTTTCTTTTTCTTTTTCTTTTTCTTTTTCTTTTCTTTTTCTTTTCTTTTCTTTTTCTTTCAGGGCCGGCCCCACCTCTCCATGAGGAGGGGGGCACGGTTTTCTAGAAGGGGGGGCCGGTGGGCCCCCCTCTTTGTGTCCGAGTTGCGGGTCCGGTGGGACCCGTTTGCTTTGGGTAGGGCCATGGCGCGCGAATTGAGTTCGCACGTGGGCCGAGTCCGCATGCGGGCCGTTGTGTGCGGGCCGAGTTTCGCATACGGGCCGTTGTGTGCGGGCCGAGTTTCGCATGCGGGCCGTTGTGTGCGGGCCGAGTTTCGCATGTGGGCCGTTGCATGCGGGCCGTTGTGCGCGGGCCGTTGTGTGCGGGCCGAGTTGCGCGTGTGGGCCGTTGCGTGGGGGCCCAAGTGCGTATGCGGGCCGTTCGTGTGCGGGCCCAATTTTGCATGGGCAAGTCGGGTTCGACCCGAAGGCCGTTGGGTGCGGGCCTATTTTTCGTGTAAAAATCGGGTTCGACCCGTGGGCTGATTTCGATGCCCACAGCATGTGATCCGTGGTTGCATTCCTACCTAACGAGAACTGCCACCCGACTCCCTCACATTGATAGGACCTGCCGATCTGCAACAGTGCGGAGGAATCGATCGAACATGTTTTATTCTATTGTCAGCTACAGTTCCATATGGATGGGAACCATGATACTGCTAGTCAATGGATCAGTAGGCTTCTGCGTCTTGAGGGTACCCGAGAGTCTACATTCAGCTATGGGTCCATCCTTTTGTGGAACATTTGGAAAGCTCGAAACCGATGGATCTTTGATAGGGTCCATCCCCGACCTGTCTTTAGTCCACCCCAGGGGCCAGGAGGCTCATCCTTTCCACTGGCTGCCGCCTCGTTCAAGGCCAATGTCAATGGGGCGACCAACAATTCTTCTGCAACAACTAAAGTTATCATCAAAGATAGCTCTGGCGATCACATCCTCTCGGAGGGTGAGATTCTTGAGGCATGTGAAGTCATTGAAATTGAAACCAATGCGATCCTACAAGGGCTGAGAGCCCTCCTTAAAGTTGAAGTCTCCTCGGCCATTATTGAAGGAGACAATCAAGGCCTCTTTAACCTGCTGTCGGATGGGGATCTCTCCCCACTATGGTGGATACAAAATATTGTGTCTGATTGCAGGTGTTTATCCCGGAGTTTCGACTCATGCAAGTTTTCCCATGTGCAGAGGAACCTTAACGGTTGTGTTGATACCTTATCCAAGCACTCGTTACAAAAAAGGATCGAATTCTCTCTCTTCTGTCTCCTGCTGTATTTCCTCGTTGGTGTTGTCGGAGAAATTGAATAATTATAATTATTTTGCTATTTCTCGGGCTGGGGCAAATAGAACTTCATAGTTCCTACAAAAAAAAAACAAGACCCCAAACTAAATCAATATTTTTGTTAAGAAATTTGCGGGGTTATTTCTACATATTAGGCTGAACCTACGCTAAGACTAAGTGCACCGACCGTTCAAAAAAATAATACTAAGTGCACCACATGACTAAATATGCATCACAGGTCTTTTCTTTTCATTTCCAGGGAAACATAAGTTAGAAAATTGATTATGTGGAAAGAATTTATGCAAAAGTAGTTTTTACTCTACTTAGTTTCTCTTGTTCTTTTGAGCAAAAATAAATGGCATAAACCAAATTTGTCACCATCATCTTCTTCCTCCCTTCATCTTCTATGAAGAGTTAAGGTTAGTGTTCTTCAAACATTTAGTAAGTTATACATCTCATGCATATTAGTTTGTGAGTTTAGTACTGTTTAGCTAATATCTTGTGTCGAGCATTACTAGAATTGACATTTAGAACACATCAACCCCAACAATCTCCCATTTATCCAAGTGCCAATCTGTCACCTATCGGCTTTAACTAGCACACCCTTCACATGTCTCTCTCAAACCAAAGTCATAAAAAAATATATAGCAGAGTACATGCATGTTGGTCTCAGCCTAAACATCCAGCTCACATATCCCACTGGTAAACCAACATGTGCAATCCATTTGGGATCCGTGACCTTCCTAGACTATCGAACCCACTCTCTTCAATTACTTGAGGTTTGTGTAGCGGACTGTCCTCTACTATCCAAAGGGTTAAGTTTGATTTCGTTGATCAAGTCAGTTGCAAATCAAATTATTTGATCTAGACCTTCTACATTGTAAAACATGAGCTACCTTTTGCAAGGAACTGCTCATGCATGTTTAGCATTCTTACTAGATCCTAATATGAGCTTGCAATAAAGGTTAAGACAATCGCTCTAGTCTGGAATCTCACCAAGGTTTGATCCCTATAGCATAGCTTACTAGTCCTTTAAATCAACTTCTTAGACTACTAGTTATACTTCATGATCGATATAGCATGTTACAATCTGCTACCTTTGATTTTGATCAAAGCCTTGAGTCAAGATCCCGTGTACGAATCACCAACATGCAATCCTGAGAGGGGACTTGTCAAGAAACCTGACTGTCCTCCCACTACTAGATGACACCAGTATACTAGGCTAGGGACTTATGGTTTATGTATCGTTATGTGTTGCAAGTGTTCAAACACTGCACCATCTGTGTTAGGTATGTTATCTATGATACAGATTCTCCTCAAAGAGAGACAACACTATTGTTGACCTCTACCCTTCGATCGTAAGAAACAATCATAGGTAGCACTGTTCTCCTGGGACAACCCTCCCATTGACTCAGCTCTAATTACTCAAAGTTTTGTCCAAACATAGGCATGCCCTAGAACTCTAGAGTTAGGGTTTAACTCATCACCAATCTCACTTTGTTCTAACAAAATACATATCATTTTCCTTCAAAACTTTGCTTCTTGAACTAAAAATCAAGTGTAATTTTACTCTAACCCATCTTTAACTCTAACACCTTCTAGTGAAGGTTCCTTAGCCATCATCCATTCAAATATGATTTAATACTGCATAAGGAATATCCTCAAGTAAAACTTAGTCACCATCTTCCTAAGCCTTTCAATCTTCTTTGATTGATGGGACTTGGCTAGAGATGGGTTGAGTGAGAAAAGAACTTTCTTTATTAATGAGATAACATGTTTAATGAGCTGTAGTTATAGATGAGAGACAGAAACATGGGAACAACTTTAGCATGTCACCCATCGGACTATTGTTTCAATTCTTACAAAGAAACAACTAATGTCTTAGGGTGTGTTTGGCATTGGTTTTTGAGGCCTAGTTTTGCGTCAAGACTAGTTCCGTTTGCCAAACTGGTTTTAGTATAAGATTTTAGTGCGTTTGGAATTCGATTAGAAAATTAGTTTTCCAAAACCAAAATCAGAAAATCATCAAAACCCAAAAGCAAAAATTTTCTGCTTTTGGATTCTTTTTTTGGATTCTTGAGGCAAGAAGGCAAAACAATAATTAAAAAAATTATTGTGAATAACAAATATGTTGTAGAGAGAAACTATTGTAAAGAGAAAAAATTAAAACCGGAAGAATATATACATATCATATTGTAGAGAGAGAAAATTATTATAGAGAGAATACTTTAGAGAAAATATATGATAGATATAAAAATATTATAGAGAGAGAAAATTCTAAAGAGAAGAATATAAATAGAGAGCATTAAATAAATAAATATGTAGTGAGAGAAAATATTGAAGATAAAAAATATTATAGAGAAGAAATATTATAGAAAGAAAATATTGTAGAGAGAGAAAATATTATAGAAAGAGAATATTTTAGAGAGAAAATATTATAGAAAGATAACATTTTAGAGAAAGAATATGTTATAGAGAGTAGTTTAGATAGAAAATATTGTAGAGAGAGAGAAAAAATATAGAGAGAAGAAAAATATTAATAATAGAGAGAAGATATCATAGAGAGAAAAAATATAATAGAAATAGAATATTTTAGAGAGAAAAATATTATAAAAAGAGAATATTTTAGAGAGAGAAATATTATAGAGCGGAAACTTTGTAGAAATAGGATATTTTAAAGAGAGAAAATATTATAGAAAGAGAATATTTTAGAAAGAAAAAAATATTATAGAGAGAGAAAATATTGTAGAAAGAGAATATTTTATAGAGATAAAATATTATAGAAAGAGAATATTTTAGAGAGAGAATATATTATAGAGAGAAATTTAGAAAAGAAATATTAAAGAGAGAGAAAATAACATAGAGGGGAGAAAAATATTAATTATAAAGAGAGAAGATATCATAGAGAGAGAAAATATTCAAGAGAGAAAATATTATAGAAAGAATATTTTAGAGAGAGAAAATAGTATACAAAGAGAATATTTTAGAGAGAGAAATTTTGTAGAGAGAAAACATTGTAGAATATGATATTTTAGAGGGAAAATTTTATAGAAAGAGAATATTTTAGAGAGAGAAAATATTATAGAAAGATAATATTTTAGAGAAAAAATATATTATAGAGAGTAGTCTAGATAGAAAATATTGTAGAGAGAGAAAAAAACATAGAAAGAAGAAAATTATTAATAATAGAGAGAGAAGATATCATAGAGAGAGAAAATATAATAGAAATAGAATATTTTAGAGAGAGAAAATATTATAAAAAGAGAGAAATGTTATAGAGTGAAAACTTTATAGAAATAGGATATTTTAGAGAGAGAAAATATTGTAAAAAGAGAATATTCTAGAGAGAGAATATTTTAGAAAGAAAATATATTATATAGAGAGAAAATATTGTAGAAAGAGAATATTTTATAAAGATAAAATATTATAGAAAGAGAATATTTTAGAGATAGAATATATTTTAGATAGTAAAATTTAGAAAAGAAATATTATAGAGAGAGAAAACAACATAGAGGGGAGAAAAATATTAATTATAGAGAGAGAAGTTATCATAGAGAGAGAAAATATTCAAGAGAGAAAATATTATAGAAAGAATATTTTAGAGAGAGAAAATAGTATACAAAGAGAATATTTTAGAGAGAGAAATATCGTAGAGAGAAAATATTATAGAATATGATATTTTAGAGAGAAAATTTTATAAAAAGAGAATATTTTAGAGAGAGAAAATATTATAGAGAGAGAATATTTTAGAAAGAGAAAATATTACAGTGAGAGAAAATGACATAAAGAGGAAAAAATATTATACAGAGGAAATATCATAGAGAAAAAAGGGATAAAAAAAATATATTGTTGAAAGAGATCGAAGATATTATAGATAGAAAAATTGATATAGAAAGATAATATTTTATAAAGAGAAAATATTTTAAAGAGAAAATATTGTAGAATGAGAATATTATAGAGAGAGAAAAAATATTGTACAAAAAAAATATTTTAGAGAGAGAACATATTGTAAAGATAAAATATTTTAAAGAGCAAATATTTAAAGGGAAACTGAATGAGAGAAAATATTATAGAGAGAAAATATCATAGAGAAAAAAAATGGGATAGAGAGAGAAGAAATAATATTGTAGAGAGAAAATATTAAAGAAAGTGTTATAGAGAGAATATTTTTAGAGAGAGAAAATCTTGTAGCAAGAGAATATTTTTAGAGAGAGAAAATCTTGTAGAATGAGTATATTATAGAGAGAAAATATTGTAGAATTAGAGTATTTTAGATAGAAAATGACATAGTGAGAAGAGAAAATATTATAGAGAGAATATCATAGAGGTAATATTGGAGAGAAAATATTGTAGAATGAAAATTTCGTAAAGAAAAAATATTGGAGAGAATATTTTAGAAAAATAACTGTAAAACTAGTTTTAGGCTCAAAACTGGTTTTATTGCCAAATGCTCAAATGTTGATAATTCTAGAACTGGTTTTCGATAAGCTAAAACTGATTTTGCACAAAACTAGTTCTTGGTATTCCAAAATCAAAACCTAAAATTTCAAAACCAATGGCAAACGCACCCTTAATTCATGAAAACTCTTACTGTTTCTGATCCACTCCCACTACTACTACAGCTCCTCCCTGACTCCTTGCCTAAACTTAGAAAGAGTGTAGTCTTACTTCCAATAACAAGCTAGTTTTTCCACAATGGAAGTACTACCCTCGGGCCTTATGGCCTTCCTACACCTCTGGGCTTAACTCCCTCAGATATGGATCCTACTATAGGAGCATTCTGTTTAGGCTTCCTTTTATGTGCTTACTTTTTAATTATTTACCTTTAGAAAAGAACTTCAAGCAACCTGAAACTCTCCTTTAGGTACGCCTCATATTCTTAGGCAGTCTCACACATGGGTTTAGGAGTCTAGTGAGTGTTAAGGACAAAACCCATCGTCATGCACCGTTAGCACTTGATGAAGATTAAATTTATGTTCGACTTCCTAGGATGGCGACCTATGGACTAGTTGGGTTACACATCGTGAAATCTAAAGAAGCACACATTACTACTCGGTTAGTGATTTTTCTTTATCATAATTTTAATGATCTCTCAAATAATATCATTATAATGAACCTTGGAAATTCAACCCTACCAAGACGTACATTGGGGCATAATTACATTATTTCTAGCCGGGATGCTTATTTGACACTTCAGTCGGATGCTGGCCCGGATTTGGATTTGGTGAATCGACATTGGGGGAATCTCTGGGAGGCTGCTGCTTCTCCACGTGCGCTCTGTTTTGGGTGGAAACTGTTTTAGAAAAAGTTGCCCACGAAAGAGTTTCTTCATCGCATTGGTATTCCAATTTCGCTTGATTGCCCTCGATGCCCTCACGAGATTGAGACTATAACTCATGCTCTATTCTTCTGTGCTGCTTCTCATGCGATATGGCGATGGGTGTTAGGCCGCGCTCGGACTTCTCTTGAGCCTCCATCTTCTTTGGAAGAGCTGCTCCGTCTGTTCCTTTTGGTGGATAGTGGTAATCCGGGTATGGGTCGTCGGGTGAATGCATTGTTGATCACTACTTTGTGGAGTAATTGGAAGAAACAAAATAAGTTGATTTTTGAGGTGAGGAGGGTAAGGTTGAGTCGATTGGCCATCATATTTTACAGTGGCATGAAGAAGGCATTCTTCAGGGGCATACTTCATCCGGCCTAAAACGTTCTACTTTGATTGGAGTCTCTTGGCAATCGCCTCCGCCCATAGTCATATTGCTCAACTTTGATGGATCAGTTCATCTGCAGTCTTCTCTAGCTAGATTTAGCTTTGTTTTTCGAGACAGTATGAGGGTTCTACTCCTGGCAGGATGCGGTCCTATTCACATCTCTTCGTCTTTTGTTGCGAAGAAATATACTCTTTTCTTTGGCTTAGTATACTACACAAAGTATTTTGCTCTGCATCCTTTATGGATTGACAGAGATGCTAAAGTGGTGGTTCAAGCTTTCCAATCCATGGATTCGAGAGGTTCTGTTCTTTTGGAATGCCGGTCTTTTTTTGATAAGGCGGCATCAGGGCGGATATGCCATATTTTTTGGAAAGCCAATCAGGTTGCAGATTTTATGGCTAATAGAGGCTCTCGATTTTCTCATTTCCAGCTTCTGTGGGAGACTCAATCTGTGGATCTTAAACGTCTGATGATTCTTGATCGATTAGGGACTTTCTATCCACGGCTTATCCATGATCCTGGATAGTTTCGGCTATCTCTTGGACTGATGTAATTAGTTTTTTGGGGTTTGTTTTTAGTAGTTTGGTTTACCAAAAAAAAAAAAATAATCACATCATTCATTCCCTATAGTTGAATAAGATTTACCACCCTACTCCAACTGTCTAAGCATCTCATGTCAAGTGGGCAGTTGGCATCCAAATTATCTCTTTGCCTCTATTCGAGATGGTAGATAGCTCTTCGGAGAGAATGCCAATACTCCCAGTCAAGTGTGCATGGGAACGAATTTACTACATCACTCGAGTGGTCGCTCTCATACCCTCACTGCTACCTATATCTAAGAAATTCATATTTGTTACCATTGGCTAGTGCCACCCAATCTAATAGCTCCCAAGTGAGGAGACAAAGCACTATCTAGTTTACTATAGAATGGCAATGAAAGACCGTTGAAATCTCATATGGAATTATGAGAATCCCACTCAAACTTAATTGTTTGAATTTTAGAGAGATTTTAATATTGTAATGCATCTTATGATAACACAATGTGATTCATCTAATGATTGCACCAGGTTAATTTATACAAATCCATCACATGGCTTACATGATAACATGTATCCATCTCATTGTTCGTATCATGCTATCATCTCATGGTAGCATTATACTTATTCATGTGATGAGTGCATGTCAAACATGCATCCACTACATGATCACACTTAAGCAATCCATCTTGACACAACGTATATAATGGCTTGCATGCCTAACATGCATCCATCCCATGGTTTTGTCACCCATACAATCATCTCATGTCAGGGATGTATGTCCCATATACACACATCTCATGGTTATATCCAAGAAACACATTCTAATGAATTCCCTCATATAGATATACAATCAACACATGTTTTCTATGTATATATCTAATACATCACATGCATAAACCCACCAGGGGAAAGGAGAGTTGGCAAAGCAACTGATGCTTTGGTGATGAGGTTGTGGGTTCAACTCTTCCTCCTCTCGATTTACCCAGGAGTGAAGTGGGAATTGCCGAGTGGGTCGGGCTTCACTCCCGGAGGGATTAGTCCGAGCCTGAAGTGGGCCATTGCCCGAAAGGTTTCGGGACACCCGCTGATCTCAAAAAAAAAAAAAAAAAAAAAAAAAATACATCACATGCATAAAAGTAACCCTCTTATTCTTCTTCCATGATTAATCATAGGAGAAAAAGAGTAGTGTTTGGCTAAAAAGGTCCAAGCCCGACTATCCCATAGTCGCACACATTGTTTTACTCGTGTGCCTCATCTTTTATTCATAATCATAAAACTAGACTAATAGTGGTGTTATTCAATTAGCTAAGCTAATCTAGCATACAACCTATCAATTAGTGAAGCTAATCAAAAGAAGAACCGGGTTCAGACTGGGTCTTCATCTCATATAGTATATGTGGCTGAAATTAATAACTAGCAGGATCATATGGGACTCCATAATATGATGCAAGTGAACCATCACAAACATAGAGAATATATCTGACAAGCTATATATCATGACCAAGGAATATAAAAGTTATGGACAACACCTAAAGCCCATGGATGATAACGCATGTTAGAACAAAGCATGACCTACAACTTTGATGCCAATTAAAGGATCTGAATGGATTCCTTAGCGCCCGCATTGGATGGGTGGGTCACTCTAATTACAAAAAATTATCCGAGATCAAAAACCAGTCATTTTTTGTTCTTCTGTGATTATCATAATTATTCTATGCATCAAATCTGATTTAAACACATGCATACAACCTATGGATTATCAAATATTACCTCATAGGACTTGTAGATGACTAAGGTGAAGATCCGAGGTGGGAGAAGAAAGTTGTTGATGAAGATCAATGAATATTTGGCCGCGTTTCCCACCGAAAGCAATGCGTATTCCACCTTATGACCAGCAAAATAAGGACTTGTGGGACTCTTTCGTCCATTGTGATCATGTCTAAGAATGCCGTAGATAATGCGAAACACAAACCCCAAGTGTGTGGGAGAAGCTGCAATGGATCTCTCTCTCTCTCTCTCTCTCTCTCTCTCTCTCTCTCTCTCTCTCTCTCTCTCTCTCTCTCTCTCTCTCTCTCTCTCTCTCTCTCTCTCTCTCTCTCTCCAAAACCTCCAAGAGGTTCTCATCAACCCTTGCATGGCTTTCCCTTTCTTTCTTTCTTTCTTTCCTCCAAGAAGCCCTATGAGAAATAGGGAGGTTGACATGAGGTTCCCTTAAAGGGGAAGTCTAATTGCAATACAATTGGAGCTCCTTCTTTACTTGGAATCCCTCTCATGCAAGGAAACCAAAGCACCAATGTGGCCAGCTATATGGGGCGGCTATAAGGCTGGTTCCAACATATGGGTAGTGGCTTTATGGAGCAAGAGGGGAATCCTTAAGTTAGGGCACCCCATATAAAAGAAAGCACCCATATTATGATTAGTTGACTTAACTCAATCATAATAAATGAGTCATGGCTACTCTTAGTCTAACCAGAAAACCATTAAAAAATATATTATTTAAATTAATTAAATATTTATCATTATCTTTCATGAATAATTACGACAATATCCCTACACTTAGGGGTCATCTTTTTAGTCTAACAGGATGACGATTCGAGTGTGATTACAAATCTTGGCCCCACCAGGGCTCCTCGTGACTCCTCCTATATTTTGGGGAAGTCAACGTAGCCTATCAAATGGACTCTAATGACTTATCAGAATGTCAATCCAGTCCACTGGGAAGTTGTATGACACTGATGACATTTCCGGAGAAAAATTAACTTAGTCCATTTCGACATTTATGGTCAATCCCTAAATTTATGAGTGCCATCTTAGTCAAAACAATCATGATCTAGTGAACCCTAATTAAGTTAGGAATTACACACGATTAGTTTCCATACACTTTCATAAGTTTACATTCTTTTTCATGAACCAAGGTCCCACCAAACTAGTTCTGGTCCAACTAGGATTCGTCCAAAGAGAACCAATTAGTAGGCTTGCATTCTTGTGGGCACTCCACTTTATAGGAAAAATTAAGTGCTAGTCCTATAGATAGTATCAAGAAAAGGTGCATGATAGCTAATGATTTTATCTAAGACTAGGTTCACGGAATCAAAGTAGTTTTTAAAGGTGATCCTCTCCTACGGTTTTACACGGAATAGGTCATTTGCCAACCGATTTTGATGATATGTTATTTTTAAATACCAAAAATACTCTGGGGATTGATATATCTTCCTACATTAATTAACAGTATATGATTTAAAAATATTTTTTTACAAGAATAGTGACACGGATTGCTACAATGATTTCACTATAGCTTCTATAGTGATTTTTGCCATAACTTTTAAAAATAATTTTCTACAGTAAAATCACTGTATACTCAATTTAATTAATTATTTATTTATATATTTGAGTGTCATTTAAGACCATTATAAGGATTTTGAGTACCCTTTTATGTAGGTGAGTACCATTTAAATTGATAATCAGTTATATGAAAATGAGACTCAATTGTTAATCATTGATGATGCAGAGAAGAACCTACCTCTCAATATGCTAGAGGACATCATTTTCAATATAGCTTCGTCGATCGGCTTCTCAACTCAGGGGGAGGGTACGAAGTCCATTCTAGCTCAAATCCTTGAGTTGGAAATGTCAAGAGATTCAAAGTCTTAAGACGTAGGGTCTTTGGCTTTTTCTTGTTTTGAGCTTTAAGCTTTTGGGTTTTTCTGGTTAGACCGCTGTGGTCCGGGCTTATCTTTTTAGGATGTTTGGTGCTTTTTAAGCATGGATTATACATTCTTACTCTTTTAATAAAATGGTAGGGGTCAAGGCCGAAACCCCCCCCCCCCCATCCACAAAGAGGGATTTCTCAAATATATATATATATATATATATATATATATATATATATATATATATATATATATATATATATATATATATATAGAGAGAGAGAGAGAGAGAGAAATGCTAAAATGCGGCGTGCGGTGCGTGCGGCGTCGCACCGTAGCCGTCTGATACACCGCTGCGTGCATCGCACGCACCGCAACGGTGCATCAGACGGCTACGGTGCGGCGCCGCACACACCGGACGTCGCACCCTATATATATATATATATATATATATATATATGAAAATGATACTCAATGCTACAATGATTTAATTGTAGAAGATTAGTATTATTTTTATATAATTGAGTATCATTTTAAGTAAATGTAGCAGCTATAGTGAAATCACTATTGTAGTACAGTGAAATCAGTCAATTATATAAAATTATATTCAATGCTTCAGTGATTTCAAAATAGAAAATTAAACATTATTTGTATAAAATTGAGTATCATTGCTACAGTGATTTCACTGTAGCAAAGTTGTTTTTAGCAGTCATGATGAAAATCACTATAGCTGCTACAGTGATTTCACTGTAGCTGTTGCTACAATAAAATCATTGTAGCAAATATAGTGATCGCGCTATCGATTTCGAAACTAGATTTTCATGAGGATCGAATGCGGTTTATAGGTTGCGGCAGTTTAATAAATTCAGTACGTTATTATTAATATTCTAGTTTTTTAGCAATTAATTAAGTCGTTGCAATTGCAACGGTGAAACATGAATCCGGACTTAAAAGGAAAGATCATCGGGATCTATTCTAAAATGAAACAGTTAAAAAAGACTGATTGTCATCCGCCCCTGGGTAGGTGAGCAGCCTTGCCAGAGAGGATCAACTTTATCGAATTTGCGGGATGCATCGAGATAAAACTTACCATGGTTCACCATCCCTCATGAAAACTCGATCCATGCAAATAAATAATGAAGAGGGGATTGAAAAGGGTTTGCCACCATCTGTGCACCTCACCTCATGTAATCATCGAAGCAGCTGATGGCTCCATGCATCATGATGCCTCAATGGTTCTAAAGCTCCGCCCCTTCATCATTCCTTCCCTTCCCGCCAAACAGTGGGGAGATGATTACTGCATCAGTTTGTGGGCTTGAGGGCTACCAGTTCTATGCAGCAGAGGCCCATCATTGCTGCAGATCCTAACCCCCACCCCTTGAAGATTCTTTCACATGATTTCTTCGGGCGAGGCCCGATCATGAGCCCGACCCGCTCTTGGTTCTCATTTCGAGAGGATTTGGGTCATTTGATTTGGGCTGGGTAAACTCAATCTATTCTCTTCTGGGCTGTGTGGTTCGTGGAATTGCCTCTCGACAATCAATTCTATTTTCATGTGCCATAATCGTGCATCTTCCTTCAAAATTTCAGGGCGAGATTTGTGGGTCATCTTCAAGTAAAATTTCTGGACCGTCCCTTCGCACGAATGTCGGAGCTTGCTAGGCGTGAAAATAACTGAGTCTTTCATATTCCTCCCTTTTCTCTGCTCGACTGGCCGATCGGTCTGCACCCACGGACTAATCGATCGGTTGATTTGATCTCCTGTCGACCAGTCGGTCGGTCGGCTCCTCCAATGGCCGACCGATCGATTGACCTGGTCCTCTGCTGGTCGATTGGTCAACGCTCATGGGTTGATCGGTCGATTTGCGGATGTCCCAACTATCCACTCGATGCTGCTTGGAACTGATCGTTCAGAAGAGCGAAACGTCCCCTGCCGCCGACCGATTGGTAAAGGGCGAGTCGATCGACTGGTCGGCATATACGGGTCGGTCGGTTCTTGGTTCCACGTGTCTGCTTTCTATTGGCTCTTTCTCCAATATAATTTAGGGTTATTTTGATTGTGCCCCCCAAATTTTACCTAGAATTAGACTTTACCCCCCATCTTCTCAGTAATTAGATTTTATCCCCCAAAACTAACTCTCTCGTCAGTTCACCCTCCAAAACTTTATTTCTTTTCCGTCAGCTCACCCTTTCTCTTAGATGGTGGGCTGACGGAACAGTTAGTTTTGAGGGGTAAAGTCTAATTCAAAGCAAAATTTGGGTGGCAAAGTCAAAATAACCCTATAATTTATAATACACATAGTCTTTTCTCTTGTTCCTGCGGTGAGTTTTCATCTTTGAACTATCTTCTACCGGTGCCCTAACAGGTAATGTACTAACTACTATAGTGGTCCCTTTCAAAAAAAGAAAATTCTTCGCAGTCGTCCGTTGCACCTATTCCGGCACCTGGCCCCAACAGGCAAGCAAAGGGACCGCTGTGAAAGGGTTTTTTTTTTTATTATTATACATGGGACTGTGGTCGTAACGAAGGAAAATTAGACTCTCAGTACATATCGAGTCCCATCGGACGGGCCTTAGTTGCGAGCCAATGGGAGGGGACGGCTGTGAAGGTTGGGAGACATAAATGGCACAGGAAGATAGAGAGAGAAGATATGCACTCCTCCCCCAGTCCCCACCTCCTTCAAAAGAATCAAAACTCTCACATCAGTGGCAAAATGAACGGGTAGGATTGATCTGCCACCCCCTCATCCTCTGTTCTTATGATTGCCCTTTGAATCTGGCGTTAATCAGGCGACGACCCCAGTGGCTTGGAGTGCTGCTGCTGCCGCCGCCTGCTAGGGAAACGGAACAAACCAAAAACACATCGGCGTGCTCCTGCGCGTCATCGAGAGCCGGCAGTGCCAACAGCCCGGAAATCAGCACAGACAGCTGCATCCCCATCCTCGGCCATCATTCACAAATTTGACCGCATCCCCGTTCCACCACCGCATCCTATGATGCCCATCTACCCACACCTTATCATTCCCCATCCCGCTATCACTTCTTCGTCATCAACACCATCATCATCCACATTATTATTATTATTATTATTATTATTATTATTATTATTATTATCTATGATATTACTTACTGAGAATAGCCCCACATCGGTAATGAAGTGGGAGATCCACATCTTCATATATCGTTGTCTTTTTCCTCTTATCACCGGTTTTGAAAAAGCACGGGAATCATAACATTATTGTTTGTTGTCATGCACTGTCCACTTTGATCGGTGGTTCAGCAGAAGATGGAGTGGAAAATGACGGATCGAGAACCGTACTATATATGAGCATGTGCAAGCAATATTCCAATATAGCCCTTGATATCATTGGACATTATTAGTTGAAAAATAACTCGAATGGAAGCTATATATATATATATATATATATATATATATATATATATATATATATATATATATATATATATATATATATATATATATTGGCAATTCAATAAATCATACTGATTTCGTCGCATTGAGGGATCAAGTCTACTAAAGACGAACATCACATTGCGCAGTTCCCTTTGTCATACGTTATTGGTCCACTCCCTAATAGCTCGAGCTTTTAGATAAGCTGGTAAGTGAACAGATTGACAGAGGTATCAAATGTAGAATCATTAGGGATAGGGGTCGAATGAGCTAAACGTAGAGGTACATTTACCTATGGGTAAATTATAATTAAATCCTTTTGAACTATAATCGAAATCCACTTTGCTGCCTTGAACTATAAAACGGATCAAAATACCTCCTGAATTTTAATTTTTTTTCACTAAACATGTACTACAACATATGAGTCTTAATTTGGTGACCAAAACTAACCGTTTATGCATTTAATCGGGGGCCTGGCCGCCGAATATTGTGGCCACAAAAACCACATATACCACCGGAATTGCTCGGCTGCCGGATTTGCAAGCTTAATCCATTGAATTTGCCCGATCTTTTTCGACAGGCTGAGCTGGCTGCCGCATTTGGCCATGTTTTCCGGCGAGGTGGAGCTGGCCGCCACATTTGAGAAACCATCTTTTCCGGTGAGGTGGAGCTGGCGGCCGCATTTGAGAAACCATCTTTTTTGGTTGCTTCTGCAAACCCTCCACAAAAGGCCATGGTCCTTTTTCAGGCGGCTTCTGCCACAACATCACATTTGTCAATCTTTACCGGCGAGGTGGACCTGCCACCGCTTAGGTTACCGTAAAAATCTCTTTCTGTTGTAGAGCTGACTCCGCCCGGCTGCCGTTTGTTGTCTAGACTAGGGGTGGCAATGGGTCGTGTCGTGTCTGGCTCGTGTCATGTCTAGTTTCGTGTCGTGTCCAAAACCCCTAGACCCGGACCTGACCCGTCTAACTAATCGTGTCTAGATCCTAAACCTGTACCCGACCCGCTAATAAACGGGTAGACCCAATAAGACCCGGTAAGACCCGTTTACCACCCGGGTCTATTCAGTTGACCCGATCCGACCCAATCCGATTCGACCCGACCTGACCCGAAAGACCCGCTGGTATTATATATTATAGTATCGGATTGCGGGTAAACCCGACCCGACCCGACACGACCAGTTAAATAATAAACGGGTCTTCCCGGGTCTACCGTGTCTAGACCCTAAACCTGGACCCGATCCGTTTATTAAATGGGTCTATCGTGTCGACCCATTTACAACCTGAACCCGTTTAGTCCTGACCCAGACCTGCTAACTTCGTGTCGGGTCTGCCGTGTCGGGTCCGAAATAGCCAGCTCTAGTCTAGACGAGGAATAGCCAAATGGGTGTTTTTGCCGACCATTGACTTTTTAGCTTACCATTTTACCCTTTTGGCTATAGAATGAACCTGTAACCCGTAATTTTGTTCTTTTATGAATAGTGGTTCATCCGCTAGCCCCTCTCTCTCTCTCTCTCTCTCTCTCTCTCTCTCTCTCTCTCTCTCTCTCTCTCTCTCTCTCTCTCTCTCTCTCTCTCTCTCTCTCTCTCTCTCTCTCTCTCTCTCTCTCTCTCTCTCTCTCTCTCTCTCTCTCTCTCTCTCTCTCTCTATATATATATATATATATATATATATACTCATTCTCTTATTTTTGGAAGAGACCAAGTGACCTATACAAAGCCCAATATTGGTCAAGATCCGAAACTCACCACAAGAACATGAGAAATTGGCACTTACTAGAACTCTTTACTAAGGTCAAGAATTGCATGTCCTTCTCATTATGTCAAGAAATTTCAAGAGAGATCAATGTCTTTAGTATCTACGCCAAGATTGTTAGCTAATACTCATACTGGAAACTTTCATCAACATTTGATGCTTTTAAGTAAAGGTTGAGGGTTTGAATTAAGATGGAAGACTGAATCCTTATGGTATCTTTGGCCTATGAGAAAGAGAATTATGAGAATCACTTGTAACCTATACAACCAACATGATAGTTATCAACCACCGCTGCTTAGAACATTTGGTAGTGGTACCGAGAGCTTTGTGGCCACTCCCCAGGGTTAGAATCCTGAGTTGGGTGCTCTTCGCGTTGTGTTGCGGCTTATTCACCTTGTGCGACTTTCTGGTGGGCTCGTGTGTGGCGCCTCCTTTGTGGGCTGTGAGAGAAAATTACGGTTGTTGTATAGTTTCCCTCGAACAGTCAATCGATGGATAACTTTGAGAGTGGTGCACTGTAGAGTGCTGAGCTGTTATTTGTTGAGCTGTCAAGCAGACACTGTCGACTAGAGGGAGAGATAGAGGAAAAAAAAAGATGGCACAGGTTGTGGTGACGAAGTTCGGCCGAAGCCTACGTCTCCGTTCAGTAAGACGCAACCTTTGAATTTACTTACTTTGAAAAGATAGAGCTACTCTCGACAGGCTGAGGAGTGCTTATACAAGTAGATAAAGGGTAGAGTGGGCTTGATTAGAGTCTGATTACTAAGAGGCTCGAGGAGCTCTGGAAAACAGAAAGTATAATTGAGAATAATAAATTTCAGTCTGGATTATTTAAAATGTCTACTATTTATAGAGTTTTGAAAATATCTGAGATTTTAGTAAATACCCGGGGGCATTTACCAGTCCCCGGACAATCTTCATGGACCCCAAGCAGGGCTGGCGGATCCCACTCTTGTCTTCATGGGGCCTCAGGCAGGGCTGGCGGGCCGCACTCTCTCGTCTTCGTGGCTCCAGACAGGACTGGCAGGTCCCACTCTAAGACATCAGCGAAATTTTGTATCCACATGAGTTAGGTGGGCTCCTTTTGTGGCGGTGGTGGCAACTTCATGGTAGGCACAATGGTCTCTTGTAGGGTCCAACTCAGACCCACTTTGTAACCAAAGAAATAAAATGATCGTTATCAAACCATCTGTAACTGAAGAAAACTAATGCATAACAAGAAAGATGGTTTTTTTTTTTTTTTTGTTCAGCGAAAGGGGAAGGTCACAAACGGACCCCCAGGAGGCACCACATACCGGCGCAAGCTGAGATTAAGCCCACCACCCAGTGTGAATAGCAATACGCCGCCACCTGGCGGGAACAACTAACACCGTCACACCGGTGGCAACCCCACAACGCCCCACTCGGCAACCAAAACCACCCAAAAGAAACACCACTACACTCGGCATGCGAAAGACAGAGAGACCAAGGTCCCTAAACCGAAAAGGGGAAAACAAGCAACCCCAAAAAAAACCAAAATCCGGGATCATCATCAGCTCCAGAAAACAAACCAACACCAGCAGCACAGTAAAAAAAAATTTAAATTGTGTAGGAGCCGCACGTATACTCCACTGCCGCCACGAGCCGCCGGGATCCTCTCCCTCAAGCAGCGGAGACAAACAAAAAAAACCACATCGTAACAACCGCCGCGGGCATGCTGGGGCACCGATCAGACACTCCAGCTGCATCGGTAGGAGACTACTCCCCCGACGACCAGCAGAGGCTGACGATCCGAGCAGGAGAGCCTCGCGTGACTCCAACGGGACAAACACAAAACGCCAGCCTAATCCGACCCTGCATGCAGCTTGATCCGAACTCTTGGCCTCCCCGAAGCGGTGTTCAGCAGGCCAAGAGAGTGGACAAGAAACCCTAGATCCTGGGGGAAAAGGGACTGATGAAGTTGAAGTTCTATCACAATAAACTCAGAAAGATGGTTATCAAACAACCTATAACCAAATATGTAAACATTTGCTACTTATACGGAATGCGAATCCACGTTGATGTGTGGAAACTATATGTTTTTAATAGGGTCTATTAATCTAATAGAATAATACTAAAATGAAAAAGTCACATGCAAGAATATTGTGACACATGGCAATCACGTAAAAAACTCAAAAATGTAAAATCTCTATGCTTCAACGTGAACACGACATGTGCAACTGTATAAAAAATTGAAAAGATAGAATCTATACTCTTCAGCATGAACGTGTAGAAATTACGATCGCATTAAGCCCGGCATTCATTAGTAGCATTCATTTATTTTTTATTTGATTTTATCTAGAAATCGACTCACATGCGGCTATTGGGGGCCATGTATTTCTCATCAGATGGCTAAGAGAAGCCCAAGCCACACCTAGACACTAGTATACAAAATAATGGAGAATAGATGATAATATACCTACTTATAGAATTAGAGTGGTTGAATGAAGTGGAGAGAAGCTACATGAGTGCTACGTGATTGATGCACATTTCCAATTTAAAGGTGCACAATAGCGCAATACGGACCATGATATTATATGCTCATATCCTGCCAAAAAAAAATGTTATATGCTCATAATGTTGACTAGGGGTGGGACTTTGGCGGGTTGGGCGGGTTGAAGGGTCTGCCCATGCCCAACCCGACTTGCACAAACATTTACCCGTTTTGCCCGTGAAACCCGAGGAACCCGTGGAAGCCCAACCCGTGCTTGCCCATTCTAGTTCCTCGGGTTCCTTGGGTTGCTCGGGTTGCCCAATTTGCAAAATAATAATCGGGTTGGGCAGGTTGCCCAATTAGAAATGCTTGTGCACATAAATAGATGGAAAAAAAATCCAATATATTTTTGAATTGAATAAAAAAAAATCTTTGATTTGCATAACAAAAACATAAAGTCCAACCCATATCCTCACATATTTCAAACGACTTCTTAGCATTCAACATCAAATAGGCAGTCTTAGATTTCCATAAAAAAAAACTATCAAAGCATTCAACCTTAGTGTGTCACTTCCTCGGGTTCCTCGGGTTGGGGAGATCGGTGCCCAAATCCGTCCAAATTGAAATCGGGTTGATCTTTTTTTGTCCAAACCCGTCCAAGTTTTTAACCAGCTTTGCCCATGTTTGTCCATTGTTCGGGTTGGGCGGATCGGGTTCGGGTCAGACCCGCCCAAGTCCCACCCCTAATGTTGACCCATAAGGAGATCTCAAGAACAAAAGATGATTGTGGCACCGATGGATGTTGATGTGGATGTGGAGAAAAACTGCGACGAATAAAGTTAGAAATGGATATGTGCATTATAAAAAATATTGAAATTGCATCATTTAAGGGTAAAACGATAAAGAATATTCTAATATAGAGAGGATCTCGGATTACCACAAAAGGGCCAAGACTGAAAGGAAGATCTAACATGATATAGCTATAAATGGCATTGTTTGATGGTTATGGTTATGGTAACCAGATACTTGTTTGAGTCGACGGGTGAGAAACTATAACAATCAAGGATTATAGTATGTATCAAATACGCTTTCTTTAAGATGTTATTTGTCTCTTTAAGACGTCCCCTCTTGCAGTGAAATTGTTGTAGGATTACCAACGAGTCATTTCATTACCTTCCAATGTGAACATAAAATATGAGAGAGAGAGAGAGAGAGAGAGAGAGAGAGAGAGAGAGAGAGAGAGAGAGAGAGAGAGAGAGAGAGAGAGAGAGAGAGAGAGAGAGAGAGAGAGAGAGACTTCATGATATTCGTCCTAATCAGTGGATTAGCTGAAGTTTTTACATCATCATCACATGGATCTTAGCTTTGCAAATTATGATGTACAGTGATGGAACGTCTAAAAATACTCAAAATACGGAGGGATGTTATACGGCTCATCCCTCTCCTTCTTGCTCAGCTTCTGAAGCGGCGGGGCTTGGCTCCTCTCCCTCCTCAAATCCATGGGCACCACCGGCGGCCTCACCGACCTGATCAGAGCCCAATTAACCCCCTTGAAGAACCCGTGCCTCTTTATCTCCACGGACCCCCTCAAGCTCCCGATCCTCCTCTTCGGGTTCTTCACCAGGAGCTTGCTGATGAGGTCCTGAGCCCTCAACGCCTCCTCCGCCTCCTTCCCGCTCGCGGCGGGGAAGCTCAGCGGCTGCTTGATGATGTTGACCAGCGTCTTCTCGTTGTCCTCCCCCTTGAACGGCGTCCTCCCGTACATCATCTCGTACAAGAACACCCCGAGTGCCCACCAGTCGACGGCGCTCCCGTGCCCGGTGCCTGAGATCACCTCCGGCGCGAGGTACTCGTGGGTGCCCACGAACGACTTCGACCGGGCGGCGATGGGCTCCGCCACCAGCTCCGGATCGAGCTCCTCTCCACCACCTTCCCATGCCGCCGGCCTCCGCTTCTTTCCCGCGCCGCCGGTGAAGCAGGAGAGCACGGGCTGCATCGGCGGCGGCACGCAGGAGGAGCTCGAGCCCTTCTTCGCGACGAGCCGCTGCCTCATAAGCTTGGGGACGACGTCGCACTTGAAGGAGAGGTCGAAGTCGGAGAGCATGACGTGGCCGTCGTCCCTGACGAGCACGTTCTCCGGCTTCAGGTCCCTGTAGACCACCCCCATCATGTGGAGGTACTCCAGGGCCAAGATCGTCTCCGCCGCATAGAATCTAACGGTTTAACGAGTCAGCCATTCAAATCTTGTAAGCATGATAATTAAGATAATTAAGATGGGAGTTGCTATTTGCACCGACGAACTTACTAGGGCCCCCAACTTCATAAGTCCAACCAGATTCGAATATTCACGAGGGCCCCATTTTGTTGATAGGGCACCCCCCCCCCCCTGCGTAAATTAACGCTTCGACTGGGAAGATGAAGCATGAGGGAGTGAGGAGGAGGGGGAGGAGCAGTGGCGGAAGCTACGGAGGTGGCAATGCCCTTATCAATAGACATGGGATTTAATTTTTCGTTAAGATTGGGACCCTCTATTGTTTTTTTTTGGTAGTTAGCTACAGCCTACGGGAAACATAGCTTGAGTACTAACACCCGGCAGGGTTTGAAACTTGTCGAGGTTGCCCATCCTAGATCCATCAGGATTTTTTAAAACCGCTCCACAACAAAACGGATGTCAAAGGTGTGATCTCTCACCCAGAGTGAGAGGTGTTTCGCCATCTGGGTGCGACAGTCCTCTAATTTTTTTCTTTTTACAAGTTGGATACCTTAGCCAGGTACAGTTGCAATTATGTGGGTGCAAATAGCAGCTTCCATTCTATTAGACGTGATTAGATAGGATTTACTTGGCAGAGGAGATACTGAACCGCCGTCCGGGCTGGCGCTGCCGAGCCACGTAGAGGTCGCCGCCGGGGCAGAACTCCATGACGAAGCAGGAGTAGTGGGCGGCCTCGAACTCGGCGTAGAGCGTCGGGAGGAAGGGGTGGTCCAGCGAGCGGAGGATCTCCCTCTCCGTCTCCGCCCTCTGCAGCTTCTTCCGGAAGGCGAGCGCCTCCTTGTCCACGACCTTCATGGCGTAGACGCAGCCGGCGGACCTGGGGTCTCGGAGGCGGCAGAGGTACACGTTCCCGAGGTCGCCGCCGCCGAGCCGGCGCACGAGCCGGAAGTGGTCGAGCCCGACGCGGCCGGCGGCGGCTGCGACCCTCCGGACGGCCTCCCACTCGGCCTGGTTGGCCTTGTGGGGCTTGTAGGTGCTGCCGGAGGCCGAGCTCTCGCCGCCGAAGGAGCGGACCGAGACGGAGCTTGAGCTCCCGAAGCTGGCGTCGCTGATGCAGCTCCGCCGGGAGCTGAGCGCGGTGAAGGAGGAGCAGCTGCTGTCGAGGTCGGATTCTTCCCGGCTGCTCCCCATTTACTTGTAGCTGCGGTTGGGTTGTGGTGTTGTATCCCACCCTCTAGAGGGACGCTCCATATATAAAGCCTGCATTTACTTTGTAAATATTTACCGTAACGCCATTATCAACTTTGTATGGCCAAAAAAATCTTGATGAGCTTTATCCACATTTTTAGGCAAAAACTTAGGTTCTCCCACTCCTTGATGACAATATTGACCTTGCATTATTCACTATGTTTTACAGGTGGCAATAGAGCAAGAGAACCTTTACACACAAAAAAAAAAAAAAATTTAAAATTAGGGCAAGACACCAAAGGGTAGCTTCATTAGGCGTGCAGCTCGGGTCGGGTTCGATCGGATTTGAGCCAATATGAATATTGAAACCTGAACCAATCCGAATTGGGCATAGACCTGGACAGAGACGTTGCGTTCTCTTGGTAGTTGGTTCAACGTTGGCAAGCAACAAACTATTACTGGTGTGATAGTGCCATGTAGCCCCGAACCCAAACTTAGAATATGGACTTTTCATTATGTGGACCAATATACATGAGTTCGCGGTTCTCGGATTGGGTTGGGTCTACCCGAGCCCCAACCTAAAACCGATCCGGATTTAGTCGGATCCACAAAACTTACAACCAAACCAACCCATTTGCTCGAAATATTTGTACCAATCCGACCCATTTAGATCTGGCTGGGTTGGTTCTTGATTCTACGAGACCCAAGTTGCACTCCTAAGCTTCACGGTAAAATCAGCACATAAGAAGTTAATTATTTAACCACAACCAAGGAGCTATTGTCCGAGTGGTACTTTAAGTCTTCTTTGATGTGGAGGTTCCATGTTCGACTCTCAGTATAGACACTGTGGAATGAACTTTCCCCCAAGTCGTTGCCTTGTTTGCAAGTGGGAATCTGACTGTTGATGTCAAGTTCACAGGATTTATGGAACTTAGTATAAATAGTAGTTATGATACCTTCCCTCTGTTTTGATATTCCAACCTCTTTGAGCCCATGCTTCTACACCCCAAGGAGAAACTCCCAATATATCGAAGTTGCTATGATAGGCTAAAGATTTGAAACCCTCTTTGAGCCCATGCTTAACATCGTGTCCTATAACCGCCTAGCTAGTCCATCAAAAAAAAAAAAACAAGAGCAATACGAAGCTACCACATCTCAAGGAGAAAAAGGGAGTTGATAGCCATGAGAATACCATAGATTTAAGAGGCTTACCCAAAAAGAGTATGGATGACATGCACGAGTCATGGTTGGGTGTAAAATTTAGATCACAAGGCTCCCTTCATTTCAATGACCGGTTCAGTGCATCACTGAGCATCTAGAGCAACAGTCCGTTGGAGCAAAAAAAATTCCAAGCTAAATATTTTTTTGGAGAACCTGTTCTTTGAATGTGAGATTGCTATTGTTGTTCGGTTCAGATCATGGACTCGAACAGAATGCGCACAGTACTGTCTGAACATTTTCTTCCTTCTACAAAATTAAGAAGTCGTGCTTTTATCTACTCTATAATGCTGCAATAATTCTCTGGAGTATTTGGAAGGAGCGAAATTTGGTACTCGAAAAACAAAAATCCATACCCGGTACGTATTATTCGGCGTGCTATCGACTCAGCTGGTTGGTGGGCTAGGACTACATCACCGGATAGCGAGAGGATGGAGCAAGATGAACCAGTTGGAAGCCGTATGGACCATCCTGTACTTTGGAAACCCCCATCTCTAGGGATCCTTAGAGTCCAGAGATGATATGTGGAGACATATTCTCAGTGTTGACCAAGGGCGTAGCCAGAATTTTTTTTTGAACTAGGCTGAAACTAACCTAATTTTTTTTTACAATGAAACTTTTACTTTATAAAAAAATACTAAGAAATTTTTTTTAAGCGAACATCGACGGTACTAGAAATTATATTAATATAAAAAAAAGATTAATTACGCTTTGTTTTAACCACCCTGTAGTTAAAAAAACTATTTTTTGCCCCATTGAAGTCAAATAAAAATTAGAAAATGAGAGATATTAAGTAGTTGACAAAAGGAGTATTGTGCTAACTTTTCAAACTTTAGGGAGCGTTTTGGAACAAAGTAAACTATAGCGGGGTTAAGTGTTTTTGGCGGCGATTCACGTTTCGTGAGGACTTAAAGGCGATAGCGATTCACGTACGTGTCGCGAGGGGCCAAGGGTCTCGCTGGGTTGATGCGGGCTGAGGTCTTGGTTGAGGCGGGCTAAGACAAGTACTTAATAATATGGGTTATTTTATCTCAAAACTCGGCCGACCTATAGCGCGGCCGAGCCAACTATTAGATCTGCCCATGGTGTTGACAAACGTTTTGATCATTGCTCTCCGATGGAGGCAGAGGTCCCATCATTTATCCACGTATCCTTTATATACGTCGGCTTCTCACCCTTCAGTGCCTTGTGCAATCCTGCTTGAATCAACTTATCCTTGACTTGCACTTGCCACAAGTTAAAGCTAATATATCCTCCTATCAAACTTCTTAATGTTAAACTTCACAGATGTACCGCTCGACGCTATCTCTGCTCCACCTATTTTGAAAACCTTGCATCGAACCTGGCTCATATACCACTTGTTGGGGGACAAAAAGGTTCTGGCGACTACATCTGATCATCGGATCTTACCAGAAGCGTGTCGCAAATGATTAAGGTCGGGGTTTACAAAAATTACACAACCAGAGAAGATTCACTCAAGCACAAAAAGAAAATATACTAACAATCAAGGATTAAGAATTTTACTGATAGAGATTACAATAACTGACCAGTGGGTCACCGTTTGTCGGACTTCACACACCATGTCTCTACCCTCTCTCAGAACAACAATCACCCGACAAAGACAAACCACCATGGAGTACACTAGAAATTACTGAACAATACCGAGAGATTAAGCACCAAAGAAGTTGCCGAAGTAGACGCATCAAGAAACTCATAGAAGACCCAAGAAGGCGAGAAAGATTCCTGCCTGGGAAGGACCTCTCTCTCTCTCTCTCTCTCTCTCTCTCTCTCTCTCTCTCTCTCTCTCTCTCTTCTTTCATCTTCTTTCTTCTTACCTTCTCTCTCACACATTCTATCCCTTTTGGTGAGTAGTCGTGGTACTCGATCACAACGTACAAACCTTAGGCCATGTGGAGGGAAATTATGACCGTCGTATGGTTTTTCACCAACAATCGATTGAGGGTTGAATACGATCCACTATAGCGTGCTGAGTTGTCATGTAAACACTATTGATTATAAGGATATAGTAGAGAGAAAAGTTGACACAAGATGTAGTAACAAAGTTCGGCTGAGGCCTACGTCTCCATGCAGTAAGACACAACCTTGAATTCACATCCCTGAAATATAGTGTGACCATGATAGACCAAGCGTCACTTGCACAAGCAATAATAGAAAAGGAAAAAGATAATAAAAAGGGAGAGAGATCCTTAGCCAAAGCTTAATCTGTAACTCTTAAAAACTGAAGAAATATCTCTAATTCATAAGTATGGTCTCGAATAACAGAATCTGATCTAGAATATTCATCAAGTCTTCTATTTATAGAGGTTTTGGAATATCCGGGGCCTAGGGTGGCTTCTATAGATTCCTCTATGACACAAAAAAAAAGATTCGGGTCGTTTTTATTGTGCACACGAGATTAGAAGCGGCTTCCTGGTACTCGGGGGTCATGAGCCGGGTGCGATGAAGATTTTGATTAGGAGATTGTGGGAAATTGGCTTTGGCTTCTGTCTACTAGCTTTGGCGTTGGCAATTGGCTCTGGCTTTGCTTTTGTGTAGCTCAGGCGTTGGCGTAGCTTTGGCGGTTGCGCTTGAATGTAGAAGGGGTAGAGATATACGGTGCTTTTGTTCTTTCGGACTTCGTGTCGTATCGTTTAGAACGTGCGTTACTTTATTTGTAATCCTTTGTAGTTAGCACATGTGTTGCTTTACTACGGGTGTAGCTCTGGCTTTGCTCTGACTTTGGCTTTGGCTTCTGGTGTCTAGTTCTGGCTTGGCTTTAGCTGGCAATGGCTTCTAGCGTCTATCTTCAGCTTGATTTTAGCGTTGCTCTGGCATCGGCATTGCTGTGGCATTAGCACTTAAACGTAGAAGAGGTAGAGGCTTGCAGTGCTTTCGTTCTTCCGGACTTCGCTTCGTATCAGCTAGAAAGTGTGTTGTTTGGCTTGTGGTTCTTCGTAGTTGCTTGGATTTAGCGTGGGCATAGCTTTGACTTTGCTTAGGTTTTTTGCTTTTGGCTTTAGCTTGATCTTCACCTCGAACGGTGATGGCTATATGTTCGAGTTTTCTTATTCCTCTGGCTTTGCTTCGACGACGATGGTTGTGATGTCAGCTTTGTCCTTACTTTTCTCCTGGCTTTTTTGACATAATCAGAGTTGAAGGCTTCTTTTGAAGACGGCGGGTATAACACTTGTCTACATGTGATAATTATAGCGTCGACTTTGGTATTGAAGATAATGGGTGTAGCGCCAATTCCGTGCAACGATTGTGGCCCCGGCTTCTTCTCAATACGTCTTTGGCATAATCAGAGTTAAAGGCTTTTGTTAAAGACGACGGGTGTTGCACCGCTTCAGATTTCTTTCTCTAAGTTTTCTTCTTCATAAATGGAGCAGATGCTTGTTGAAGACGACAGGTGTAGCGCCGCTTCGATCTTCTTCTCTGGGCTTCTTTGGTATTTTCGGAGTTGAAGTCTTAGTGAAGACGACGGGGTAGTTCCGACTTCTGATCTTCTTCTCCGGACTTCTTTAGCGTTTTCGAAGTTAAAGGCTTGTTGAAAACGATAGGGTGGTGCCGACTTCAGGTCTTCTTCTCCGAGCTTTCTTCTTCATAAACAGAAGCTTTAACGCTCGGCAACCCAAGGCTTCACGAGGCACGGACAAGCGCATCCCACAAGAATAGCTTAGTCCATAAAAGGTCATTATCTCTGTGAAGACCTTACACAAGAGATCAAAGCTTGTGAGCAACCGACTTTTTCAGCCATCCCCCCTCCCTCTCTATTTATAGGCGAAGGGGGGTGAGAGAGATATGTAAAGATTTATTTGAATCCCTTTAATATCCCTTCCTATAACCATTGGGATTTATCTTCCCATTTTTAGGAAAAAACAATATATATCTCTTTTTTTATTTGTAGCAAGCGGTTATGGGCTAGATTAAGCTCAATTTTTTTAGATGTGAGCTATCTTTGCACATTTAATCAATGACGAGTCGGCGACACGACTTCTCATCTTTTCCATTAGATCGAGTGATTGACGTGAATCTATGGCTTACGTAGACGTCCACACTACCTCCCTCGTGCATGACAATTTTTTTTTTTCTTTCTTTCTATCTTTTTTGGCCGGTCGCACCTCCCCGTGGAGGTGGGATCGTGGTTTGCATGAGGGGCTGGTGGGCCCCACTGTTGGGTGGGCCCATCCGACCCCTTTTTGGGCTTGAGTGAACTCGGTAGGCCCCACTTGCAAGGGGGGTGGGCCCACTAGTGTTCATCTGAGTCGGGTTTAGCCCTTTTCCTTTGCGGCCTGTTAAGCATGGGCCGGGCTTCATGTGCGGGCCGTTTGAGCATGGGCCGAGCTTCATGTGCGGTCTGTTATGTGTGGGCCGGATTTTATTTGTGGGGCATTGTATGTGGGTCGGGTTTTATGTGTAGGTTAATTTCGATGCCCACAATTCCCTTCTTTTTTTTTTTTGAGAAATCCCTCTCAGAAGTGAGGGGGGGTTCGGCCTGGACCCCAACCTGTTTACACAATTCCTTATCAAGCCTTCAGATTATTCTCGTGGGCCCAGGTAGGGGTGGCGGACCCACTATCATCGTCGTGGGCCCCAGGCAAGACTGGGGGGGTCCCACTGTCATAGTCATGTGCTCCAAACAAGGATGGGGTTCCACTGGCATCGTCATGGTGGGCCCCAGACAAGGTTGGGGTCCCACTGTCGTCATCCTTGGCCCCAGGCAATGCTGGGAGTCCCACTATCATCGTGGTGGGCCCCAGACAAGACTGGGGGTTCCACTATCGAGCAAACCTGTCGGTTCTCCCGAGCGAGTTTCCTATGGCCTCTACTTGCAGACCTCGCCGCCGATTCATCGGACCGGGCAAGCCTACTATGTGCCCCGGTGAATCCTAGATGGGTTCTGCCTTGGGCTGCCATCACCGATTAGCCCGGGTGAATCAAAAAAAAATTCTCAAAAAAAGAAAGAAAGAATAGGGCAAAAACCCAACAGTGGGGCCCATAATTTGAAAAAAAACCGAAACAAAAAAAAAAACCCAAACAGTGCACAAATCAAACAATACCGACCCCTACCCATATCTTGAATTTAAAAAAAAAAAAAAAACAACAGTGGGGCCTATAATTTGAAAAACCGAAAAAAAAAACCCAAACAGTGCACAAATCAAACAATACAGACCTCTTCCCATGTTTGAATTAAAAAAAAAAACCAACAGCGGGGCCCAGAATTTGAAAAACCCAAAAAAAAAACCCCAAACAGTGCACAAATCAAACAATACCGACCTCTACCCATGTCTTGAATTAAAAATAGTATTATCCATTGTAAGTATTAGTGGTATTTTAGTCCTTTTTGTACAAATTTGGAGGGAATGCATCTTAAGAGAGCCTCCACCCACTTAGGGATGGGACTTGGACGGATTGAAGGGTTTACCTATGCTCAACCCTACTTGCACAAACCTTGACCCGTTTTGCCCGTGGAAGCCCAATCAGTGCTTGCCCGCTCTAGTTGCTCGGGTTGTTCGATATGTAAAATAATGGACGGATTGTCTAATTAAAAATGTTTGAGCATATAAATAAATCAAAAAAAAACCCAACATATTTTTGAATTGCATAAAAAAAATTCTTTGATTTGCATAACGAAAACATAGTCCAACCCATATCCTCATATATTTCAAACAAATTCTTAGCATTTAATATCAAACAGACAGTCTTTTATTTTCATAAAAAACACCAAAGCATTCAACCATAGTGTGTCACTTCCTCATGTTCCTTGGGTTGAGAAGATCGGTGTCCAAACCCGTCCAAATTAAAATCGGATCGATCTTTTTTTATCCAAACCCGTCCAAGTTTTTAACCAGTTTTGCCCAGGGGTGTCAACGGGTCGGGTCATGTCGTGTCGTGTCTAGGTTCAGGTCGTGTCCAAAACCCCTAGACCCGGACCCGACCCGTTTAACTAATCGTGTCGAGATCCTAAATCGTACCCGACCCGCTAATAAATAGGTAGACCCGATAAGACTCGGTAAGACCCGTTTACCACACGGGTCTATTCAGTTGACCTGATCCGACTCGACCCGACCTGACCCAATAGACCCGTTGGTACTATATATTACATTCTCGGATTGCGGGTAGACCCGACCCGACCCGTTGAATTTTAAACGGGTCTTCACGGGTCTACCGTGTCCAGACCCTAAATCCGGACCCGACCCATTTATTAAACGGTCTATCATGTCGACCCATTTACGACCCGAACCCGTTTAGCCCTGACCCTGACCCGGTAACTTCGTGTCGGGTCTGCCATGTCGGGTCCGAAATTGCCGGCCCTAGTTTTGCCCATGTTTGTTCATTATTCGACTTAGACGGGTCGGGTTCGGATCAGACCCACCCAAGTCCCACCCCTACACCCACGACCTCTTTAGTCTTTCCTAGACACACACACACACACACAACACCCCCCCCCCCCCCCCCCCCCCCCACCACCACCACCAACACACACACACACACACACACACACACACACACCTCCCTCGTTTCCCTCCTGTTTCCCAAATTTTTTTTTGGGTGGGGGTATGACCAACATACCCTCCATTCAAAAGGTTTGGTTGGCGTGGGACGCAACAGTGCATGCAGCACCCGTGCCACATTTAACACCCACCTCTTACACAACTTGGTGCCCCCCTCTTTCCTACTGTCACACCTTTCTTTATGGACCCCTTTAACAAGGGCATGTGACCCCATTTAGTAGTCACGTGGCATCAGAGCGTGCCCAAGGATTTGATTAAGTTATTAGAATTAAATTAGTCACGTTGTATGATTTGCTTGTAGGTTAATCTCTTCAGAGATAGGTCACATGCCAAATAATGAGGAATTGCCACGTGCCAAGGTTGAAAAATGATAATATTTTAGGAGACTTAGCCTTAAGTCCTTGTAGCAGATGCTATATTAGATAAATGACATGGTACGTTTCTATATTACATCAAATCCCTCTCGAACATTACATGCTACAACAAGTCCCTCGTCCTTATTTACCCCTCACATGCTACAGCAAGAGTATCCATTCATCTCCAAAAAGAGTATCCATTAGCTAATTAACAATGTGCATGTAACGGTTGCTACAGTGACGTCACTATAGTTGCTATAGTGAAATCACTGTAGCAAGAGTAACAAATCGATTTGGTAAGAGTATCAATTTAGCGAATTGTTCGCTGCTATAGTGATTTCACTTTAGCAAGAGTATTAATTAGCCAAATGGATACTCTTTCTGAAGACAAATGGATACTCTTGCTACAGTGAAATTACCGTAGCAACCGCAACATGTGTGGGGGAAAAATCTTCGTGCCGATCCGAAGACTCCGCCCCACCAGTCAATCGAAGTTGATTCGAAGGCCTTTGATCGATCTGCTGACTGGAAAGGTAGATTCGAAGGTCGATGCCTTGGTGACTTTGAGTTAACACTTTCGATATGCAAACGGAGAAAGGTTGACACAAGGTGTGATCTCGGAATTCAGCCGAAGCCTACGTCTCCGTGCTATAGGGAGCAACCCGAATTCACTAACTCTCCACTAGAAGTGACCTCGACAGGCCGAGTGTCACTGATCTCTTCGAAAAGGAGATTGAAAGTAATGGAATATCGAAGTCAGAGCTCTGGGTTTTAGGATTCTGGTCTCTGGTTTTTGAAATCAGATTTCAGATTTTGGTTTTAGATCCTTTTTACATTTGAGGGGTCTGCTATTTATAGAAAAACTATAGAAGGAAATCCGAAAAAATGGCGGTTTTTGCCTTCGTAGTCGGGGATTCCCCAGGCAGAGCTGGTGGGTCCCGCAGTCGTTCCCGTGGATCCTCCAGGCAGGGCTGGTGGGTCCCGCAGTAGTCTCCGTGGGCCCCCCAGGCAAGGCTGGTGGGTCCCGCATTAGTCTCCGTTGACCCCCCAGGCAGGGCTGGTGGGTCCCCGCGGTAGTCTCCGTGGACCCCCCAGGCAGGGCTGGTGGGTCCCGCGGTGGTCTCCATGGACCCCCCAGGCAGGGCTGGTGGGTCCCGCGGTGGTCTCCGTGGACCCCTTAGGCAGGGCTGGTGGGTCCCGCGGTAGTCCCCATGGACCCCCCAGGCAGGGCTGGTAGGTCCCGCATTAGTCTCCGTGGGCCCCCAGGCAGGGCTGGTGGGTCCCACGGTGGTCTCCGTGGACCCCCAGGCAGGGCTGGTGGGTCCCGCGGTGGTCTCCGTGGACCCCCCAGACAAGGCTGGTGGGTCCCCGCGGTAGTCTCCGTGGACCCCCCAGGCAGGGCTGGTGGGTCCCGCGATAATCCCCGTGGACCCCTCAGGCAGGGCTGGTGGGTCCCGCGACGGTCTCTGCGGACCCCCCAAGCAGGGCTGGTGGGTCCCGTGGTAATCTCCGTGGACCCCCAGGCTGGGCTGGTGGGTCCCGCGGTAATCCCCGTGGACCCCCCAGGCAGGGCTGGTGGGTCCCGCGACGTGTGGAGCATTTGGTCAAAATTTGCACCCACAACATGCACAGTGTCACCCGGTAAATAGATACTCTTGTTGATGATGAATGGATACTCTTTCCGGAGACGAATGTATACTCTTGCTACAATGTTTTCGTTGTAGTAGCTACAGTGAAATCATTGTAGCAATCGCTACATGTATAATGTTAATTGGCGAATGGATACTCATGCCAAAGACGAATGGATACTCTTGTTGGACGAGCAATTTTGTAATTTAAAGGATTAAAAAAATAGTCAATATTTTTGGTTAAGGAGTTGCTGTAAAAACGTGTCCTTCGGAAGGGACTTTAACTAATATCCTAACAACTTGTATCCTTTAGCTTAAAAAATGACTTGTGGAGGGATTTAGGACTAATTAATCCTAATGTTTTTTTACCAATATTCGGCTGCTCGGCACAAAGCATGAATGACCTGCTTAGGCTGAGGTGGTAACAATTGATAGGTTAAAAATGTGGGACTCCTTGGTGACAAAAAAAAGTTAGGGTAATGTGGCTAAAGTCCTTACAGCAGGTACCATATTAGGCAACGGACAGACAACATTGTGGTTGTGGCTAAGGTCCCTCCGCAACAAATGTATTTATTGTACTCATTTTTGCCGCTTCATGTGACAGTTCAGGACACATGGGCACAAATCACTATAGCAATGGATACTCTTTTCGGACAGATTGATACTCAATGCTATGTACAGTGAAATCACTATAGCAATTTTTTTTAGGAATATCGTTAAAAAAAATTGCATCACTGTAGCAAATATTACTCTTTGTACCACAGATTGTTACTATTGTACTGCATATTGTTACTCGTGTACTGCAAATTGCATCACTGTAGCAATTTTTTTTAGAAATATCACTGAAAAAAATTGCATCACTATAGCAAATGTTACTCTTTGTACCGCAGATTGCATTGACTATTTTTTTTTTTTTTTTTTTTTTGGGGGGGGGGGGGGGGGAATTACAAAAACCTCCCCTGAACTATACACCTCACTTTATATTGGTCCCTCAACTATTTTTTCGCACAATTTGATCCCTGAACTATGCTCCGTCTGCATTTAGCCCCCTCAGCCAACTTTTATTCCAAAAATACCCTTGTCCTAGAAAGCATAAAGTGTCTTATTGGAAATTGAATAGGGTATTTTTGGGATAAAAAGCTGGCGGAGGAGGCAAAATGCAGACGGAGCATAGTTCAGGGATCAAATTGTTTAAAAAAAAGTTGAGGGACCAATATAAAATGAGGTGTATAGTTCAGGGGAGGTTTTTGCTATTTGTCCTCTTTTTTTTGCTACAGTGATTTCATTGTATCAAGAGTAACAATCTGTCCGAAAAATGTATCCATCGCTACAATGATTTGGATATGTAAATCCGGACTCTATATACTTTCTTATACGTGTGTGTATAAATATTTGTATCTTTTGAATGGTTTGAAAAGTCAAACTTAGAGATTGAAGGGATTTATTGTACTATGATATTTTAGAAAGGGATCTGATACAATATCAGAATGTTGTATGTCCTTTAGTTCAAAAGGATTTTTTAAAAAAGATTTTTCACACAATCCACCAAAAAAGTATGCTCTCGCTTAAAGGTGATTGAATCATTTTACCTCACATTTATTACTATGCGGCCCACATTTCCGACTTATAAAATCCTACTGCCTCAGCCCCTCGAGTCCGTCAGCCGAGTGTTATTCATTTTTTTTTAGAAGGGAACATGTGGTCAGTATATTTCTTGTTAGTGCGCCACGTTGTTGAGGATTGATCTATCCTCTCCAGGGCACGGGGTTTACATGTAGTTAGAAGCGAGTGAATAGGCAAACAATCATAGACAATCGCAAAAAATAATTCACATAAGCAAGCTGTCGATCACAGACAATCACAAAATACAGGTGCCTTGTGAAGGTGCCGATGGGCACCAATGCGTGTCATTGACGAGCGATGGAGCCGCCGACAGATATCAATGCGTACGTCGCTGACTAGCGATGGAGCCGCCGACAGATATCAATGCGTGTCGCTGACGAGCGATAGAGGCGCTGGCAGGCGCAGTCACAGCGAACACAGCAGCAAGAACGCTTGCAGTGCAGCATGGTGCTGGGCTATCGACTAACAGCAGACGAAGGAGACGACGATTGCACCGAAGACGGACACGGGCCGTGGGAGTCTCCCACTAACGACTTGACCAAACACTAATGGGCGACCTGACGGAGTTATCGACTGGAGACTGGTGGACCTGACCAACAAGCACCGAGACTAGCTAGGGCGGAGTAGCGGACACGATTGCTAGTGGAATGGCACGTGCGAGGTCACGAGCAGCAGCGAGCAAAGTCACCAATAGGCGACTTGTTCAGGCACCGACGGGTGGCTTGACGAAGCAACCGACATGTGGCATGGGGTAGCACTGACGAGTGCTGACGGGTCGTCGACGGATGGTGGCACTCTTCGACAAATGACTTCCTGGGAGGCCTAACAAAATTGTCGATTGGAGACTAGTGGATGTGGCCACCGGGTATTAAGATAGGGCGTCAATGGGTGCGAATGCGAGGAGCATATATAGTCGTGGGCACACTTGTGGTGTAGTAGGGTGTGAGAGTCACCGACGGATGCAGAGTGCTCAGTGTTGGCCGACGAGAGATACCTTGGGAGCGATGGGTGCATGCAACATCACAGAGCAGAGCACTGGCCGTGCACTATGGCTGGATCATCGACGTACGATGGGCCAGAGATGTTCTGGTGAACCGGAGCGCATGAGCTTGGTGTACGATCAAAAGAGCATGGCTCATGATGTAATCATGTTATGGTGAATAGTGAAAGGTTGTGTGTTGGGCTAGGTCTCATGGGGATACGTACACCACGTTAAAAAGAATCGATGCCATGTGTCTCTGTAGATCCTTGTTTCGCTTGTCCCTCGCTCAACGGTACCCGCGCCATTGGACTCGCTCGCTTCGCAACAGGCATAAGATCACACTAGGGATCGAAACTCGTAACAAGAGCAAGAGAAACACCTCAGCTATTTAATAACCCCACAAACATGAAGGCTCATGCTAAAGTGATAAGGACGCTCGCCGCTACATAGCGGGAGGAAATATGTCATTAAGTTTATTCGAACACTTAACCTAGGTTAGGGATTGCAAATGTTGGATACAGAAAAATAGATGGAGACATTTTCTCATCCGCTCACAAACCTTAATACATCATCCTATCTAATCCAAACGATAATCACTACGCAATAGAATGCATCTTCGAATTATCGTTCAAATCATTAAAGGGATACACCAGGGACTTTATTGAGAGTGCTAAGATACATTCGAAGCGAGGCGCCATATGTTGATCCCGCCGCGAACACTATCGTTCATTGCCACCACCTCCCTCGGCCTCCATAACCCCCAGTAAATGCGTTCAATGACACCGCCACCATGCTGCCATGGCGTACTTCCATCGATGTCACGGTCGGCCAACACCACCACTGTGGTCATTGTCCAGTCGCCACCACATTAAGAGAGAGACAGAGAGAGAGATAGAGATTGGATTTTGAAAAAGCTAAATTATATTTGATGTAAAATATACGAAAAAAATGTAATAAGCCTATAAGAATATTAAGAGAAAAAAACTTTGGGGAACATAATGCTCAATAACATGCAAATAAGGAAACTTGGTGGAGGAATGAGATGATCCAAAAGAAAATTTTATAAAAGAGGTCATGCTTCATAGATGCCGGAGGACTAATGATATGGACTTTGTAAAGTTAATTTTAAAAAATTAATAATGATGCCAAATAGCTAACAAGAAAGGCTAAATCTGAAACTATAAAGGAATTATATGATGAGCTCGATTAAAAAAGGTAAGAAAACTCTAGGAATTCCTCTAACCACAGGACATGGGTTTTGTGGTTGAGAAAATTTCCACACGGTAACATAGCAAAGTCGTCACATCCACCTGTCGAGTGGGAGTCCACACTACTCCATTCATGCAATAGGGATCGAAAAAAATCCGGCATGCAAAGGGGGAGTGTTGTGAGAACAGTCACACATCTATTGATTAGGAGAGCGGTGAGATCCTTATAAAGAAGCGCTAGAACCTCAATCCTTGACCCAGGTTTTATGGTTAGAAAAATTTCCACACTGTATCAGAGCCAAGCCGGCACATCCACCTACCGAGTGAGGGGCCCACACTACTACACTCACATGATAAGGATCGAAAAATAGTCCTACATCGACTGATTACGATCAGGACGGTGAGATTCTTATAAAGAAATGTTGGGATCTCAAACTGATTTTGTGGTTAGAGGAATATCAACATGGTATCAGAACTAGGCTCCACTTCGCCTCCAACGAGTGAAACGTGTTCTGTGTGGGCGGTGTTGACACGGAACTCCCATCCTTGACCAAGGTTTTGTGGAGCCACAAATCTCATGCCCCCTTAAAATTGGTCATGAGGGTGAGAGGGTAACAGGTATATAAAGACACAAAACTCCCATCCCTAGCTGATGTGGGACTAATCACTCAACACCACCCGCCCGCACGCTAAGCTTGTTTCCATGGAGACCTATCCGCACACAGAGAGGCGTTCAGTAGAAAAAATGAGGAGTATAGTAGGATCACTCGAGAGAGATGAAGTGGGGCCTAGTTTTGATAGCATGTGTAAATTCCTTTAACCACAAAACAATATTAAAATCACCTAGAAGGAAGGGAAAGAAAAAAAAAAGATCAAGCTTAGATAGAGAGTGCTACTCTTTTGGTTGAGAGAGATAAGACTAACATAAGGATAGAAAGACTTTTCAAAAGTTATTGAATGATAACTCTATGGAAGGCCTTCTTCTTCCCTCTCTTTCTTTCCCCCTTATCTTTTGTGTTCATTTTTTTTCTCTGTCTCTCTCTTGGTGGGTGTTGGAAGCTTTTGTGCGTTTGAATCCTGACTATATTCCCACTTCTTTCACAATTAAATATCTTAAGGTTGCCTCCCTTTCCTTCATTGTCCTTTACCCTTGCCTCACTCCACTCTCTACAGGATCTTGTCATGCCCCACTTTTGGTTGCACTTTCAGGCAGCAGACCTTGCAAACCCTGCTGCACTGCAGAGGGGCAGCCATATTGGAAGGCCCAGGCCCCCATCCCTGGCTACAGACTTTGCTCCCCAGCCCATCTCCCACCCCCCCTCCCCCACACACAAGAAAAAAAAAAACCCAACAACTACTACTAACCGTTGTCCCCTCCAATCCCCTTTTTTTTTTTCACCACAAAAGAAAAGTGTGCTTTGCGATCCATCCATTTAATAAACTTTCATTACGTCAGGGCAGACAAAACTTTTCTATTAATAGAGAACCACGGTTTAAAGTTTTAATTGCAATATGTCAGCAACTGGTAAAATGACTCATATGTTCTTCCATGAACCATCTAGTTAAACCAGTTTCATAACATGGCAAAAAAAAAAATTGGAATTCCAAAACTTTTGTGTCGTGTACTGTGAAACCCTAATCCTTAGCTTAATCCTAACCCTAATTCTATACTCTAATAAGTAATAGTGAATCCTAACCCTAACCCTTAATAGTGAACCCTAGCCCTATACCTAATTCTATACCCCTAAATAGTGAACCCTAACCATAACCCTAAACAGTGAACTCTAACCTTAATTTCTAAACAGAAACCATTGTAGCTACTACTGTGATTTTACTATAGTAGCTACAGTGAAATCAATGTAGCAATAGTGATGCTATATCAGCCACATTTATTTCATGTGGGAGAGGATCTCATGAATATATTTAGTATTTTAAAAAAACAACTCATAAAAAAAATGGTTAGAAGAGGATCTCGTATGCGTACAAACATTGTACAAGATCATCTCTTAATCTAAATTCATTTCATGGACTTTATGTAAATCAATACTATTTGGTGGACTTAATGTAAACCAATACTATTATATTGGACCTACAACTAATTACCCCCAAAAAAACTCCCCTTTTCTTTTGCCTCTATAACCCCTTTGATTCCAAACAAAATATCACCCGCTAGTTCATACCATCATTTCTATTATTCAGGCCAATCTGATGGCCAGATCTATCAACGGATCGCATTCAAATCAAACGGATAGGACTATATTCAAATTAAATCCGTAAAGTAAGCGAACTATCCAAATGCAGATCGTTATTAAATCACCAGATTAAAAAACCCAATCCATATCCGCTAAGTACAGATCGGATCAGATTCTAGTCCATATGCCATTAATGACTACATCTGATAGTCGCGATATCTTTGGGCGTCGAGTAGCAGAAGAGCAATAGATTCTGGAGTCAGGACTCGGAAGGACCAGATAAATTAAGAGTCAATCGAATGATCATGAGAATAACTTCTATATTGATCCTTAGGGTCTTAGATTTAAACCAATCTAATCTAGCGGTCAATAAAATATAGTAACTCCTCGGATTAGGTTATTAACGGATCGGATTGGCCTAATCCATGCTGGATTCGGACCGTTATCCGATTTAAAAAAATCCATCCATATCCGACTTAACGGATCGGATTCGGATCAAAATCCGGTCCATTGACCGATCTATCGATGGCTTGATGGTTTCCAATTCTTTGAATCATAAAGTTTTAATCACATTTTATACTATGTGCAGATTAACAAAACAGTCCTACAGATCATAATGAAAGCCAATCTGATACCATCAGCTCAACAAGCCTTCTGATATCATCAACATCCCTCTTAAGATGAGATCAGAGAGCCACTAGCCTTATGTGGGATTGATCTCTGCCATGATCAAGGTACACATCCCTGAATCTCTGATGCCTGAAATTCTCACAACATGGGGGGTGCAAAATCTATTGAAGGACCACCATTGTCGGACACTTCGACGTTGGTTTCGTCCATACCGGTATCCATATCGCCACGAAGGATCACGAGATGGGGCGAAACTTTGAAGATGAACTCCTACTAAGATAAAGGGATCCAATATAGAGGAAGAGAAACTTTGGGTAGGGTGGAAAGTTTGGTTCCACCCAATAATCTCCATACTACATACTCCCCTCACATTATCTATAGACACTAGACAGAGATGCCACAACCTGACACCCCACAGCAAGATCCAAGGCGGCAATAAGAAATGATACCCATAAGGGTATACATGGATTGAAAATTAAATAAATAAATAAACAATATCAGCCCCCTCCCTCTCTCTCTATATGATATATAGGATCACTCATTTGGGGGGGGCATTCCTCCATGGGCAGATCCAACTTCCAATAAATGGGGTCCAACACATTTATGAAATTATGTCCGAAGATTTTTTTTTTTTCATAGGATCATCGAGCAATGAAGATCGGTTGTAGGATCTATTACCAAAATCTTCGATATTTTGAATAAGTCGTGATTAGAAAGCGATACGAGTCTTTCCTATTTTTGAAAAATTCACAATTTTTATGTTTTAATTCCGAGTAATCACTTCTTAATCTCGTAATATACTGCTCAAAAAACATGCTGTAACATCTATATATAAACATATTTTAAAATTCTACCTTGTGTTTTTCAACTTTTTCCGACTTCTTCGATTTTATACCGAATTCTACTGTCTTGGTAACTATTAGCCTCTAGCGTCATGCATGAGAGGTAAAAATCAATCTAAATCTTTACTGCAGATGGTGATGTCTGATCTGTCGTACTCTTATCGAGGATAGTGCTCCCTTTGCTCGACACCTTCATTTTCTTTCATTTCTTCACCAACAATCTCCTATACATCATCGCTATCGATTTTTCTTGCACTTCTCACCCATTTGTAGCATGTTTAATAGAGAAGGGGAACATGTTAGGGTAGGACTAACCGGTAACCAACCACTTCTTTAGATTTCTTAGTTCTCTCAAGATCTGCAAAATTTTGGTTCCCATGAAAGATTGCATCTCTACTTCTACCGACTTCCTTTTTTCTTGATCCCATAACTTGTGCGCAAATTCTTCAGACCTTGTTATCAATCTTGACCTTCGCTTTTTGCGTAAATGATAAAGGCTTTGGACCCAAACACCTGCAGACGAGAGTGAAGAAATCAAAAGTAAATGATATCCAACAGATTAGAGCGTCTCCAAGCGACTCGACGCTCCCCCTCCTTTGGTATAATTGCGAGCGGGGTGGCTAAATTTCCTCTCTGAGGGGCTCATTTGATCTTATGCTTATATGGGTTTTCGCTACTCCACTTGCCACTTCTGGCGAGCAGATCTGTCCTCTCTAGCTGGTTCCCACCCTCTATGTCGCATCATTGTGCACTTGTCACACGGGTTAGTCCCACATCGGTAATGGGAGCGGGTGATGAGCTGCTTATATACCCGCCTTGGGCCTTCCCTTACAGGCCGGTTTTGTGAGGAGGTGGGTATCCAAGATTGGGTTCTTCACATGGTATCAGAGCTAGACCCGCTCCGAGAGCTCCTCCCGATAGTGCCCTTGCCACGAGTGTCCCGCGTGAGGGGGGGTGTTGAGATGGTCATGCCTCACACAGGTTAGTCCCACATCGGTAATGGGAGCGGGTGATGAGCTGCTTATATATCCGCGTTGAACCTCCCCTTACAGGTCGGTTTTGTGAGGAGGTGGGTATCCAAGATTGGGTTCTTCACATGGCTAATGTTTGTAATTGGATGGTTGTGATTAAAAAAAAACAGCAGCATGGGGGACTAGATTTTAGCCATTTCAAATATGACTCCCAATAATAATAGTGAGTCCCTTGGAGTTGGTACTAAAGAGTGGCTGACTATTTTGTTGGGAAGCCCATATGGCTCCCTACAATAGAGAGCGGCTTGAGGAGTCCCATAGAGATGCTCCTAGGTCTTCTTTTGGTTGATTTATGAAAATAAAATATGTGATGCTTACCAAACCAGGAGTCTTTTATGCTACAAGTTGAGAGAAATTATCTTCAATGCTTGCCAAAAAAAAGTAAAGAATTTATCTTCAACTGTATATATGGTTGGCAATTAACCGGGCTATCCAACCCGACCCGATTGGAATAGGTTTGGGGCACTCAAAAACGGATATGGGGTGGGTTTGGGATTTAGATTTGAAACCCAATCAGATTCAGATTTTACTCCAACCCGCCCCGACTTGATCCGGTTATATGTATAAGTTGAGTAATGTTATTTTGTACAATCTCCATCGACAAACACATTGACAAATAGCATTAGTAGTATATGTCAATAATACTAATAGAATCGACTGTTTCAACTAGTGGTGGCAATGGAATCCAAAAACCCGACTCATACCCAACCCAAAACATTGGATATATGGGTAAGAATTTTGTATCCGAAACATGGTTTGGGTAAGGTATGGGTATAGAAACTCTACCTGATTGACTTTTGGGTATGGGTATCGGCACCTCAATATCCATACCCGAAACCCGAGCGCCCATCTAACTTGTGTATACTTAGATAATACAGTCCAACTCAAAACTCATGGTCATATACCCAAATTCTAATCACTCGTATCCAACCCAAACTTATACTCTACTAAATGATTGTAATAAGAAGCCAAAATATATTATTAAGATTACATTGTGATACCTTAATTTTTTTTCCTCGAGTGATAGCATATATGATAGAGAAAATGAGACAAAATTATACCCAAATCATAACCAAAACCCAAAACCCGGTACGTGTGATTAGAATACGCAGTATGGATCGGATATGAACCCTCTTCTACCCAATGGGTATGGGCCCAGTATGGACACTGCCATAATGGGAATGGGTATGGGTATGGGTAGGGTCCGACCCGAACCCGTGGCAATCGGCGATCATCATCGTGTGCACTGTGCAGTCAAGCGGCGAGTCTCTCGAGTGGCCGGGTCAGGGATCCCTCCATCTCGGACCGACGATCCCTGGTTCAAGGTTCGCGTGAGATCCTTCATCTCGCAATCCCTCCGGCCATCTCCAGTGAAGTTGATCCTCTATCTCGGTCCGGCGATCCCTCTATTTCGGGCCGACGATCCCTAGTTCGAGGTTACCAGAGCGGCGTGCATCGATTCAATCCTCCATCTCCTGATCCCTCCATCTCAATTTGGTGTGATTTAACCCGGTGATGTTTCATAATATAGGGCTGACCCGTCCCAAACCCGACCCGCTTATCAGGTTAAAATGACAATGGCTGTGTAGGCCTGAACCAATGCAGAAATCAGCTATATGTGCCGAACTAGATGCAACACCATGTATGATGAACATTTTTTCTGACTCCTAAGTTATCTTACACAAATTCAAGAGTGAGATAGTGCCCTTTTTTTTTATGGGTTACCGACGGGTCATTACATCATGACCTGGTGATCCGACATAGCTAACGGCCGGACATCATCAGAAACACCGCTCGAGCACAGTCTCAGCACCCTGACAGTGAGCATGCTTCGCGCATGCAGCATTGGATCAACTCAGCATTCTCCACAGTTAGAGCTTTGCCCTTTCATTCATAAAAATTCAACATTTTATTCCTCGATCACCATTTCATACAGGAAACAATTTTGCAAACTCCTAAGTTCTTCCACAAATAAATGAACGAACGAAAACAAAAACCAAAATTCTTTTCATGGTTACAACAAACTGACCAACAATTATTAACTACCTGCTAAAAAAACAATAATTAATTAGCTCAAAAAAAGGAATAATAATAGAAAAGCTAATACCAGACTATGATTATAAGCTTCAAGCAACAAAATTCTCTCCTTCCATCCCTGTGATCTAGCAATCCATAGCCATCTTCTTGGCATTGGAGTGCTGCTGTGGTCTCAGTCCAAATCCAAACCTTCGAGGAAAAATGTTCCATACACTTCTCGGCCTTCCGAGCTTCTCAATCTCTTGCTTCATGCTTGTGCACTCCCTCTCGAGTTCGGAGACCCGCAACCTCATCTCATCGGCTCCCAAGCCAATGTCACCCTCCTTCAGCTCCTGCGAGATTTCGGTTTGGATCAGCCCATCATTGTTCTTCGGAATCACAAGGTTCCCACGAGGGCCGTGGGAGCTGTCGATGTTGTCGGACACGAAGAACCAGCCTGCGATGGTGGTTCGGAGGCGGAGCTGCTCGAAGAAGAGGACCTGGACGATTACTCGGAGGGGTAGCCTCTCGTTTTGGGCAGCATGCGTGCAGGCCTCCAAGGAGAGCTTCTGGCAATTCATAAGGCGGCAGAGTTGCTCCCGTTCTGAGTCCGTGAGCCATGGGTGGGACTGAGGTGGAAAAAATCAGAGAAGATGATCGAAAACTAGTTACATATCAAAAAGGAAAACGAACTACATGAAGATTCTTATGCATATATTAGCTTAAATCTCCATCGCAAACTTATTTATATGTGTAGAAAAGAATAAAGAATTTGAAATGGTATGCAATTCATCAAGTATAAATTTGTATGCCTTTACCTCAATGGCAAAGCCTTATTCATCTATTTTAGGATTTATGGATCACAATATGAACCATCAGGGTTTAAGAAAAAGGCTTAAAGGGTTCCCTTTCAACTTGATGTCGACTGTCTTGTGAATTGATGCTGGATGGCAACACCAGCAAAGAAATTCCTCTAAGACCAGTTTTTACTTTTCTTAAAAAGTAAATTTTTTTCACTGCAGAAAACATAAACACATGTTGCTAAGGTGAACATAGCGGCTAAACAAGGCGAGCTGCACTTCCATGAAGACACCTTTCAAGCATAAAAACTCCCATTAGCCTATTGTAAAGAATAAGATGGATGTCCTGATTTGGTTTCGGAAGTAAAAGCAATTAAAATCATATTGTTACAAAGTATTTGTGCAGGAAAACATCCAAGCTTAGAGGAGCAGATGCTTGCATTAGAAGAATATCGAAAGATTAGATGAACATGCTGATATTTTGTTACCTTAAGATATATATCGATAGCACGGTAGATGCCATCAAATGAAGTCCTGGCATAATCAGGGATGAGAGCCGCCAGCGACTGGAACTTGGGGAATTTCAGATTGACATCAGGTGCAACTTCTGCGAGGTACCCATCAATGAGTTTCGCCACCATGGTCATCGGCGTCAGCAGGGACGAGGAGGTCATCAACTGCCCCTCATCCACTATGCTCGGAGAAGCTTCAATCGCCGGTTGGTTCACTAAAATGAATTGCTCAAGGATTCGTTGGACACAGTCGATGTCGTAAAGCGTTTCCACGGAGTAACCCAAGTTCGGTATGAGAAGATCCTCGAGTGCAGCATCATCCAATTGGGCCCCTACCCTTCTCTCCAAACTCTCCTTGTACGAAGGGCTCACATGTAAAACAATGGCAGTGCGGAGCAAGCAAAGCAGAAACCTTGTCGAGGTAACCCCCTTTTCCACGGGCAGTAACCCAACTATCTCTTCAAGGAGAACCCTCTGTTCACTTTCTGATGGAGTGGAGACAGAGGCACCAGGTGGGACCCGGTTAGCAACTTCATGGCAACTTGGGTGCCGACTCACCCCTGCCAGATGCCTCTTTGCGTAATACATTAGAGATCCAGCTATAATTTCAGGCTTCATGCCTTTTGATTCCATAGCCAAGATCAACCTCTTATATAGAGGTAAATTGAGGAAAGACACATCTTCGTACCACCAATCTGCCTTTGGAGATCTCGACGCCTCTCCCGTACCAATTCCATTCCACATAGAAGTGCCTCCTGGGCTCTCGGTGGAGGTGCACTCAGCCAACGGCCAACCAAAAATACTTGGATCGGCACAAGCTTTCGTCGCCAGTGAATTGATGCATCTTGAGACTATGTGGAGCTCTTCTGCATGGTGAAACACAGCCTCACAGCTTTCAAGAGCTTTCATCGAGTCCTTCCAATGACAAAAGACTTCATTAAGGAAATTCTCTGTTTGTGCTACGAGGTTCCCTCCTACATAATCCTCGGTCATACAGAGGTACTCAGCAGCACATCGGAGGGAGACAACATTGAGAGCTGTCAGCTCTATCTTTACATCGTAACAGAATTTTGCTACAAGCTCAAAGGCCTTGGCACCACCAGGGATGTCATGAAGCTGCAAAACACAATCTTTTCCATCCTCGCTGTGGAATTCACTGATCATTTTTTGCAAAAGCCCACTCCTATTAAGTAATGGAAACTGAATACATAACAGAAATTAGACCCGTGAAATTCAAGTCGTGACAATATAAAGATGAAAGGCATGTTGTAACTTGTAAGTTACAAGCCACGAACAAATACAGTATTTCCTCATGAAATATTCCCAGTAACCGGTCAAATTAATAGAGTAGTTTTTATGGTATCAAATTAATAGATTAGTTTTTATGGTATCGAATCCAAGAGTACAATCAAGGGGATATATCCATGGTACATCACTCTCTTGGCATTCAAGAGGTAGTCTGATTGTTGATGATGGCTCGATTCAGCCCCCCCCCCCCCCCCCCCCCCCCCCCTTTTTCAGAGTTCACACGGGCACTGGGCACCCGATCTGCAGAGCAGATCGTGCGCACGATCGACTCTAGCTGCCAGCCAAAAACTGTTGCGTTCAGTTTCGCCCGGGCACCAACCCTGGACGCCCGAGCGCCAGATTTGACAAAGCAGAAACGCACGATCTGTCTAGTCCGCACGATCTGCCTAGTCCGCACAATAAAGCCAATCTTTATGCGTTTTGGACTCCGTTTTTTGACCGTTTGATGGGGATTTCAAGAGAGTGTTCTTGTGGGACACTTATATACCTATTCTCTCAATATATAAGGGGGTCTAGGGTGTTAGGACAGGTGGATGAAACATTGTCTCTTTGAGGGAGGTATGGAGAGGCTTTGGCGATGGATCTTGAGGGAGGAGAAGCTCTCGGTGAAGGGAGTTCATCTCGTTGAGGTTGAGCGTGACTTGTAACCTCTTGGTTCTCCATTGTAGTGGATGGTTCAATCCTCTTCGTCCGTGGTTTTTCCCGCAAGGGTTTCCACGTAAATCTCTCGTCTCTTTCTGTAATTGCTTTGTGTGATTGTTTTGTGAGCCGTATTCGAGCGCAGCCGGTAGTTTGATACTTTGATGGATGCAATGGAATGTACGCGTCCATTACACAGACGGTCAGTGTGGTTAATCGGTACATAATTAATCTAGGGAAGGAACATTGGCCGGCCGTGAAGTTGATATTGCGGTACCTTCAGGGTACGTTGGACTTGGGTTACTCTTTTAGCGGGGCGGCAAGTCAGTTAAGGATACAGTGGTACATGTTGATGCAAACTTTTTTGGTGACCTAGATAGGCGTAGGTCAATGACAAGTTATATGTTTACACTGAAAGAGGGCCCGGTGAGTTGAAAGGTCTTCCTACAAAACACGGTTGCACTGTCAACGACACAGCATAATACATAGCTATTATGGAAGGCAGAATACATAGCTATTATGGAAGACGCTAAGGAGGCAATTTGGCTCTAAGGCATTGTGGGTGAGTTCGATCTTTCGCAGTCTAACTTTGTGATGTTTTCGGATAGCCAAAGCGCTATCTATTTGGCGAACAACGATCAGATTCATCACTCACGGATGAAGCATATTGATATCCGTTTATCATTTTGTTCGGCAGTATATCAAGAATATGGTGGTTTCTGTGAAGAAGATTCTCATGCAGGATAATCCGTCTAACATGTTGACGAAATCGGTTCCATTGACTAAGTCCAGGCATTGCTTTAGCGCTTATTGGAGTGCTTTTGCGCATCTTTGGAACATGTTTTGGGACGCCAAGAAGGTGTCGGTTGGGCACCATCAGAGTGCAGATGGAGACAACGATCGAATTTTGTTGGTAGTATCTCGCCAAGATGGAGATTGTTGATGATGGCTCGATTCATTGCCCCCTGATTCAGAGTTCACATGGGCACCCAATCTGACCGAGCAGATCATGCGCACGATCTGACCCAGTCATGCGCACGAGCGCATGATCTGCTCTGGCTACCAGCCAAAAACCACAGCATTCAGTTCATCTGGGCGCCAACCCTTGACGCTTGAGCGCTATATTTAACATAGCAGAATCGTACGCACGACTTGTCCAGGTCGTGCACACGATATGTCCAAGCCGCACGATCAAGCTAATCCTCAGAGCTAAGAATTCATTCTAAGTGGGGGCAAGAAAATTAAAAACCCTAAAATTCTCTCTTTTCATGATAGTGCGAGCGTGGGTAGAACTTACCAAGCTACTGTTTTGAGGGACACTAGATGCAATCACACAAGGGGAATCAACGATCAGGAGTCAGCCTAGCAGAGTAGGAGTCCATGTGGTGCGACGGTGCGGCCCACGCGAGGCTGCGACCTGCGAGTGGCGATCACTACGAGGTAGCCGTCGAGGTGGGTTAGTGGAGATGAATTGTTTTTTTTTCTTCCAGATGCACTAATTGAATCTGGCGGCCCTTCTTGGTTTTAGGTTTTAGTGGGGTGGGGGCACCATAGTGCTGGACTGACACATACGGTATTAAAATTTGGATAAATTACACATTGCCCCCTAAAGTTTAGCTCAAAAACACTTAACTCCACTATAGTTAAAAAACTGCATGTTGCCTCCTTCAATTCAGTTTTGATCAGATAAAAATTACCAAATGAGGAAATTAAATAGTTCACAAAATGGGTAATGTGCTACATTTCAAATTTTAGGGAGCGATTTGGAACAAAATAAACTACATGGGGGTTAAGCATTTTATGAGCTAAACTTCAGGGGGACAAAGTATAATTGACCCTTAAAATTTCAAATCCTCAGCCTCTGCTTATAGGACACTTGTATACCTATTCCCTCAATATATAAGGGAGTCTAGGATTTTGAGGAAGGTGGATGAAACATTGTTCCTTTGAGGGAGGTATGGAGAGGCTTTGGCGAGGGTTCTTGAGGGAGAAGAAGGTCTTAACAAAGGGAGTTCTTCTCGTTGAGGTTGAGCGTGGCTTGTAACCTCTTGGTTCTCCATTATAGTGGATCGCCTGATCGGCTTCGCTCGTGGTTTTTCCCACAAGGGTTTCCATGTAAATATCTCGTCTCTCTCTATGATTGTTTTATGTGATTTGTTTCGTCTTTTGCTTTCTCTATTTGTCGATTGGTTGCTTGTTTCGCATCGATCCGTCGGAGGATCTTTTGTGCTATTGATCTTTGTGGACCCATCGTGGTCGGAACAACTCAGTGTCGAATTGTTCAATCCAGTATCGTCTAGAAGGATATGCAACAAACACGTACAGAGCGTGCCAGTTCTCTACAGTGATACCCCACATCCCCATTACATTTAAATGGTAAAAGAAAATGAATCAATCTCATTTTGTCTTGTAAAATATTATTTATTTTCTTGTATATTGTGCTACTTCTGATAATTTTCATTGTTGTGAAACAAGAATCATATCCATGAATAGTCGACAAAAATCACATAGTTAACAAAGAAACGGAGAATTACAATAGAGAAACATACCTTGTGGAGATGAAAGGATATTTCTGCTATATCGATGACAATATCACTTGCAAGTTCGTTCATACAAAACCTGCAACAGGGCAAGTATAAATGCCAAACTGAGAATGGATCTTTCTATGAAATAAAATTATTTGACTCGTTTACTATTGGCTATGGAGATGATCATTACATAACCGTTTTTTTCTCGATCTACCAGGTTATGTGCTTAGATAAGAGATACATTGGCATGCATTAGAAACTTATTTTTGGATTTCAAAAGCACAACATGTGGATAATAGTTAGATCAAGGAGAACAGATGATAAAATTAGTTGCATCCATGATAAGTTATTTGATAGGTGTTAAAAGGCATACCTAACAAAAATCATGTTGTTATAATCTACCAAGAAAAGCTTTAATATTTCAATTAACTGAAACTACGAATTAAGTCTCAATTAGCCAAAAACATGCTTTAGGGGATTTAGGACAGGTGAATACTTCCTTTTGCGTCATTTCCTCTTTCTTTTATCGTGGGCTCTTGCTATTTTACAAAGTAAATCATGCCAACTACTGGCATTTCATCATTTCCTCTTTCTTTTATTGTGGGCTCTTGCTATTTTACAAAGTAAATCATGCCAACTACTGGCATTTTCAAGCCCTATAGATTCGAAACAGGTAATAGGTGTATGAGAGGACAATCTAACTTATTCTGAAACCCTAGATGGAGAGGAGACTACTGCCATTGTCTAGTAGTGATAAAGGACAAGAAATTGATTATACTAACCAATCAATAGATAAAATTGCATGAAGTCAATTGGATCTTTCCATCCAACATGATGGTGTTCTTGTTGATTTGGTCAAGTTCTTGGCTTAATGGACAAGATTTACATTAAGGAAGCACTTCTAGCAAGCATGGTTAGTCTACTCTGTGTAGATCAACATTAGCTCAAAAGATGAAATTCCACCATCTCATACTACAGGTCAAGAAAACATATGAAAACTTATAACAATTTTTCCATATAAGCTAAGTAGAAACATTTGGTTTCCACTCAAACAAGAATCACCTTGCTCAATCAGAATAATTACAATTGACCCCCACTTTAGCATTTTCTTAATGATACTCCCTCCATTCAGCTAGGAAAATTGCTTGACTATGATCACAACAGTATTTGGAAATCATTCTCCAAACTCTTGAACTAGACAAATTCTAGACCATAGTGTCTTGCACTTCAAACTGACGTGGATTAAATATGCATATCCAAGATAAAATGTACATGTTGACCTTCCTCAAACGATTTCTCCTACAACAACTGACGACATGCATATACAAATATATGTACTTTATTTCATAAGAACATACCTCCATACACGCATGAATGCATCCATCTGCTTGTTTCACAAGTATTCACGCCCACACGACTTACCATGCATAAGCATATATTTGTAACTCTACAAATATTTGAATCCACTTTCATCTATAACTAAGCCAAGAGGAGAGAAAAAATACTTCAACCACCACTTTCCTTTCTATCTCTCATCAAATCAATTATACATCCTTTTATGTATATACATCCTTTTATGCATCTGCACAGGTCCTTTGCTCGTTTCTATTAATACTGGAATGATATACAACCGTTCTAGACAGAGAGAGAGGAGGAGGTTAGTAAAGAAATGTATGATACATACAAAAATAAAACGCTCATCATCCACATGTCCAACATTAGTAGTGCATAAATGCCTCCGTGTTTAGGTATATCAATATGAATACTTCACATACGAAGCATGAGGGAACACAATTGTGCAGGCTACATAATAGCAACAATCAACCCCATATATCTTATCACTATGTACTGACAAAAGAGCACGACTCTAATAAAGAAGACCCCACAAAAGTATAGAGTAGAATTGATGACCCACTATGAATTGGTTCTAAATTACCTTGGTGTCCTATCATGAAAACCCAGGGGCCAATTGGCGGATAGGAGGATCTACCTTATGCGATCTTCGGAGCGACCATCTGAGGCAAATTAGGGAAGAGTCTAGAAGAAGAGTGTAGGAGACAAGGTTCAATGTAAGGAACTGCATTCACCTCCACATTACAAAGGACAAATTATAATAAACCACAATCAAATCACAATCTACGAGAAAATTAGTAATAATCATTGTTTTTAATAAACTCAATAACAGAGGAGTTAAGAGTCAAGAAGAGGCAGAAGAGAAGCGAACTCCATTTGTGAACATGAAGGGATTTGAGCAGGAGCGGAACCAATGGGGGGCTGAGTGGGGCCGTGGCCCTTCAATAGGGACCCTTTGAGGTTTTGAAATTTTTAAAAAATTCTTTACACATGGTCCTTCCAAAATTTTAAATTTTGGAGTTCCTTGGTTCTGCCACTGGATATGAGATTCAATGAAGATTGTTGTGAAATTATATAGCAAATTTGGCCTTCAAGGTGGAAGGCTTCTGGTTTAGATCCCAGCTTTATGGTGGCCATCTCTCTCTTTAGAGATCTACTGTTGCTAAGAGAAGTAATAGCTATGAAGCACGGATACTCCTACAGGCCACGAGTACCCGTATCCGACACGTATCGGACACGGATACGGCATGGATACGTGTCGGATACGGCTACAACGTATCCATTATTTAAAAAAAAAGAAAGGAGAATCGGATACGGATCGGATACGGCATGGATACGTGGAGGATACGGGAGGATACGGATCGGATACGGTCTGTGCTAGTCGGGTCGGGCCTGCTTGGTTAAAAGTCGGGTCGGGCCTGCTTGATAGTCGGGTCGGGCCTGCATAATCTGGATGTGATTAAAACCCGACTGGGTTTGGTTTTAAAGAGGGGACGATACCCTGGCTATCATCCCCCCTGAGCAACTGAAGCCCTAGAGGCCCACCATCTCGCCGTCGGTCAGCCGTCTCCCCCCTTCGTCGGGGAGTTGGATGTCGAGGAGGGAGTCGACGTACGAGTACTGATCAAGGGGACGAACAGCTCCTGCTGCCTTCGCCGCAGCTCCTCGCGAGCTCTGATCAAGGGGACGAACAGCTCCTGCTGCCTTCGCCGCAGCTCCACTGCGGCCCTCCACCTCTTCTGGAACACGTATTTCGAGATTCTCGGAACGAAGCTGAAGATTCTGAGCTTACCGGAGAAGAGGAGGGAGTTCCTCTGCGCGGTTTCGATCGGTTTCGATCTGGTTTAGGCTCTCCGAGCAACAATCTCGACCAGGTTTGTCTCTCTCTCTCTCTCTCTCTCTCTCTCTCTCTCTCTCTCTCTCGTCTGTTCTCTGTGATTGGTACACAATCAGAAAAATCCCAAAACTGATTTCAGTGATTTGTAAGTTGGAACCGACTGTTTTGGGATTTTTTCTGTTTTACAAACTTAACAGAAAAAATCCCAAAACTGATTTGTAAAGTTAGTATCGACTGATCTGGGATTTTTTCTGGTTTTTAGCTTTTACAAATCAGTTTTTACAAATCAATGTTTTACTTCAGAAGTTCTTACTGCCAGCTGCTCAGTCTCAACAAATCAATGTTTTACTTCAGAATGTTCTTACTTCAGAATGTTCTTACTTCAGATAGTTTGATGGATCATGGAGAATTGAAGACTAGTTTATTATGTATTGTATCATTTTGCTTGCGAGTCTTGCTCTAAATTTAATCATATTATATATATATATATATATATATATATATATATATATATATTTGTCGTATCCTCGCCGTATCCGTATCCTAGTTTTTCAAGATTCGCCGTGTCCCGTATCCGTATCCGTATCCGTGTCCGTGTCCGTGCTTCATTGAGTAATAGTATCAGGTGGGGGCTGCTACATCCTAGGAAAGGAAATTATTAGAGAAATTGGCGAGGTGGGAGAAATTCAAGAAGTTTAGATGGGCCCGGGTCTTGGGGGGAAGAAGGGAGCAGTGAACTTAACGAGAAAATATTCAGTGTACCAAGGCGACACGAGGCGTTTGGAGCAATTCACCCTGAATTCTTTATTTTTGGTAAGATTAAACCCTCCATTAACTAAAAGGTTACATAGAACAAATAGGAACTAGATAATCAAAATCAGTACAATCAAGAGACAGCTATTCCGTCGGAAACACATCAGAGTGCAATATAGGAGCTGGAAGGTGTAGTGTTTCTAAAGACAGTCAATCGGCAACATAGTTAATGTCTTGAAGAATATGAGAGGCTCGCCATCCAGGGGATCTTGAAGGATTCCCAGACAGTCAGCTAGTAAAGGGTCTTCTGCAGCTCGTTGGTGAAATCAGTGAATGACAGTAATCGAGTGATGCGGCAGCAGATTCGACAAGCACGTGTTTCAAGGCTTGAATAAGAATAATATAATTATTTTCGGATTTAATAATTCTTGAAAATATTATTTTCGAAATAAAATATAAAATTCAGAATAAAATAATTATTTTATTCCGAAATTATTATTTTAATCAGAAAATATGTTATTTTTGGATTTATTAAATATGGTAGTTTTAAAAATATCTTTTAGGAAAGATTTGGATAGATTTAGGTATTTTAAATTTGGTAGTAGTTATCTTTATTTATGGATAATTTTAAAGATAAGGATATGATGGATTAGGAAGTTAATTAGGTGAGATCTTTATCTCATCAGTGGTTATCATCTTTATCTTTTATTTTAGGAAGTTGTTATTTCTTGTTATTTTGTTAAATCGTATGAGCTTATCTCTTATGATCTTATCTGTTAGAGTTTTTTTTTATTTATTTAAAGACCATGAAGCCCCCCATTGTAATGGTATTGACTGACTGATTGAATGAAAAAAAAAAATTGTGTGCATCTTGCCACGAGTTCCCCTGTGAGAGGAAAGCGAGCGAGAGACTCAATGCCGATGTGAGATCGGATTTGGTGAGAGGCCAAGGGTGCGAGCCCCCCCCCCCCCCTTTTATCTTCTTCTTTCTTCCTATCTCTCGCGACGACGATCAACGGCTGTGTTGCATCAAATTGGTATCAGAGCTCCCGTCATAATGTTCTATCATCATGACAGGTCATATGATTCCCGCTCTTTACCTTTGTTCCATAGTCACCTTTATCCTCCCGAATATCTAGAACACTATCCACCATATGGTAAAGATTATGGTTCTCATGCTGCATACCGCACCATCCCATATTGTGATGTCTTCAACCTCATCAAGTCAGAGCGCTATGTTCTTTTACCCCGTACTTGTCTTGAGGAGAGTTATTCGTCTCGCATTCGCGATAGGGCGTATACACTCAATCTACCAGCCGAGCCCTTTCTTCAGTGGTTCCTTCGCCTTAACTCAAACGACTCGAACTATTCTGAGACTTTGAAGCATGTCCAAGGTGTGATGAATTGCATTGAGTTTGCACTTCAATTTCAACAGCAAAGAACATCAACAATGGTATGATCAGATGCGAGCCATGATTGGCCGCATTAAAGTCCATAGTGTGTCTCTATCTTTAGTGGATCCTCCACCACCAGTGATACATCCTCTTCTAGCAGTGCCACCAAGAGAGCCTGTATCGCCAGTTGATCTTCTACTACCAGCAACCCTATCTGAGGAACCTCTACTTGTCACAATACCGCCAGTGGAGTCCGATCCGGTACGTGACCTTCCACTTCCAGAGGAGTATTCTCCACTACTCGTGCCACCATCTACGGTGTCTGCATTGCCGGTTCCACCTTCGCCACCAGCGCCACTTACAGAGGAGACTGCATTCCTGTCAGTGGAGCATTCACTACCTGCAGAGCCGTTATCGGGTGTCGACATTAGCACACTAGTCCCAACAGTTGACTTCCTCGGGCTAGACCTTCCACCCCCGGTTCGGGTACTCCTCCAGTTTCACTTTTGTGTGTCTTCCTTCAAACTGGACTACTTCAGCCGCTACTCCAGCAGACTGCTTGTATGGGATCCGGGAGGCGATTGTTTGATGATACGACATCCACTACAGGGTCTCCACCATCAGCTACTGACTTTGCTTCCTGCCTGGGCCTCACAGAACTCGAGGACGAGTTCTTTCGTAGCTAAGGAGTTTGATGTGGGAGCAAATTCGACAAGCACGTGTTTCAAGGCTTGAATAAGAATAATATAATTATTTTCAGATTTAATAATTCTTGAAAATATTATTTTCGGAATAAAATAATTATTTTATTCCGAAATTATTATTTTAATCAGAAAATATATTATTTTCGGATTTATTAAATATGGTAGTTTTAAAATATCTTTTAGGAAAGATTTGGATAGATTTAGGTATTTTAAATTTGGTAGTAGTTATCTTTATTTATGGATAATTTTAAAGATAAGGATATGATGGATTAGGAAGTTAATTAGGTGAGATATTTATCTCATCAGTGGTTATCATCTTTATCTTTTATTTTAGAAAGGTGTTATTTCTTGTTATTTTGTTAAATCGTATGAGCTTATCTCTTATGATCTTATTTGTTAGAGTTTTTTTTTATTTATTTAAAGGCCATGAAGGCCCCCATTGTAATGGTATTGACTGACTGATTGAATGAAAAAAAAAATTGTGTGCATCTTGCCACGAGTTCCCCTGTGAGAGGAGAGCGAGCGAGAGGCTCAATGCCGATGTGAGATCGGATTTGGCGAGATGCCAAGGGTGCGAGGTCCCCCCCCCCTCTTTTATCTTCTTCTTTCTTCCTATCTCTCGCGACGACGATCGACGGCTATGCTGCATCATCGAGTCTCCTTCCAACCAAATCTTGAATTAACGAAATTTCCTCCAATAAATTTATAGCACTTCCCATAAAGCCCGATTCTCGATGAATACAATTGAAGAAGTAATAGGAATACTACCTATAAACAAACGAAATCTCTACGAAGAACAAATAACAAAACCACAGTTCGTGCATTAGTCACAAATGGGGAAAACTACAATTTACCTAACAGACCACGGCTAGGTTGTCTTTCTACCTGGTAAGTGTGGCTTTAATTTCAATGCACATTCAATGGGTCTTGTCTCATCTTCATAGAAAGATTCTTGAAAACATTAAGGCCTAGTAATATCTTTAGCTAGAAGCTACTCCGGTGATCCTTCAAATACATAGTGAATATTCTATTAGCATGCAAGAGCCATATTTACGTCGCCCGTAACCGTAATTGAGTCAGATCTCAAAGATCTTAAAGCAGTACCTTTTGTTTCATAACTATTGCATTTGTTAAACAAGAGCCATATTCTTGTTTTCGACACCAAGACCAAGGTTTGAAGATCAACCGAAACCGATCCGAATAGGCCGGACCGGCCCGGAACCAACCCCTTTTTAGTGGATTGGCTCTCATCGCAAGAAAAAACATTGGAACCCCCGTCGAATCAGTCGGATCTAGTAAAAAAAAAAAACTCTAGCTTAGGTGATGCAGGACGACAACGAGACCTCGCAAATTTTCAATCAATCGTCGCTATGAGATGAGAACTAAAAGAGATAGAGAGGAGGGGAGGGAAGAGATAGACTAGGAGTCTAGGAGTTCACACCTAGTCTTTGTCGGAGTCAGCACCAACGAGAGGGAAGAGGATGAATCCCATCGGCAAGAAACACTTGCAAAGGCAATTTTTCCTAAATTTAAAAGATTTGAATCAATTCAAATCTTACCTAAAAAACACATTTAAAATTGTCATAATTGATAAATCCAAAAATAACCAATTTTAAATCAAACCAAATCCTATCAAATGATTCAAATCTTATCATAATTAACTACTAAGGATTTATCCTAATTAATCAATCCAAAAAAAATATTTCCGATTTAAATTAATAGTTTATTTAAAAATTGATATTCTACTATGAAATATTAATATTTTAAAAATATTGATTATTTAATCTGAAAACGAATTTGCAAATTCTAAGCCGTCAAATGCTCCAACATCAAACACCTAGATTGCAAAAGAACACAACCTCGAGTTTTGCGAAGTCGAAGTAGTCGCTAATGCCTGAAGTTGATGATATAGTATGATCGTGCCACACTGTAGTCACCTCCCGGGTCCCACGAGAAAGATGTGTTGCTGTCGAGCGAGGATCATGAGTCAGCGATGGGGTCTAGTATGCTGAAGTCGACACCCTAAATCAGCTCGCTTGGAGGAACCATCTTGACACGATCAACTGTAGGTGGTAGCATGACTGGCGGCGAGTGCTCCACTGAAGGGGGAGTCTCCAATATCGTTGAAAGTTCTAACACGAGTGAAAACTCCACGGAAAGTATTGGTGGCGGTAGGGGCTCCTGGGAAGTCCCAACCAGGTGAGGAGGCTCTGCTAAAAGAGGAAGATCACCCGAAAATAGAATCGCCTCGGGCACCTCCATTGATGGTACTGATGGAGATACACCCTGAGCTCTAATTCTGTTTATTGTGGCTCGAAACTTATCTATCAACTTATAACATTCTGGTTTTCATTTTGCATACTTTCCATCACTCTCTCGAATAAGGGCATCGGTCTTAGCATACGCTTGGTTATAGAAAGATTGGTTACAAGGATAGCAGGGATATGAGGACCGATCTCGACGATAGGACATCATGATGGGGGGGCTCTGATACCAAAACTAATGCAAGACGGCTACGAGACCCCACAGATTTTCAATCGATCGTCGCCTTGATATGTGAACTGAGAGAGATAGAGAAGGGGGAGGGGAGAAATAGACCATAGGAGTCGACAACTAGCATTTGTCAGCATCCGGCACTAATGAGGGGGAAGAGGATGAATCCCATCGAGAGGAAACACTTGCAAAGGCAATCCTTTATTTCATCCATGGATTGAAATTTCAACCGAAATACCGAAATTTCGGTTAAATATTTCGATTTTGGTCGTGACCGAAATAAAAGGTAGGTGCGAAACCCAATTTCGGTCATATTTCGATCAAATTTCGGACAATTTCGGTTTCTGCTTTCGGAACAGAAACTGGTACTATAAATTTCAATCCATTTCGATCAATTTTGGTTTCAAAACTGGGAATATAAATTTTGAATTTCGGTCAAATTCAGTCAAAATTTCAGTTTCGGCTTGGACCGAAACCCGACACGAAACCGAAATTTAAAACCTTAATTTCATCATTCAATAACTTTTCATCATAGGGAATGCCTATAAAATGGGCTTACAAGAGATAATCACTAATAAATATAACCTTCTCTTAATAGACTTACAAGAGAAAATCACTAATACATCTACAACTACAAGATAACCTTCCTAAATTAAAAAGATTTAAATCTATCCAAATTTTACCTAAAAAACACATGTAAAACCATCATAATTGATAGATCCGAAAATAACCTATTTTAAATCAAATCAAACCTTCACTTATCCTAAATAACTATTAAGTATTTATCCTAATTAATTAATCCAAAAATAAACTATTTTTGGATTAAACTAATAGTTTATTTAAATATTCATATTTTATGGGAGACTTAGTGATAGCTCCCTAACAAAGGAATCAACTTGCAATAAACCCTCCTGCATGTCCCATATTGTAATAGCTCCTTCCTGAAATCTCACCGAACCAAATTTAAAAAAATGATAATAATGCCCAGCCGAAGTTCATTAAATTTACATTTCCTGCAATCAAATTGAACACAAACCATTTTTTTGCATAAAAAATAATTGAAATCACTGCAGATTGTCGATTTAAAACAACAAAACAATTTATTTTATTTTTTTGTATATTTTCATCCAAAAAAAATTTTATTCTGTCAGCTGACCAAATATTTACTCTTGTTTACCTAATTGTTACTCTTTATGTGCGAGATAGAATCAACTTGGTTTCGCATAATTAAATGTATTTTTTGTCACAAAAAAAATCATATTTTCACCAGATGTGCAGAAATACTGCTACAACCAATCTACAATTAAAGCATTTTATCATATAAAATTGTTACTCTTTGCTAACGGATTGTTACTCTTTACCAATTGTTACTCTTTTGCTACGATTGTTACACTTTATATATAGCGCTAAAATTGTCATTTAAAAATTTCCATTATTACATGTGCGGAGCACAAGGAGATCGTGCTAGCCAAAACTAACGGATTGTTGCTATTTATCAATTGTTACAGTTACTATCTTGCTACGATCGTTACATAGTTACACTGCAGGAGTAAAATTGTCGTTTAAAAAAATATGTTAGTACATGTGCGCAGTAGAAGAAGCTCGCGTTAGCAAAAGTCCAACCACAGGGGCTTCAAACTTTACATAAACCTTTTTAAAGAGCTAACGTTAATAACCCCATATTTTATCCCAAAAATATTAATATTTAAATAGCATCAATTATTTAATCCGAAAAGAAATTAAAAATTCTTAACCGTCGGGCCCTAGATCTGGTGATTGAAAACAAGAATGAAAAAAAAAAAAAAAAAAAGGAGAATCCGTTCAATCCGAGGTGGAAAAGCAGAAAAAACATTGAAATCCATCCACCCTTCGGTGGGGTTGATCATTTGTGGGCCAGATTGAGGTAAGAGCAAGAAAAAAAAAATTCCAGAAAAAGAGGAATCTAAGGCTTAAATCACGTAAGGAGGAGGACTCACCTCGAGCTGTAGACCGTCCCTCTGGGCTCCGTCGCCGTCGCCGCCATCGTGAAGCCGTCGCCACCGCCGTCGCTTCCCCGTCGAAGGTATGGGAATATCGGAAATCCCAAAGGCTGTGATTATAGGGAGAGGAGAGAGCTGCTCTTCGTCCCGAAGCTCGCACGTGGCCATGGGCGGAGCTATCCCGCCTGAAATCCGGAGAATTCTTCAAGAGCAATGCTATTCAGCCCGAAGGATTTCCCGATTCCGCTCAACTCGATTGACGTGGCAGCGTGCAATTGGTGGTGTAAACGAATTTAAGGTCGATACTGCCATGTCAATCGGGCCACCGAAATCTGGAAAACCTTCGGCTGAGTACCATTTCTCATTCTTCAATCACCACTAGCTTAGTGTTTTCAAAACTGGACCGAACACGCGATCTAGTGTGCATCCGGTTCAGTCCAAATCGATTCAAACCGGTGATTCAACCGTTTGAACCGCATAAAAATATATTTTTTTAAATAGATATTTACGAAATTCTTTAATGATAAGGTTTGATTCCGGGGTCAACATACAAACCGGTTTATTCAAATACGGAAGCGAAACATGGATTGAACTGTCCGGTCCGGTTTTCAAAACACTTAATTTTGACCACGTCATAGGGGGTGAGGCTATCAACATGTAGCCGCACGGAGAATTCCTCGATCTTGACACGTCTAAGCAAAGGGTTTAGATGTGGAACATGATTTGAAGAAAAGGAATTCCGATAGAATCAGACGGTTGTGATTTTGCAAACCCACTCAGGCCTTTAATAGGTGTTTTTATCATCTCACTCACTTGATAATAGATATTTATATTTTTTCATCTCACTCACTTGACTCTCCGTCACCTAGTTCAGCACACAACACACAACACACAAAGGGACCTGAGCCTAAGGGGCACGTGCAGAACAAGACGCTCACAGCCATTTGATGCACATGGGTCCGACCCGTGAATCGCACCATCCCTCTGAAAGTGGCTATCCGGGAGGTGGAGACTAGCAATGCGAGCCAGCCAATTTGGATTGAGGATGACTCCCTAACGTTGATTCAATGGATTAATGACGGAAAGTATTTCCTCATCAAAGACAACCCGGTTGCATCGATTCCATTACGTTCGCATCTCCCACACATTTCGTGAAGCTAATACAGTAGCAAATATCCTGGCACATAAGGCTAAGGGTGCTCTCATTCCGACTTTTCTGGTTATCTGACTTTCCTATGGAAGCTGTAACAGCTGTTGCTAGGGATGTATCATATTCCTATGTTTTAGAACTAGTGCATGCCCATGCCTGTCGGCACTCGGACGACCGCCTTCAGCGGCAACACACACCATGGGGATGCCTCTCACCCTGTCAGTTACGCCTCTCTCTCTCTCTCTCTCTCTCTCTCTCTCTCTCTCTCGTCTCTCTCTCTCTCTCTCTCTCTCTCTCTCTCTCTCTCTCCAATGGCTTCTATACTGTGAGTGCCAATCAATTCACCAGACGGAGCTGCCAGCCATAGACCCCCTCTAGCGCATCCATGTCGAGAACAAAATCCAGATAGAGAGGAAGGGAGAGGAAGTCGGGGCTGCCTAGCGGTCAAAGGAGATCAAGTGGAGGTCGAAAAAAAAAGGAAAAAAAAAAGTGTCACAGATAATAGGGAGAGGAGAGAGCTGCTCTTCGTCCCGAAGCGTTTAGCACGTGGCAGCCAATCGCAGCGTCCCCTTCTGTCGGAGCTGGGTGCAATTGACGATGAATTTGCTAGTTTCTAGTTGCCAAGTTACGTGGCACTCGGTCACTGTGCTCCGTAACTGTTGTATTGGCGGGGCCAGCTGGCGTCTCCCTAAAAATCAGAAGAACTTGCTCTTGTGCTCGTTGTCTCGTGTTCGTTACAGTGGATGCATGTAGCCCACGCCCCCTCTTGAAACGGGAAACACAGAAAGTTTCCACATTGATCCCAGAATCTTGGGCCAATTTTCAACACGTCCTGCGTACCATACGACGGCGACGTCCACTGCCCTCAGAGCCTATCAGCATACTCTGAGTGCTGGGGGTCACTATCCCCATGTGCTAGGCCGCTACCCCATGTATTTGAATCGTAGTGGGCCCCGCTTTCTGCATGGTACGCAAGATGTGCTGAATATTTCCCTAAAATCTAGGGGCAAATTCTGGGGCTACAATCAAACCGTGCAATCTGGCATTGCATGGCAATCACAGCCGATTGATGAAGCACAAATTTGGTGGTGAGTGATTCACATGTTCGTGTGGAGAGTTTTTTTTTTTTTACAAAGTTTACAAGACCCCCTATTTCTTGTCCCACCATGTTGGTGTGGAGAGGTCTGCTGCAAGAAACCCCCCGCTTCGTCCTTCGTCTCCCCGTGTCTTGTCTACCACCTGATCCTTCGTCTCCTATGCCTTGTCTACCATCTGATTGTTCTTCACCTTCACCATGATAGACAACACATGCAAAACATTCAAGAGAGAGAGAGGACGGAGGAATAGAGAGAGAGAGAGAGGTTGGAAGAGAGAGAGAGAGAGAAAGAGAGATCATTGAGAGGGAGGGAGAGAGAGAGAGAGAGAGATCGTGGGGAAGAGAGAGAGGGGGGGGAGAGCAGTTGTAAGAGAGAGACGGAGAAAGATATAGTGGGGAATAGAGAGAGATGGAGAGAAAAGGGAAGAGAGAATTGGGGTGGGTTAGAAAGAGAAAGAGAGAGAGAGAGAGAGAGAGAGAGAATCGAGGTGGGTTAGAAAGAGAGAGAGAGAGAGAGAGAGAATCAGGGTGGGGTTAGAGAGAGAGAGAGAGAGAGAGAGATCATGGTGGAGGGAGGGAGAAAGAATATTGGATGGTGAGACAGAATTTTTCGATGCATCCCACTCATGTATCGATTAGATGGGTTATGTTTTGTTCCGTTCGATTGGATTGGATGACTAGCCTGTCTCTGCGCAAACTTGAGGATGGCAGGGTTATAAATAACCCGAACTGCCATAACATGTTATATAGATGGAAGGTTTAATTTTACCAAAAATAACGAATTCATGGTGAATTGCTCCAAACGCCACGTGTCACCTTGGTGCACTGAATATTTTATCGTTAAGCTCATTGCTCCCTTCCCCCCACCCCCCCTACTACCCCCCCCCCCCCCCCCCCCCCCCCCCGCCCTCAAGACCCAGGCCCATCTAAACGCCTTGCATTTCTCCCACTTAGTCCATTTCTCTAATAATTTCCTATCCTAGGTTGTAGCAGCCCCCCACCCAACACTATTACTTCTCTCAGCAACAGTGGATCTCCAAAGAGATCGAGAGATGGCCACCATAAAGCTGGGATCTAAACCAAAAGTTTTCCACCTTAAAGGTCAAACTTGGTATATAATTTCACCCCCGATCTTCATTGAATCTCATATCCCTTCATGTTCACAAATGGAGTTCGCTTCTATTCGATCTGCCTCTTCTTGACTCTTAACTCCTCTGTTATTGAGCTTATAAAAAACAATTGGCTTTTACTCATTTTCTAGTAGATTGTAATTTGATTGGGGTTTAGTTTGTCCTTTGTAATGTGGAGGTGAATGTAGTTCTCTCTCTCTCTCTCTCTCTCTCTCTCTCTCTCTCTCTCTCTCTCTCTCTCTCTCCCGATTCTCTCTCCCCTTTTCTCTCCGTCTCTCTCTATTCCCCACAAGATCTCTCTCTCCATCTCTCTCTCTAGCCCACCCTGTACGTTTCTCTCTCTCTCTCTGATTCTCTCTCCCCTTTTCCCTACCTCTACCATGATCTCTCTCTCTCACCCACCTTGATTCTCTCTCTCTCTCTCTCTAACCAACCCTGATTCTCTCACTAATTCTCTCTGCCCTTTTCTCTGTCTCTCTCTATTCCCCACGAGATCTCTCTCCGTCTCTCTCTGATCTCTCTCCGTCTCTCTCTTACAAACCGCTCTCTCTCTCTCTTTCTCTCTTCCCCACTATCTCTCTCTCTCTCTCTCCATCTCTCTTCCAATGATCTCTCTCTCCCTCTCTCTTCCAACGATCTCTCTCTCTCTTCCAACCTCTCTCTCTCTCCCCCTCCCTCCGTCTCTCTCTCTCTCTCGAATGTTTTGCATGTGTGTGTCTACCGTGGTGAAGGTGAAGAAGACAAGGCACCGGAGACGAAGCATCAGGTGGTGGACAAGACGCGGGGAGACGAAGGCGAAGCCGGGGGTTTCTTGTAGCAAACCTCTCCACACCAACATGGTGGACAAGAAATAAGGGGACTTGTAAACTTTGTAAAAAAAAAAACTCTCCACACCAACATGTGAATCACTCACCACCAATCTTATGCTTCATCAATCGGCTGTGATTGTCGTGTGCGATGCCAGATTGCACGGTTTGATTGTAGCCCCGGAATTTGCCCCCATATTTTAGAGAAAATTTTCAGCACATCATGCGTACCATGCAACCGCAGGGCCCACTGAGATTCTGGGATCAATAGGGAGATCCTCTCCTCTCCCTATTATCTGTGTCACACAAGGCTTTGGGGTTTCCGATATTCCCATACCTTTGACGGGGAGGCGACGGCGACGGCGCGGAGGCCAGAGGGACGGTCTATAGCTCGAGGCTGGTTTTTTTTTTGGGTTATTTTGACTTTGCCCCCCAACTTTTGACTTGAATTAGACTTTACCCCCCACATTTTCATTAATTAGACTTTACCCCCCCAAAACTAACTGTTCCGTCAGCTCACCCCCCAAAACGTTATTTCTTTTCCCTCAGCTCACCCTTTCTCTTAGATGGTGAGCTGACGGAACAGTTGGTTTTGGGGGGTAAAGTCTAATTAATGAAAATGTGGGGGGTAAAGTCTAATTCAAGGCAAAATTTTGGGGGGTAAAGTCAAAATAACCCTTTTTTTTTTTCTTGTTCTCACTTCAATCTGGCCCACAAATGATCACACCCACCGAAGGATGGATGGATGTTTCAATGTTTTTTCTGCTTTTCCACCGTCCCATGAGCTCGGATTGAACGGATTTTCCTCCATTTTTTCTTTTATTCTTGTTTTCATTCACCAGATCTAGGGCTGGTGATACGGGAGCATCCGACAATTTAGAATTTTTAATTTCTCTTCAGATTAAATAATTGATGCTATTTAAATATTAATATTTTTGGGATAAATATGAGGTTTTTAACGTTAGCTCCTTAAAAAGGTTTCTATTTAACGTTAAGGGTATGTAAAGTTTGAAGCCCCTGTGGTTGGACTTTGGCTAACGCGAGCTTCTTCTACCGCACACATATAATAACATAATTTTTTAAACAATAATTTTACTCCTGCAGTGTAACTGTGTAACAATAGTAACAATTGGTAAATAGCAACAATCTGTTAGTTTTGGCTAACACGAGCTCCTTATGCTTCACAGATGTAATAATATAATTTTTTAAATGATAGGTTTAGCCCTATATATAAAATGTAACAATCGTAGCAAAGAGGAACAATTTGATATGGTAAAATACTTTAATTGTAGATTGATTGTAGCGGTATTTCTTCTCATCTAGTCACAACATGATTTTTTTTGTGACAAAAAATATATTTAATTATGCGAAACCAAGTTAATTCTATCTCGCACATAAAGAATAACAATTAGGTAAACGAGAGTAAATATTTAATCATTTGACATAATTTTTTTTTTGGATGAAAATATACAATAAAATAAAATAAAATAAATTATTTTGTTGTTTTAAATTGACAATCTAGAGTGATTTTAATTATTTTCCATGCAAAAAATGGTTTGTGTTCAATTGATTGTAGGAAATGTAAATTTAATGAACTTCGGCTGGGCATTATTGTTATTTTTTTTATTTGGTTCGGTGAGATTTCAGGAGGGAGCTATTACAATATGGGACATGTTGTAGGCCTTATTGCAAGTTGATTCCTTTGTTAGGGAGCTATCACTAAGTCCCCCATAAAATATTAATATTTAAATAAACTATTAGTTTAATCCAAAAATAGTTTATTTTTGGATTAATTAATTAGGATAAATCCTTAGTAGTTATTTAGGATAAGTGAAGGTTTGATTTTCTTTAAAATAGGTTATTTTTGGATATATCAATTATGGCGGTTTTAAATGTGTTTTTTACGTAAGATTTAGATAGATTTAAATCCTTTTAATTTACAAAGGTTATCTTTTAGATATATTAGTGATTGTCTCTTGTCAGCCTATTAAGAGAAGGTTATCTTTATTAGTGACTATCTCTTGAAAGCCTATTTTATAGTCATTCCCTATGATGAAAAATTATTGAATGATGAAATTAAGGTTTTAAATTTCGATTTCGTGTCAGGTTTCGGTCCAAGCCGAAACAGAAACTTCGACCGAATTTGACCTAATTCAAAATTTACATTCCCAGTTTTGAAACCAAAATGGATCGAAATTTATAGGACCAGTAACCGAAATTGTCCAAAATTTGATCAAAATCTAACCGAAATTGGGTTTCGCACCTATCTTTCATTTCGGTCATGACCAAAATCGAAATATTTGACCGAAATTGGGTTTCGCACCTACCTTTCATTTTGGCCACGACCAAAATCAAAATATTTGACCGAAATATTTGATCGAAATTGGGTTTCTCACCTGCCTTTCATTTCGGTCATGACCAAAATCGAATATTTAATCTACTTCAGTTTGAAGTGCAAGGCCTCCTAAACTGTAGCAAAATGTCGCTGCTTGTTACCTTTAGGAGACGGCATTGTGTTAATCAATGTACCCCATGGGGGGTAAATACCATCGGTGAGATAGTATCCCATCGTGTAATTATGATTGTTGACAGAGAAATTGCATGGCACAGCTCGTCCTTCCGCAATATCCAAAAATACAGGAGATCGATCCAATACATTTATATTGTTGTGTGATCCTGGAAGGCCAAAAAAAGCATGCCATATCCACAAATAATAGCTAGCAATAGCTTCAAGAATTATAGTAGGCTCATGCACTTGTCCGGTAAACATATCTTTCCAATGTGTCGGGCAATTCTTTCACTTTTAATGCATGCAGTCGATGCTTCCTAGCATGCCCAGAAAATCTCGCATCTTTGCATACGATAAAAGTCGTGCAACATCCTCAACAGTTGTTGCACGTAAATATTCCTCAGAGAAGCATGCGATCACAGCTTTCACAAACTTTACAAGGCTCTCGATCGCAATGCTTTCACCAATACGGACGTAGTCGTCTACGGAGTCTACTAGCACTCCATAAGCTAGCATTTTCATTGTCGCAGCTATCTTCTGAAGACTCGATAGCCCCATTCTTTCAGTAGCGCCCCTCTTCTGGATAAAGAAGGGGTCGTACTGCTCCACTGCAGCTTGAATCCGGAGGAATAATGATAGGTGCATGCGGAATCTTCATCGAAACGTCTCAGCCGAATACACCGGATGATCAGCAAAGTAATCTTTGAAGAGTCTCGTGGCCTTGAAGTCGGTCACGCCAAATGGTTGTGTGACCTTTGATGGATCCTCTCCTTCGCCCCTTTGAGCGACTAACTTGTTGCTCTTCCTCGAAGGCGGTGTGGGCCACCATCATCTTTTCATCGTCGGAGCTAGAGTCTTCAAGGAGCAACATCTGCAAATGGCTATGTGACATTAGGATGATAAATGGGAGCAAAAACAAAAAAAGAGAGGAATGTTGAGGTATTTTTTGAAGGAAGAAGCTCTTGTTGAGCTACCTCTATATTTGTAGAAGGAGGATGCTCTTCTTCGAATAGATGAAATATGACCTTTAGGAAGAGACAAAAAAGATTGATAGGTGTCTAATGGATAAAAATCAGACTATTAGGAAAAGGAGAAAGAACATCGATAGGTGTGCCGAACGGACAAAAATCTGATCGTTGGAGAAAGGATAAATAACATCGATAGGTGTGCCCAATGGACAAAAATATGATCGTTGGGGAAAGGACAAATAACATCGATAGATGTGCCTAACAAAAAAAAAATACGACCCTTCGTAAAATCCCCTGAACCAAAAAGCCTAAAATATTACTATTTATTCTATGTTATTTATAATTTTGTAATATTTTTTTTATAATAGTTAAATACATCTTAAGTATTTATTTATTTTATAATTTGATGTTTTTTAGGGTATAAATGTGCTAAGGTGAATGGGTACCATGGCCTTTTGTTGTCATAAAATTTATATAAAATTGGAGGACAATTCTAAACAAATTTTATGTAGGGAGAGGGGAGGGAGGCTGTTGGAGTGGAAAAATAATCCACTCCCTTGTTAGGCTGACGTGGCAAAAATGGCTCCCTTAGCTGGGCGAATGCTAAGGGTGGCCGTTGGAGATGCTCTAAATGTGTTTCCCCTCGAAATCTGTGTGCTGTAACTAGCGGGACTGTGCTACCAGACGTACAATACTCTTGCCCTTTTTAATTGTCGATGTGGCACAACCCGATTGGTCCCGACCACCTTTTCATTTGAGTTCCTTTTTGAGCAGCAGTCCCGACCACCTTTTCATTTGAGTTGAACCCCTTGTGGATGAAAATGCCCCTCCTCCCCCTTCAAATTTAGATTTCCTACTCTCCCCCCCCCCCCCCCCACCCCTGCCGCCACAGCCGGACCAAACCCCCCCCCCCCCTCTGTCGGCTGGACCTAATCTACAAGCCATGGGATGAAGCTTAGACCTAGAAATCCAAACCCTAGACCTAATCAAATCCGACCGCAACTGTTGCTACCTTCGCCGCCTCCGCCGCTCGCGCCCGCCGCCACTTGCCGCTCCCGCCTCTGTCTGCACCTTCGTCTGAGCCTCCGCCCCTACCGGCGGGCTTGAGAGAGATGAAGGGAGAGTGGTCTCAGGATTTAAAAAGGAGGGAAGGGTTTTTTCTAAAGTTTGGCGTGGTTAGAGGGTTGGAACTCACATGAAATGTTTCGGTGGGTTTTATCATAATGTGGGGTTAGTTAGAGGGGTCTTAGGCTAATAACCCCTTTAAACAGAGGTCCTGGAGCGTCTAACGAATGACGTGGCACAGCGTCCCTTGCCTGCTGGTTCAGTGATTCACCTTACGGGGGAGGGTGCAAGTGTGCAACGGACGGCCGTGATTCTGACATCATTCTAATTGACCATTCGGATTAAACGTCGGGGATAGGTGCAACGGACAGCGATTCCCTTTGCTGCCATTCTAGCTGAGTGACAGCTGTGATCAGGTACCACAGAGGATGGCCAGATTTGGATGGAAAACAGGATGGCTAAAAAGCATTTCCAGTCCAACCACTTAGATTTGACTCCTATGTGGTTCGTCCATTCCGTTCACCCGTTCAGTCACGTGTGGCACGAATCACAGCCACAGATGAAGTCGGAGTTAGGATCCGAATTATTTGGTAACATGGATCACATCCGAATAACTCCCGAATTATTCAGCAAAATGGATCATGTATATTTATCTGCATTAATATAGAATCACTAATGTGATATAATATATTTGATGCTTTCTGATTCCAAACTTCTCCCGAAACTTATTCTGAATTTTTTCCGAACATCCGAATTTGTTAGGGTGGTGAGGCCGTACCATCGCCCGGTTTGTGGTGTGCACTGGACCCTGACCTAGTGCTCCGAGGGAAAGGATAAAGAGAAATGCTATTCAGCCCAAAGGTTTTTTTGATTTCGGCAGCCCGTTTGACATGACAGCATGCAACTGGTGGCTGAAACCCACAAGCGACCTTTAAATCGTTTACACCACCAGTTGCATGCTGCCACGTCAATCGGGCTAGGCTGAATTGGAAAACCTTCGGGCTGAATAGCATTGCTCAAGGATAAACAGTAGAGTAGTCGAACCTGAGTTCAACTTCTCTACGGTTCGTCCTTTTTCTTAATTCACTCGGCTTGTGGCATATGTCACGGTCATCTGATGGAGGTGGACTGGAGCAAAGGGCAATGCATGCGCATTAGGCACCCCCAATACTTTTTTTTTTTAACTATGCACCCCAACTAGGGCTGGCAAGACACGAAGTTAGCGGTTCTGGGTTAAGGCTAAACGGGTTTGGGTTGTAAACGGGTCAACACGATAGACCCGTTTAATAAACTGGTCGGGTCTGGGTTTAGGGTCTGGACACGATAGACACGGGAAGACCAGTCTAAAATTCAACGGTCATGTCGGGTCGGGCACTGAATAAACCCATGCAGTAAACGGGTCTTATCATGTCTACCCGTTTATAAACGGGTCGGATACGGGTTTAGGATCTAGACACGATTAGTTAAACGGTCGGGTCCGGGTCTAGGAGTTTTGGACATGACCCGAAACTAGACAAGACCGAACCTGACCCGACCCATTGCCACCCCTAACCCCAACACTTAAAATATTTGCTAATATACAAATTATATATCTACTTAACATGGAAAGGATGCGAGATAGTTTGGGAAGACAAGTGGCGGTTCAGATTCATTTGGAGAAAGGATAAACATGGCAATGCCTTAACTCTGAATAATCTTTACTTTGATTATGTTATCAGAGAACTAGCCGAATTGTTGTGTGGAGAATGAGCACACATACCCGAATCGTCCAGAGTACTGCAAAAATGACCATATATACTTGTTTCATACACGAAACATGATTGGTATACCAGAGTACACAATTTCCCTAACAGAGAAATACAGCTGCAAAACGTACGAAACCGAAGATGCAACGAAGACATCGGCCTCATTTCTCATCCAGTAAAAGCGAGGCACACGACATGAGCGACGGAAGTTCTTCCTGTGTCGCGGACCCAAAACCCTGCCATCTAATTCTACCAGACTTATCAAGCAGAAAAATATACCTGCAGGGGATCGAAGGGCAACAGATACTTCAGCGCTAAGTCTCTAAATCTATCAAACGAGAAGCGTAAATTTTTGGAAAAGAAAACAAAGTATTACGCGGTGAGAAGATTCAGTATGCAAAGCTTCTTCCTGAAGTCATAGTGGTCCCCAAACGAATAAACAATCTGCTTCTCCCGGCTACCGGAGTTCTTCATCATCTTGAGGACGACTCGCCTCACGGCACGCAACGACAATAACCAAGAGTCTATGAATGATACCTGGAAAAAAGAAATTAATGAACGACAATTAGAGGGTGTTTGGTATGAGGAACAGCTGTTCCGCTTAAACCTCATCCAAAAGAGGGTAATCCCGTCAATTACTATTTCTAATGTAATTTGATGGTTCAGCGTTCCAGTTAGCATAGAAACGCACGGAGTAATATATTATATTACCCAAGTCTTTCATTCCACCGGAACAAATACTATCCGTTAGTTTTAAAATTTGGAACTGGGAATAGAAATGGACAGTCCCGGAATGATGCCAAACACCCCCTTAGCTGATATCGATGCAGTGTCCAATCATATATTTCATGCCTAAAACAAGGAAATTTCAAGGGAGGCCAAGAGATGCATGTCTACTCGGCATCGCGGCTCGCTAGGCCAAAAATACCATGGCTCAAATAACTCTACAAGCCGGATTGCTGATTAAGACTAAAGATTAACTTCGTTGTATTATGATTATGACCCAGCAATGAGGTGAAATGTCAACAAAGAAAAAAGCTATAGCAGTCCCTGAACAATTGGAGAGAGAACGGGCTCTAAACTTATGAAATGCAAGACTCCACAGTGTGTTCACAGATCCAAGATGAGAGACAAAAAGTGAATATGTTGAGTTGCATTTTTTGGTTCGCAGAGCAGGAGCTGAAATGACCACATCAGTTCATGATTAGGAGCTACATTCATACAGGGAAGGCCAGCGAGGACCCCATGAATATATGGGATTGGATTTTGGATTGGAGGGTCCAGCTTACCGAGTCATGAGAAATAAATTCACCAAAAAGGCACAAAGCACAAGGTGGGGGATTGGGAATGACCAGGGAACCTATTTAGGGTACAAGCCGGAGTAATTGGAAATCCTAATGGCTAGTAAGGGAAGGATCAAGCCAGTGTAGTCAATGCAGGTACACGGCTTGGCCTATCTAGGCGAAGGCTGAAGCAACGCCTAGCATTGCCTAGGCGGCTCATATATATAGGGGATACGGGATATGAGCTGCCACCCCATTTATGCCAAAATTGGCCAACAGCTCCTTTCCCACCTAGAGATCTTTTTTTTTTTTGGTCATCTATTTATGGTTAGATGATCATCCTCGTAAAAAATCATCAAATTTGAAAACCTCTAGGGGGGGATCAAATAAGCATTAAGCATTTTCTTTTAACGGGTGAAATAGACGGTTATAAACCGTCTACATATTTGACATTCCTAAAGGTTTTCAAATTTGATGATTTTTTGTGAGGATGATCATCTAACCATTGATAGATGGTCCACAAAAAAAATTATTTAAAAACACCCTCTAGGTCAGAAAAGAGCCGCTAGCCAATTTCGATGAAAATAGTTGGTGACTCATTTTCCGTTTCCCCTCTCTCTCTCTCTCTCTCTCTCTCTCTCTCTCTCTCTCTCTCTCTCTCTCTCTTGTATGGTTGTGATGCATTATTTGGGCGGTGCATGTGTCATAGCTAACATTTGTTGGTTCACTGTGGGGCCATTGGATTTAATTTGTATGGTTGTGATGTATTTTTTGGGTGGTTCATGCATCACATCTAATATACGTTTGCTCGCTAACATCCATATGTTGCGGTGCTCCATTGCATATGTTGTACTACTTCCATTGCATATGTTGCACTAGCCGGCTGGGCGGTGCATGCACGCTAACATCCACATATTGATGTGCTCCGCTGTATATGTTGTAATACTCCCAGTGCATATGCTACTCGTCAGGGTCGCACCAACATAGTCGCACTTGAGAGATTATATATATATATATATATATAGAGAGAGAGAGAGAAAGAGAGAGAGAAAGAGAAAGAGCAGTGATAGGATGGCCGTGCGGCGTGGGGAACGAGTGCGGTGCGGATGAGAGTCGTCCGATCGTGGGGATCCAACGAATGGGATACACCCGGAACAGCCCAAATCGTTGTTACTGTAGCGACTACAGTAACAGCGATTTAGGTTGTCCGAGTGAATCCCATCCGTTGGATCCATCCGATCGGACGACCCAAAAAAAATTCGTTGTTACTGTAGTCGCTACAGTAACAACGAATTTTTTTGGACCATCCGATCGGATGGATCCAACGGATGGGAATTGAATGACCCAAAAAAAAATTCCATCAGTCGGATCCATCCGATCGGACGGCCCAAAAAAATTTCGCTGATGGGATTCACCCGGACAACCCAAATCGTTGTTACTGTAGCCACTACAGTAATAGCGATTTGGGTTATTCCGAGTGAATCCCATTCGTTGGATCGCCACGATCGGACAACTCTCATCCGCACCGCACTCATTCCCCACGCTGCACGCCGTATCCTATCACTAATATATATATATATATATATATATATATATATATATATATATATATATATATATATATATATATATATATATATATATATATATATATAATGAGATTGCTCATGGTCCTTCAGCTACATAATGGTTTTAGAATTTGCTGGGGGGTTTTTGTGTGTGATATCTATGGCAAATTGGCAATTGATCATCCTCACCAAAAATCATCAAATTATGAAACTTCTAGGAGCGTCAACAGAGGGGATAAAGAAGGGCTGAGATCTATTATCAGTGTGTTAGATTTAACGGTTTGGATAGGGAACCAAGTGCCAACAGATGAAGCCACGTGGTGGCGGTTAAAGAAATGTCTAGACATAAAGGAGAAAAAACAGTTTGTTAGTACCCACGTTGCCCCACGTAACCACTCCCTGAATCTTTCTCCCTCTCTCATACCACATATTGTACCTTTGTGAGTACTCAGCCCGAACCATGTTTTCACTCTCTCTCTCTCTCTCTCTCTCTCTCTCTCTCTCTCTCTCTCTCTCTCTCTCTCTCTCTCTCTCTCTCTCTCTCTCTCTCTCATGTTGTACATAAACCCAATTCCCTTCTAGGAGCGTCAACAGAAGGGATAAAGAAGGGCTGAGATCTATTATCAGTGTGTTAGATTTAACGGTTTGGATAGGGAACCAAGTGCCAACAGATGAAGCCACGTGGTGGCGGTTAAAGAAATGTCTAGACATAAAGGAGAAAAAACAGTTTGTTAGTACCCACGTTGCCCCACATAACCACTCCCTGAATCTTTCTCCCTCTCTCATACCACATACTGTACCTATGTGAGTACTCAGCCCGAACCATGTTTTCACTCTCTCTCTCTCTCTCTCTCTCTCTCTCTCTCTCATGTTGTACATAAACCCAATTCCCTTCTTTGTCTTTATCCCCAGCGCCTTTTATCTCTCGCCTCCAATCTGATCGCAAAACTCTCTCTCTCTCTCTCTCTCTCTCTCTCTCTCTCTCTCTCTCTCTCTCTCTCTCTCTCTCTCTCTCTCGGGCCCCGTAGGTGCTCCCACATCGATCACAGAACTCCATGGTGTGAGTGAATGTCCCCTCCGCTCTCAATGGTCGATCACCATCACCGATCGAGATCTGGTCCCCTCCGTCTCAAATCAATCGTCCCGGCATCCGCCGCTATGGACTTTCAACGGTTGGTTCCCTCCGCTCTCAAATCCGTCGTCCCGGTGGATCTGGTCCCGATTGGGAACCTCCCACGGCCGATCACCATCATCGACCTCTCCCCGCACGGCTCCCATCTCCGAATGGCCTATCAGGATGTCCCGATCGAGGGCCTATAGCGAGGCGGCTGCCGGCTAGGTCCATCCCTTGCGAGTCTGCAACCAATTCGAGGTGGCTTTCCAGGCGATGGAGTTCTGAATGCAAACCTCCTCCGACATCGCCTCCACACGTTGGTGAGGTCCAGTTCCCTGTCCACCAATGCTGCCTCGCCCTCTAGGGCGTTCGGAATGAGTACCACGTTCGGGTCAAATGTAATTTATCTGTGATATGAAGAACAGAGAAGTTTCAAATGTGGTCGGGCTAAAAATATCCGATCTTTAATTTTTGGATTTATTTTTTCTTTTAAATCCAAATAATCAACATATTTATATTTATACATCCATTGGTAATTTGGTTTTATCTTGATCAATACTTTTTAATCCTCATCTCTGAAAGTATTCCCTCAACTGTTGGTCGCATCATCTCAAACAATTTGGCAATCTTCTGTGCGACGGCATGTCTGTCACTTTCAAACTTTGATCATGACTCATGAGTTTGAAATCTAAACTAATTTATCTATACTTACCAAACAAAAAAAAAACTCATCTATCTATACTATAATATATAACAAACCTCTAGGTTATTGTACTGCTACAATTACTCAGGGTTTGTTATTTTAGACAATGCTACTTATGGAACTAATGGTATGGCTCCTTGGTACAAGAAATTATCGTAGATGCTTTGAAGCACATGAATTACTTAATAGAAATAGTGAATCATGCTCATATCTCGGAAAACTCGTCGTGTGCTTTGAAGGTAATTGCTTTCATCCAGTCTTACATATAGCATTATTATGCTTGCATTGCAGAGTTATCATGTTCCTCACTTACCCTTTAAGCTTCTTGCATAGTGATATCTGCTTTTATTTTGTAATAGGATCTTAGTAATGAATGCTATGATCATATGTGCATGGAATGTTTAACTGAAAAATGATAGGTTTTGCTCATACATGAATAGAAGCATAATATATTGGTCTTATCCAGTATTGTTTTGAGTGAGTGGTAGACCACTAGACTGTTTCTAGATTTTAGAATGTCTTTGGGGTTTCAGAATTCGCCTTTACGTATTTAGTTTGGGTTGGTGTTCGTATGTTGTTTATATATCTATCTATCTATATATATATATATATGGTAAACTATTTAAGATCAATTAGACAATGCCAAGCAAACCCCATATTTTGGTTTTGTTTCCGAATTTTGTTAGTTTTTTAGAATTTTGTTTTGTCGTCGTATAAAGGTATGGTCGTCGCCAGTATATTGAGTGCCAACGCCAAATGTGACCTCCCAACACAGAATTCTCACACCTCCTAAGAATTTCATGTTCATATCGGCATTGCCATGCCGTCAAAGGCGGCCGTCCGAGTGCCGACAGGCACGAGCATTAGTATACACACACACATTTACATTTACAAATACATATACATTGTAACGCCCCGGTATTTTACGGATTAATTCAACCCGTATAACAACTGGAGTGTTAGAAATAAAACTATTATATAGATTAAATCCCATCAAATATGGAAATTAACTGAGCCTCTTATTCAATAATATAAGGGGTTTGATACATTTCTTGAAAAATAAAAGCCGAAGGCTTAATTGCAACATCAACGCTTCATATCTCTGCTACCGCATCCTCATAGTATATTGTGTAGAGCGGATCTTCAGCTCCCTCAGGTTCATTCTCCATTCGCTCCTCACCTTCTTCTTGTCCTGTAGGATCAGCCTCTGTAGGGTTCATAACACGTGTAGCGGGGTGAGTCTAATCCACTGACTAACCTAATAACTTAGTTTATTCATGCTAAGATATATGTATAGAAGAAGCAGTGAACATGACTATGAATAGTAAATAAAAAAAACATTGATCACCCGATTCCCTTTTTGGCCTCAGCCAGGGTAGGAATCTCAAGCCTTACCCGGGTACTTTTTATCCGCAACAAGGCTAGCCCCACACCTAGGTTCTTTTAGTCATCAGACTAGGCTAGCCCCACACCTAGGTAACTTTTTGGCCCTCAACCAGAGCTAGACCCACACACCAGGTTACTTTTTGGCCTCAGCCAGGGCTAGACCCACACCCAGGATACTTTTTGCCCTCAGCCAGGGCTAACCCTCACACCCAAATAAGTGATCACATATCTTAAAAATTTACAAGTCCATAGCAATCTACCGTTATCCGATATCCATACACTTAGTATGAATAACTCAGTTTAGTCCCCTACCTGAAGCGTCGTAGAATCTTTCTTCTGATGAGGATGCCTTAGTAAGCTCACGATCTGAAATATATTACTATATTTTGTTAGTTGTTTACGATAATTTTTTCCAATGACTTCGCCGAAAACAAATCCGATGTGGACTCTTTATGTTCGTTTACTTAAACTAATTTATCTAATGGATTTTATCCTTTAGGGGTATTTTGGTCATTTCCAAAATATTTTGAATTTATACCCAGTTTGTAGAGTTTTTCATTCTGAAACCGTGGCCGAAGACGAAACTTAATTCGGAGTTCGTTTGCTCCCGAGATGGCCAAAATAGCCGGTATTGACGGAATTTAAATGGGTGGTCTGCCTTTAGTAAAAAGGTCAGGTTGCTCTCAGCAATAGCGGTGCAGTTTAACGAAGGCAGAGTCGTTTTATCGCAGTTTATTTGTGCTTATTGGGCTTCGGCCCACGATGTTTAATGGGCTTAATGGGCTTCGGCCCACAGTGTTTAATGGGCTTAATGGCTTCGGCCCACAGTATTTAATGGGTTTAATGGGTTCGGCCCACAGTATTTGATGGCCTTAATGGGCTTCGGCCCACAGTATATATATATATATATAAACTTTATTGGGTATAGGGGGCTGACCGGCTGCGGGTGGCGACCGGTGGCGGCCGGTGGCGGTGGTCGGCGGCGACCGGTGGCGGTGGTCGGCGGCGAACGGCGGCGGCGACGGTTAGCGACGGGGGGGGGTTTTCAGGTAGTGGTTTGGGTGACAGAGGATGGGCACGGATATCGAGGTGGGGCTTGGGTGAAGAAATCTGTTGTAGAGGGGGGTTTATATAGGCCTTTCGGGAATACCAAAAGTCCCAGGGCCTTAAAAGAAAAACAATCCCTTTACTGTTTCAGCTGCGCGACTGTTCCCGTCCGATTCGGAAATGAAAGGTCTACGGTTTAGATGTCTTTTTGGTCTTCCCCCCCTTACTATAATAATTACTTTTATGATGCTTACAATAGAAAAGTTTTATGGGTTTTCTGGTTAGAGGGAAAAAATTAAAATTCTTGCTGAATAGGTCCCTAGTTCGAAACCTTATATTGGTTATTTTTTTCTTTAATTTTTAAATTCTCTAAACGTGCTTAAAACGTAAAAGTTTATATAGGTTTTTTGATCGTTTCGACGAGACGGACGTAATGGCGCAGTCCGATTTTTATTTTAAATTTTTTATCAAAAATTCTTATTATATAGTTTTAAATTATATTAAATCATTAATATTTTTGGGATGTTACATCCTCTACCCCTAATAAAAATTTCGTCCTCGAAATTTAAAGTATGTATCTTAGTTGTCGAACAAATTTATTTCTGACTCCAATTCCCAAGTAACTTCTTCCTTATTGTGATGTTGCCATAGTACTTTTACCAATCGTATAATTTTGGTTCGCAATACTTTATCTTTGGTGTTTAAAACTTTCACAAGTACTCCCACGTAATATGCATCTGATTGAATGTTTTCATTTTTCAAAATATGAGAAGGATCAGGCTCATATGGATACTTGAAAGACTAGATGTACATTAGCCACTACTTGACCCTCTTACAATAAGTACACCTCCTAAATCCTACATGAGATGCATCCGTGTAAAGTGTATACTTCTTCGCACTTTCTGGTATCGTCAAAATCGGAGCTGTAGTGAGTTTCTTCTTTAGTTCTTCGAATGTATTCTCACTGGATTTCGACCACTCAAAATTTTCTCCTTTCACTTTGTTAATATATTTTGAATAAAAAATTTTAATCGATAACATTTTGGAGTTTTAATATTACTTTGCTGACCTTGAAATCTCTGATAGTAGATCTTTCCATTATAATATTAATCTTTTCTCCTAAGAGTTAATTATTAACTTATTTGGGTGTCTTGTTTATGGGATCCAATAAGGCAATAAATTCTAGGGTTTGAGAATAAAATTTTCATGACTTTCTCTACTCACACATCAACTGTACCTGGCTACTGTATTCACCAGGAACCACAGTGATATAAGAATAGAGTTGGCTTGAGAGTCGGGGTAATTCCAGTGATTTGGGACGGTTCAATCATTGGAATTTGACTAAAAAAAACTTGATCTTTTTTATCATACGAGGGTTTTAAGGTATTAACTCTAAAATATTGAGAACAATCATTGGAAATCTTAGTTCTGACAGCCGTCGAGAAACTTATTAATGGCTACATATACTTTATTCCTAAAGGAGGTTGCAAAAGGTGAATACTCATAACTTATAAGTAGTGTATCATTTTGTATGTAATAGAAAGTTTTAGGAATAACACTAAGTGTTGTCGTGATGACGAGGGTGTATCCTGTTGGTTCTGGAACGGCTCCACCTAACCCCAGGCAGCCCTTTCCTAGGTAGCCCTTTCCGTTGAACTCAAATTCGAGAAGTGATGATTAACCTCGATCCTAATTATCACATAACATGTTTTAATTTCTAAGTCAATTATGTACTTGAAATCAGTCCTCTCTGCACTAATGACTCAACCCAGATCTCACCATGTTTTTGTAAATACTAGAAGGTGACTTGGTATTCTATATTCAACTTGACTATAGCTTTTATCTGAAAAGTATCTTAGTTTTTTTTTTTTCTTTATAGGGGCTATCATGGACACTTTATATATTTTCGAGTAATTGGCATACATAAATTCAATTCCTGAGTTAACATACTCTCATCAAGGTTGATTAACCCAGATAAGGTTCTAATACTTTGGATAGGTTTCAGGTTACATAGGAAAGAGATCTTAGTCTTTGATACACTTTTTTTTTTTTACACTAAGTTTACATTAATAAAAGACTTAAGAATAGTTTCTTTCTAATGATCATTGAACATTATTTCTGCTAAGACACGGTAGAAACGTGTTCTCAAAAAGAGGTCTTAGAAGATAGGATCTTAAATTAAGTTACTCATTAGTGATTTCTTACCCTAATTGAGTTACTACTAGGTTTTATAACACCTTCTTATGTTTCCATATCGTTACAAAACGGCATCCTCTAATTCTATTTAGTTTCTAGTTCTCTTTAGGTGATCATACGTTCTAATTTCCATACACCTATATTGTCTTCTAGGTTGACTAACTTCTAAGCGTCCAATGCTATTGTCTCAGACCTACGCATCGAAAATTCTTATAACAAATTTAAAAGAGAGATCCTAAATTTAAATTCAGTATATATACTTTGTTCTAGCAATTTAGTGTCTTAGGACATCAATGTCTTAATTATCCAGGGTTAGGTGTACTTAGATCAACTTCACATGAACCTAACTTGTGCTCTAGGTTACTAAGACTACCCTACCGATGTCCTTCTTGTTAATAAATTCTAATTCCTAGGACCTATTACCTAGGCTCTGATACCAAGTTGTAACGCCTCGGTATTTTACGGATTAATTCAACCCGTATAACACTGGGGTGTTAGGAATAAAACTTGATATAGATTAAATTCCATCAAATATGGAAATTAACTGCGTCTCTTATTCAATAATATAAGGGTTTGATACATTTCTTGAAAAATAAAAGCCTAAGGCTTAATTGCAACATCAATGCTTCATATCTCTGCTCCCGCATCCTCATAGTATGGTGTGTAGAGCGGATCTTCAACTCCCTCCGGTTCATTCTCCACTCGCTCCTCACCTTCTTCTTGTCCTGTAGGATCAGCCTCTGTAGGGTTCATAACACTTGTAGCGGTGGTGAGTCTAATCCACTGACTCACCTAATAACTTAGTTTATTCATGCTAAGATATATGTACTGAAGAAGTAGTGAACATGAATATGAATAGTATATAAAAAAAACATTGATCACCCGATTCCCTTTTTGGCCTCAGCTAGGGTAGGAATCTCAAGCCTTACCCGGGTACTTTTTGTCCGCAACAAGGCTAGCCCCACACCTAGTTTTTTTAGTCATCAGACTAGGCTAGCCCCACACCTAGGTAACTTTTTGGCCTCAGTCAGGGCTAGACCCACACCCAGGATACTTTTTGACCTCAGCCAGAGCTAGCCCTACACCCAAATAAGTGATCACATATCTTAAAAATTTACAAGTCCATAGCAATCAACCGTTATCCGATATCATACAATTAGCATGAATAACTCAGTTTAGTCCCATACCTGAAGCGTCGTAAAATCTTTCTTCTGATGAGGAAGCCTTAGTAAACTCACGACCTGAAATATATTACTATATTTTATTAGTTTTTACGATAATTTTTCCAAGAATTCGCCGAAAACAAATTCCGATGTGAACTCCTTATGTTCGTTTACTTAAACTAATTTATCTAATGGATTTTATCATTTAGGGATATTTTGGTTATTTCTAAAAAACTTTGAATTTATACCCAGTTTGTAGAGTTTTTCATTCTGAAACCGTGGTCGCAGACAGAACTCAATTCGGAGTTCGTTTGCTCCCGGGATGGCCAAAATAGCTGGTATTGACGGAATTTAAATGGGTGGTCTGCCTTTAGTAAAAAGGTCAGGTTGCTCTCAGCAATAGCGGTGCAGTTTAACGAAGGCAGAGTCGTTTCATCGCAGTTTATTTGTGCTTATTGGGCTTCGGCCCACGATGTTTAATGGGCTTCATGGGCTTCGGCCCACAATGTTTAATAGGCTTAATGGCTTCGGCCCACAGTGTTAAATGGGTTTAATGGGTTCGGCCCACAGTGTTTATTGGCCTTAATGGGCATCGGCCCACAGTATATATATATATATATATATATATATATATATATATATATATATATATATATATATATATATATATATATATATATATATATATATATATATATAGAGAGAGAGAGAGAGAGAGAGAGAGAGAGGAATGATAGGCTGCGGCGTGCGGTGCCCGCCTATAGATACGGTGGCAAAATCTGGCCGTCGGATCGCCGTCGGATCGCGCGGATCGGCTGCAAACCGCGCGCAAACCCCCCGCAAACCCCGGCCCGTCTGATCAGCCGTCCTGACCGTCCGATCCCGTATAAATCCAGTTGTCCGGTGTGTTTCTATGATGATCTGATTCCCATCCGTTCGATCGAGGTGATCGAACGGACTAAAGTGGATTTCGCTGTTACTGTAGCCGCTACAGTAACAGCGAAATTCGTTTAGTCCGTTGGATCGATGGGAATCCAACGGACTAAAGTGGATTTCGCTGTTACTGTAGCCGCTACAGTAACAGCGAAATTCGTTTAGTCCGTTCGATCACCTCGATCGAACGGATGGGAATCAGATCATCATAGAAACACACCGGACAACTGGATTTATACGGGATCGGACGGTACGGGCCGGGGTTTGCGGGGGGTTTGCGCGCGGTTTGCAGCCGATCCGCGCGATCCGACGGCCAGATTTTGCCACCGCATCTATAGGCGGGCACCGCACGCCGCAGCCTATCATTCCTCTATATATATATATATATATATATATATATATATATATATATATATATATATATATATATAAATTATTAGGTATAGGGGTTGACCGGCTGCGGGTGGCGACCGGCGGCGGGAGGCAGCGGACGGCGGCGACCGGTGGCGGTGGTCGGCGGCGACCCGGCGGCGGATAGCGGCGACGGGTCGCTTTGCCCCAAACACACAAGATATTGTTCGGTTTGCCCATGCCCGCACGAGGACTTCCCAGGGAGGTCACCCATCCTGGTACTACTCTCGCCTGAGCACGCTTAACTACGGAGTTCTTACGAATTCCGTAGTTGCGCACGGTTTTAAAACGCGTCTTCTATGTTTGGGAGGGGAAATTATATAAGCAGCTCAGGATCTCCTTCTATCCAGGCGATGTGGGGCTAACTCGTGGCCTTGTACACCTCACCTCACCTCACCTCATCCATCTTGGCATCCCAGCCTCAGGAGTCTTGGCTCTTGGCCTATTGGATATTGGTCGTCACAATCCAACCCCCTTAGGGCTACACGTCCACGTGTAAGGTTAGACCCCACATCCCGAGGAGAACCGGCTCTGATACCATTTTGAAACATCCGCCCCAAACACACAAGATATTATCCGCTTTGCCCGTGCCCGCACGAGAACTTCCCAAGGGGTCACCCATCCTGGTACTACTCTCACCCGAGCACGCTTAACTACGAAGTTCTTACGAATTTCGTAGCAGCGCACGGCTTTAAAACGCGTCTTCTATGTTTGGAAGGGGAAATTATATAAAAAGCTCAGGATCTCCTTCTCTCCAGGCGATGTGGGGCTGACTCGTGGCCTTATACACCTCACCTCACCTCACCTCATCCATCTTGGCATCCCAGCCTCAGGAGTTTTGGCTCTAGGCCTATTGGATCTTGGTCGTCACAATTCCCAAAAATATTAATGATTTAACATAATTTAAAACTATATAATAAGAATTTTTGATACAATTTAAAATAAAAATCGGACTGTGCCATTGCGTCCGTCTCGTCGAAACGATCAAAAAACCTATACAAACTTTTACGTTTTGAGCACGTTTAGAGCATTTAAAAATTATAGAAAAAATAACCAATGTAAGGTTTTGAACTAGGGACCTATCAGCAGAATTTTAACTTTTTTCCTCTAACCAGAAAACCCATAAAACTTTTCTATTTAAACATCAGAAAAGTAATTATTATAGTAAGGGGGGAAGACCAAAAGACATCTAAACCATAGACCTTTCATTTCCGATCGGACGGGAACAGTCGCGCAGCTGAAACATTAAAGGGGTTGTTTTTCATTTAAGGCCCTGGGACTATTGGTATTCCGGAAAGGCCTATATAAACCCCCCCTCTATAATAGATTTCTTCACCCAAGCCCCACCTCGATATCCGTGCCCAGCCTCTGTCACCCAAACCACAACCTGAACCCCCCCCCCCCCCCCGTCGCCAACCGCCGGGTTGCCGCCGTCCGCCGCCACCCGCCGCCGGGTCGCCGTCGTCCACCGCCAACCACCGCCACCAGTCGCCGTCGCAGGTCGCCGCCTCCTGCAGCCGGTCGCCGCCCGCAGCCGGTCAGCCCCTATACCCAATAAGTTATATATATATATATATATATATATATATATATATATATATATATATATATATATATATATATATATATATATATATATATATATATATACACTGTGGGCCGAAGCCTATTAAGGCCATCAAATACTGTGGGCCGAACCCATTAAATACTGTGGGCCGAACCATTAAGCCCATTAAACACTGTGGGCCGAAGCCCATTAAACATCGTGGGCCGAAGCCCAATAAGCACAAATAAACTACGATAAACTGACTCTGCCTTCGTTAACTGAACCGTTATTACTGAAAACACCTTGACCTTTTTACTAAAGGCAGACCACCCATTTAAATTCTACCAATGTCGACTATTTTGGCCATACCGGGAGCAAACGAACTCCGAATTGAGTTTCGTCTGCGGCCACGGTTTCATAATGAAAAACTCTACAAACTGGTTATAAATTCAAAGTATTTTAGAAATGACCAAAATATCCCTAAAGAATAAAATCTATTAAATAAAGTAGTTAAGAAAACAAATATAAGGAGTACTCATCGGAATTCGTTTTCGGCGAGTCCTTGTAAAAATTATGGTAAAAACTAACAAAATATAGTAATATATTTCAGATTGTGAGCTTTCTAAGGCATCCTCATCAGAAGAAAGATTCTTCGACACTTTAGGTAGGGGACTAAACTGAGTTATTCATTCTAAGTGTATGATATCGAATAACGGTAGATTGTTATGGACTTGTAAATTTTTGAGATATGTGATCACTTATTTAGGTGTGGGCTAGCCCTGGCTGAAGCCAAAAAGTATCATGGGTGTGGGTCTAGCCTTGGCTGAGGTCAAAAAGTAACCTGGGTGTGGGTTTAGCCCTTGTTGAGGCCAAAAAGTTACCTAGGTGTGGGGGCTAGTCTAGTCCAATGACTAAAAGAACCTAGGTGTGGGGCTAGCCTTGTTGCGGTCAAAAAGTACCCGGGTAAGGCTTGAGATTCCTACCCTGGCTGAGACCAAAAAGGGAATCGGGTAATCAATGTCTTTTTAATTACTGTTCATAGTCATGTTCACTGCTTCTTCAGTACATATATCTTAGCATGAATAAAACTAAGTTATCAGGTGAATCAGTGCATTAGACTCACCCCTCTACAGGTGTTATGAACCCTATAGAAACTGATCCGACAGGACAAGAAAAAGGTGAGCAAATGGAGAATGAACCGGAGGGAATTGAAGGTCCGCTCTACACAACATACTATGAGGATGCGGGAGCAGAGATATGAAGCGTTGATGTTGAAATTAAGCCTTAGGCTTTTATTTTTCAAAAAATGTATCAAACCCTTATATTATTGAATAAGAGCCTAAGTTAATTTTCATATTTGATGGAATTTAATCTATATCAAGTTTTATTTCTAACACCCCAGCGTTATACTGGTTGAATTAATCCGTAAAATACCGGGGCGTTACAACTTGGTATCAGAGCTTAGGTTTCGATCATGGGACCTGTGGGTTATGGGCCCACCACGCTTTGAATATAGTTCTCTTTGGTTTGCAAGGCCACGAGTTAGCCCCACATCACCTGGAGAGAAGGAGATCATGAGATACTTATATAATTTCCCCTCCCAAACATAGAAGACGCATTTTAAAACCGTGTGCCGCTACAGATTTCGTAAGAACTCCGTAGTTAAGCGTGCTCGGGCGAGAGCAGTCCTAAGTTGGGTGACCTCCCTGGGAAGTTCTCGTGCGGGCACGGGCAAAGCGGACAATATCTTGTGTGTTTGGGGCGGATGTTACAAAATTGTATCAGAGTCGGTTCTCCTCGCAATGGGGGGTCTAACCCTACACGTGAACGTGTAGCCCTAAGGGGTGGATTGTGACAACCAAGATCCAATAGGCCAAGAGCCAAGACTTCTGAGACTGAGATGCCAAGATGGATGAGGTGAGGTGAGGTGAGATGTGCAAGGCCACGAGTTAGCCCAACATCACCTAGAGAGAAGGAGATCATGAGCTACTTATATTATTTACCCTCCCAAACATAGAAGACGCGATTTAAAGCCGTGCGCCGCTACGGAATTCGTAAGAACTCCATAGTTAAGCGTGCTTGGGTGAAAGTAGTACTAGGATGGGTGACTACCCTGGGAAGTTCTCGTTCGGGCACGGGTAAATCGGACAATATCTTGTGTGTTTGGGGCGGATGTTGTAACTCCCCGGTATTTTACGGATTATTTCAAACCGTATAACACTGGGGTGTTAGAAATAAAACTTGATATAGATTAAATTCCATCAAATATGGAAATAAACTGAGCCTCTTATTCAATAATATAAGAGTTTGATACATTTCTTTAAAAATAAAACCCTAAGGCTTAATTTCAACATTAACGCTTCAAATCTCTGCAGCCGCATCCTCATAGTATGGTGTGTAGAGCGGATCTTCAACTCCCTCCGATTCATTCTCCATTCGCTCCTCACCTTCTTCTTGTCCTGTAGGATCAGCCTCTGTAGGGTTCATAACACCTGTAGGGGGGTGAGTCTAATCCACTGACTCACCTAATAACTTAGTTTATTCATGCTAAAAGATATGTACTGAAGAAGCAGTGAACATGACTATGAATAGTAAATAAAAAAAACATTGATCACCCGATTTCCTTTTTGGCCTCAGCCAGGGTAGGAATCTCAAGCCTTACCCGGGTACTTTTTGTCCGCAACAAGGCTAGCCCCACACCTAGGTCCTTTTAGTCATCAGACTAGGCTAGCCCCACACCTAGGTAACTTTTTGGCCTCAGCCAGGGCTAGACCCACACCGAGATTACTTTTTGGCCTCAGCCAGGGCTAGACCCATACCCATGATACTTTTTTGCCTCAGCCAGGGCAATCCCCACACCCAAATAAGTGATCACATATCTTAAAAATATACAAGTCCATTGCAATCTACCGTTATCCGATATCACACTTAGAATGAATAACTCAGTTTAGTCCCCTACCTGAAGCGTCGTAGAATCTTTCTTCTGCTGAGGATGCCTTAGTAAGCTCACGACCTGAAATATATTACTATATTTTGTTAGTTTTTACGATAATTTTTCCAAGGATTCGCCGAAAACAAATTCCGATGTGGACTCCTTATGTTCGTTTACTTAAACTAATTTATCTAATTTATTTTATCCTTTAGGGGTATTTTGATTATTTCTAAAATACTTTGAATTTATACCCAGTTTGTAAAGCTTTTCATTATGAAACCGTAGCCGCAGACGGAACTCAATTCGGAGTTCGTTTGCTCCCGGGATGGCCAAAATAGCCGGTATTGACGGAATTTAAATGGGTGGTCTGCCTTTAGTAAAAAGGTCAGGTTGCTCTCAGCAATAGCGGTGCAGTTTAACGAAGGCAGAGTCATTTTATCGCAGTTTATTTGTGCTTATTGGGCTTCGGCCCACAGTGTTTAATGGGCTTAATGGGCTTCGGCCCACAGTATTTAATGGGTTTAATGGGTTAGGCCCACAGTATTTGATGGCCTTAATGGGCTTCGGCCAACAGTATATATATATATAAAAAAAACTTATTGGGTATAGGGGCTGACCGGCTGCGGGTGGCGACCGGCGGCGGTCGGCGGCAACCGGTGGCTGTGGTCGGCGGCGACCGGTGGCGGTGGACGGCAGCGACCCGGCGGCGACGGGTCGCTTTGCCCCAAACACAAAAAATATTGTCCGCTTTGCCCGTGCCCGCACGAGGACTTTCCAGGGAGGTCACTCATCATAGTACTACTCTCGCCTGAGCACGCTTAACTACGGAGTTCTAACGAATTCCGTAGCGGCGCACAGTTTTAAAACGCGTCTTCTATCTTTGGGAGGGGAAATTATATAAGCAGCTCAGGATCTCCTTCTCTCCAGGCGATGTGGGGCTATCTCGTGGCCTTGTACACCTCACCTCACCTCAACTCACCTCATCTATCTTGGCATCCCAGCCTCACAGTGTTCTAAAAAGCGGTCTAGGCGACCGCCTAGGCGGCCCCCCACCGCCTCGCCTAGGCCCTAGGCGCTCCAGAAAAGCGGCCAAGCTCCCAGGCGGGGCAAGGCGGCCGCCTAGGCGGTCTAGGCGGGCTGAGGCTGGCCAGGCGAGCCAGGCGGGCTGAGGCTGACCAGGCGGGCCAGGCGGGTTGAGGCTGGCCAGGCGGACCAGGCGGGCTGAGGCTGGCCAGGCGGACCATGTTTGCTTTTGTTCTTGTTAATCACTCAATCTTGAATTATGGTTATATACTTGTTCTTTAAAATAATGGTTTGGGATAATCTTGAACTTATATTAATTTTTAAACATATATATATATATATATATATATATATATATATATATATTATATAATATCAAAATAATAATTAAAATAATTAAAAAAAAGGCAAAACGCCCAGGCGCCGCCTAGGCCCTGCCTAGGCGCTAGGCGGCCCCCCACCGCCCGACTAGCGCCTAGCGCTTTTTAGAACCTTGCAGCCTCAGGACTCTTGGCTCTTGGCCTATTGAATCTTGGTCGTCACAATCCACCCCCCTTAGGGCGACACGTCCACGTGTAGGGTTAGACCCCCCCATCCCGAGGAGAACCGGCTCTGATACCATTTTGTAACATCCGCCCCAAACACATAAGATATTGTCCGCTTTGCCCGTGCCCGCACGAGAACTTCCCAGGGGGTCACCCATCCTGGTACTACTCTCGCCCGATCGCGTTTAACTACGGAGTTCTTACGAATTCGATAGCAGCCCACGGCTTTAAAACGCGTCTTTTATGTTTGGGAGGGAAAATTATATAAGAAGCTCAGGATCTCCTCTCTAGGCGATGTGGGGCTAACTCGTGGCCTTGTACACCTCACCTCACCTCACCTCATCTATCTTGTCATCCCAGCCTCAGGAGTTTTGGCTCTTGGCCTATTGGATCTTTGTCGTCACAATTCACAAAAATATTAATGATTTAATATAATTTAAAACTATATAATAAGAATTTTTGATACAAAATTTAAAATAAATATCAGACTGTGCCATTGCGTCCGTCTCGTCGAAACGATCAAAAAACCTATACAAACTTTTACGTTTTGAGTTTTTAAAAATTAAAGAAAAAAATAACCAATGTAAGGTTTCAAACTAGGGACCTATCAGCAGAATTTTAACTTTTTCCCTCTAACCAGAAAACCCATAAAACTTTTTTCTATTTAAACATCAGAAAAGTAATTATTATAGTAAGGAGGGAAGACCAAAAGACATCTAAACCGTAGACCTTTCATTTCCGATCGGACGGGAACAGTCGCGCAACTGAAACAGTAAAGGGACTGTTTTTCATTTAAGGCCCTGGGAGTTTTGGTATTCCCGAAAGGCCTATATAAACCCCCGCTCTACAACAGATTTCTTCACCCAAGTCCCACCTCGATATCCGTGCCGAGCCTTTGTCACCCAAACCACCACCTGAAAACCCCCCCCCCCCCCCCCCGTCGCCAACCGCCGCCGTCCGCCGCCGACCACCGCCACCGTTCGCCGCCGGCCACCGCCGGCCGCCGCCCGCAGCCGGTCAGCCCCTATACCCAATAACTTTTTTTTTATATACATACATTATGGGCCGAAGCCCATTAAGGCCATCAAATACTGTGGGCCGAACCCATTAAACCCATTAAATACTATGGGCCGAAGCCATTAAGCCCATTAAACACTGAGGGCCGAAACCCATTAAGCCCATTAAACATCGTGTGCCTAAGCCCAATAAACACAAATAAACTGCGATAAAATAACTCTGCCTTCGTTAACTGAACCGTTATTACTGAAAACAACCTGACCTTTTACTAAATGCAGACCACCCATTTAAATTCCGTCAATGCCGACTATTTTGGCCATACCGGGAGCAAACGAACTCCGAATTGAGTTCCGTCTGCGGCAACGGTTTCAGAATGAAAAACTCTACAAACTGGTTATAAATTCAAAGTATTTTAGAAATGATCAAAATACCCCTAAAGGATAAAATCTTTTAAATAAAGTACTTAAGTAAATAAACATAAGGAGTCCTCATCGGAATTCGTTTCCGGCGAGTCCTTGTAAAAATTATGGTAAAAACTAACAAAATGTAGTAATATATTTAAGGTTGTGAGCTTTCTAAAAAATCCTCATCAGAAGAAAGATTCTTCGACGCTTCAGGTAGGGGACTAAACTGAGTTATTCATGCTAAGTGTATGATATCGAATAACGGTAGATTGCTATGGACTTGTAAATTTTTGAGATATGTGATCACTTATTTAGGTGTGGGGCTAGCCCTGACTGAAGCTAAAAAGTATCATTGGTGTGGGTCTAGCCCTGGCTGGGGCCAAAAAATAACCTAGGTGTGGGTCTAGCCCTGGCTGAGGCCAAAAAGTTACCTAGGTGTGGGGCTAGTCTAGTCTGATGACTAAAAGAACCTAGGTGTGGGGGCTAGCCTTGTTGCGGACAAAAAGTACCCGGATAAGGCTTGAGATTCCTACCATGGCTGAGACCAAAAAGAGAATCGGGTGATCAAGGTCTTTTTAATTACTGTTCATAGTCATGTTCACTGCTTCTTCAGCACATATATCTTAGTATGAATAAAACTAAGTTATCAGGTGAGTCAGTGGATTAGACTCACCCCCCTACAAGTTTTATGAACCCTACAAAGACTGATCCTACAGGACAAGAAGAAGGTGAGGAGCGAATGGAGAATGAACAGGAGGGAGTTGAAGGTCCGCTCTACCAATGTTTAAAAAGGCGTTTGAGGCTTACGCCTCGAGGCCCGCCTCAAGGTGAGGGGGTCCTGTGCTGCCTCGAGGCTCACGCCTCAGCAGCCACATATAAAAAGCCTACGCCTCAGCATTAACAGTAATACACCTTCGTCCAAGGCGTACGCCTCTTGCACTAAGCATGAAACATAGGACATGGAGGGGTTAAAACCAATGTTTGGTGTGGGAGGGCACTAAGGGTTTTATATGTAAATCGTCCACATGGACCCTTTTTCAACTATTGAAACCTCATAAACCCTTTTAGATCTCTTTAGGTTTTGAAACCCCTTTGTCTCCAAAAACCCAAAATCAAGATCTAGTGCTCATTTATTTTTCGATTTTGATTCCGAAGTTGTATTCTTTTTTGTGGATTGTTTACCAACTACAGGTGAGACTGTAAGAGATAAAGTTTAGTTTCATGTTTAGAGGGATGGATCATGATCTTGTTTCTTCTACTATGTTTTTCTATGTTTTTTTCTTTGTATTTTACCATTCTCATGTATTTGTTTTTTTTTAATCTTGACAATGTTAGTTTTATATTCGTATTTTATTGTTTGTTATTAATTGTTAGTTGCTACTTTAATTATTATCTTGAATAGTAAAGAATTAAGCGTGTTTGAGCAATTTGACTTTTTATTTTGTTGTTAGATTGCTCGATGAAGTCCTCAATCGTGTCATATAAGATATTTTCTAACACATTGTGATTTATTATGCATATCTAGTTCAATTATTATTACACATTCAATAATAGTATTTATTATGATTTTTATTCTTTTTTAACTTTTTTTTACCAAAACGCCTTGAAAAAATTCGAGGCTTACGCCTCAGTACGCCTTGAGGCTTACGCTTCGCCTCTCCATAGGAAAAACGCTCGGTACGCCTTTCGCCTTTTTAAACATAGCGCTCTACACACCATACTATTAGGATACGGGAGCAAAGATATGAAGCGTTGATGTTTAAATAAGCCTTAGACTTTTATTTTTCAAGAAATGTATCAAACCCTTATATTATTGAATAAGAGGCACAGTTAATTTCCATATTTGATGGAATTTAATCTATATCAAGTTTTATTTCTAACACCCCAGTGTTATACGGGTTGAATTAATCCGTAAAATACCGGGGCGTTACAACTTGGTATCAGAACCTAGGTTTCGATCCTAAGACCTGTGGGTTATGGGCCCACCACGCTTTGAATATAGTTCTCTTTGGTTTACAAGGCCACGAGTTAGCCCCACATCACCTGGAGAGAAGGAGATCATAAGTTACATATATAATTTCCCCTCCCAAACATAGAAGACGCTTTTTAAAACCGTGCGCCGCTATGGATTTCGTAAGAACTCCGTAGTTAAGCGTGCTTGGGCGAGAGCAGTCCTAGGATGGGTGACCTCCCTGGGAAGTTCTCGTGCAGGCACGGGCAAAGCGGACAATATCTTGTGTGTTTGGGGCGGATGTTACAAAATGGTATCAGAGCCGGTTCTCCTCGCAATGGGAGGGTCTAACCCTACACGTGGACGTGTAGCCCTAAGGGGGGTGGATTGTGACGACCAAGATCCAATAGGCCAAGAGCCAAGACTCCTGAGGCTGAGATGCCAAGATAGATGAGGTGAGGTGAGGTGAGGTGAGGTGAGATGTGCAAGGCCACGAGTTAGCCCCATATCACCTGGAGATAAGGAGATCATGAGCTACTTATATAATTTCCCCTCCCAAACATAGAAGACGCGATTTAAAACCATGCGCCGCTACGGAATTCGTAAGAACTCCGTAGTTAAGCGTGCTCAGGTGAGAGTATTACTAGTATGGGTGACCACCTTGGGAAGTTCTTGTTCGGGCACGGGTAAAGCGGACAATATCTTGTGTGTTTGGGCGGATGTTGTAACTCCCCGGTATTTTACGGATTAATTCAAACCATATAACACTGGGGTGTTAGAAATAAAACTTGATATAGATTAAATTCCATCAAATATGAAAATTAACTGAGCCTCTTATTCAATAATATAAGGGTTTGATACATTTCTTGAAAAATAAAAGCTAAGGCTTAATTTCAACATCAACACTTCATATCTCTGCTCCCGCATCCTCATAATATGGTGTGTAGAGCGGATCTTCAACTCCCTCTGGTTCATTCTCCATTCGCTCCTCACCTTCTTCTTGTCCTGTAGGATCAGCCTCTGTAGGGTTCATAACATGTGTAGGGGGGTGAGTCTAATCCACTGACTCACCTAATAACTTAGTTTATTCATGCTAAGATATATGTACTGAAGAAGCAGTGAACATGACTATGAATAGTAAATAAAAAAAACATTGATCACCCGATTTCCTTTTTGGCCTCAGCCAGGGTAGGAATCTCAAGCCTTACCCGAGTACTTTTTGTCCGCAACAAGGCTAATCCCACACCTAGGTTCTTTTAGTCATCAGACTAGGCTAGCCCCACACCTAGGTAACTTTTTGGCCTCAGCCAGGGCTAGACCCACACCCAGGTTACTTTTTGGTCTCAGCCAGGGCTAGACCCACACCCAGAATACTTTTTTGCCTCAGCCAGGGCTAGCCCCACACCCAAATAAGTGATCACATATCTTAAAAATTTACAAGTCCATAGCAATCCACCGTTATCCGATATCATACACTTAGCATGAATAACTCAGTTTAGTCCCCTACCTGAAACATCGTAGAATCTTTCTTCTGATGAGGATGCCTTAGTAAGCTCACGACCTGAAATATATTATTATATTTTGTTAGTTTTTACGATAATTTTTCCAATGATTCACTGAAAACAAATTCCGATGTGGATTCCTTATGTTCGTTTACTTAAACTAATTTATCTAATAGATTTTATCCTTTAGTGGTATTTTGATCATTTCTAAAATATTTTGATTTTATATCCAGTTTGTAGAGTTTTTCATTCTGAAACCGTGGCCGCAGACGGAACTCAATTCGGAGTTCGTTTGCTCCCGGGATGGCCAAAATAGCCGGTATTGACGGAATTTAAATGGGTGGTCTGCCTTTAGTAAAAAAGTCAGGTTGCTCTCAGCAATAGCGGTGCAATTTAACGAAGGCAGAGTCGTTTTATTGCAGTTTGTACTTATTGGGTTTCGGCCCACGATGTTTAATGGGCTTAATGGGCTTCGGCCCACAGTGTTTAATAGGCTTAATGGCTTCGGCCCACAGTATATATATATATATATATATATATATATATATATATATATATATATATATATATATATATATATATAACTTATTGGGTATAGGGGCTGACCGGCTACGGGTGGCGACCGGCGGCGGCGGACAGCGGCGACCAGGCGGCGACGGGTCGCTTTGCCCCAAACACACAAGATATTGTCCGCTTTGCCCGTGCCCGCACGAGGACTTCCCAGGGAGGTCACCCATCCTGGTACTACTCTCGCATGTGCACACTTAACTACGGAGTTCTTACAAATTCCGTAGCGGCGCACGGTTTTAAAACGCGTCTTCTATGTTTAGGAGGGGAAATTAAATAAGCAACTCAGGATCTCCTTCTCTCCAGGTGATGTGGGGCTAACTCGTGGCCTTGTACACCTCACCTCACCTCATCCATCTTGGCATCCCAGCCTCAGGAGTCTTGGCTCTTGGCTCTTGGCCTCTTGGATCTTAGTCGTCACAATCCACCCCCCTTAGGGCTACACGTCCACGTGTAGGGTTAGACCCCCCCATCCCGAGGAGAACCGGCTCTGATACCATTTTGTAACATCCGCCCCAAACACACAAGATATTGTCTGCTTAGCCCGTGCCCGCACGAGAACTTCCTAGGGGGTCACCCATCCTGTTACTACTCTCGCCCGATCACGCTTAACTACGTAGTTCTTACGAATTCCATAGCAGCGCATGGCTTTAAAATGCGTCTTCTATGTTTGGGAGGGGAAATTATATAAGAAGCTCAGGATCTCCTTCTCTCCAGGCGATGTGGGGCAACTCGTGAGCTTGTACACCTCACCTCATCCATTTTGGCATCCCAGCCTCAAGAGTTTTGGCTCTTGGCCTATTGGATCTTGGTCGTCACAATTCCCAAAAATATTAATAATTTAATATATTTAAAACTATATAATAAGAATTTTTGATACAAAATTTAAAATAAAAATCGGACTGTGCCATTGCGTCCGTCTCGTCGAAACGATCAAAAAACCTATACAAACTTTTACGTTTCGAGCACGTTTAGAGCATTTAAAAATTAAAGAAAAAATTAATCAATGTAAGGTTTCGAACTAAGGATCTATCAGCAGAATTTTAACTTTTTCCCTCTAACCAGAAAACCCATAAACCTTTTCTATTTAAACATCAGAAAAGTATTTATTATAGTAAGGGGGGAAGACCAAAAGACATCTAAACCGTAGACCTTTCATTTCCGATCGGACGGGAACAGTCGCGCAGCTGAAACAGTAAAGGGGCTGTTTTTCATTTAAGGCCCTGGGACTTTTGGTATTCTCGAAAGGCCTATATAAACCCCCCCTCTACAACAGATTTTTCACCCAAGCCCCACCTCGATATCCGTGCCCAGTGTCTGTCACCCAAACCACCACCTGAACCCCCCCCCCCCCCCGTCGCCAACCGCCGCCAGGTCGCCACCGTCCGCCGCCGCCGCTCGCCTCCGGGTCACCGTCGTCCACCGTCGCCTCCCGCCGCCGCCCGTAGCCGGTCATCCCCTATACCCAATAAGTTTTATATATATTTATATATATATATATATATATATATATATACTGTGGGCCGAAGTCCATTAAGGCCATCAAATACTGTGGGCCGAACCCATTAAACCCATTAAATACTGTGGACCGAAGCCATTAAGCCCATTAAACACTATGGGCCGAAGCCCATTAAGCCCGTTAAACATCGTGGGCCGAAGCCCAATAAGCACAAATAAACTGTGATAAACCGACTCTGCCTTCGTTAACTGAACCGTTATTACTGAAAACAACCTGACCTTTTTACTAAAGGCAGACCACCCATTTAAATTCCGCCAATGCCGACTATTTTGGCCATACCGGGAGCAAACGAACTCCGAATTGAGTTCCGTCTGCGGCCACGGTTTCAGAATGAAAAACTCTACAAACTGGTTATATATTCAAAGTATTTTAGAAATGACCAAAATACCCCTAAAGAATAAAATCTATTAAATAAAGTAGTTAAGTAAACAAACATAAGGAGTCCTCATCAGAATTCGTTTCTGACGAGTCCTTGTAAAAATTATGGTAAAAACTAACAAAATATAGTAATATATTTCAGGTTGTGAGCTTTCTAAGGCATCCTCATCAGAAGAAAGATTCTTCGACGCTTCAGGTAGGGGATTAAACTGAGTTATTCATGCTAAGTGTATGATATCGAATAACGGTAGATTGCTATGGACTTGTAAATTTTTGAGATATGTGATCACTTATTTAGGTGTGGGGCTAGCCCAGGCTGAGGCCAAAAAGTATCCTGGGTGTGGGTCTAGCCCTGGCTGTAGGGGTGGGACTTGGGCGGGTTGAAGGGTCTGCCCATGCCCAACCCGACTTGCTCAAACCTTTGCCCGTTTTGCCCGTGGAACCCGGGAAACCCGTGGAAGTCCAACCCGTGTTTGCCCATTCTAGTTCGTCGGGTTCTTCGGGTTGCTCGGGTTGCCCAATTTACAGAAAAATAAACAGGTTGAGCGGGTTGCCCAATTAAAAATGCGTGTGCACATAAATAGATGGAAAAAAAATCGAATAGATTTTTGAATTGGATAAAAAAAATCTTTCATTTGCATAACAAAAACATAAAGTCCAACCTATATCCTCACATATTTCAAACTAATTCTTATCATTCAACATCAAATAGGCGGTCTTTGATTTCCATAAAAAAAAACTATCAAAGCATTCCACCTTAGTGTCACTTCCTTGGGTTCCTCGGGTTGGGGAGATCGGTGCCCAAACCCGTCCAAATTGAAATCGGGTTGATTTATTTTTGTCCAAACCAGCCCAAGTTTTTAACATGCTTTGCCCATGTTCGTCCATTGTTCGGGTTGGGCGGGTCGGGTTCGGGTCAGACCCGCCCAAGTCCCACCCTACCTGGCTGAGGCCAAAATGTAACCTGGGTGTGGGTCTAGCCCTGGTTGAGGCCAAAAAGTTACCTACATGTGGGGCTAGTCTAGTCTGATGACTAAAAGAACCTAGGTGTGGGGCTAGCCTTGTTGCGGACAAAAAGTACCCGGGTAAGGCTTGAGATTCCTACCGTGGCTGAGACCAAAAAGGGAATCGGGTGATCAATGTCTTTTTAATTACTGTTCATAGTCATGTTCACTGCTTTTTCAGTACATATATCTTAGCGTGAATAAAACTAAGTTATCAGGTGAGTCGGTGGATTAGACTCACCCCCCTACAGGTGTTATGAACCCTACAGAGACTGATCCTACAGGACAAGAAAAAGGTGAGGAGCGAACGGAGAATGAACCGGAGGGAGTTGAAGGTCCGCTCTACACAACATACTATGAGGATGCGGGAGCAGAGATATGAAGCGTTGATGTTGAAATTAAGCCTTAGACTTTTATTTTTTAAGAAATGTATCAAACTTTTATATTATTGAATAAGAGACTCAGTTAATTTCCATATTTGATGGAATTTAATCTATATCAAGTTTTATTTCTAACACCCCAGTGTTATACGGGTTGAATTAATCTGTAAAATACCGGGGCGTTACAACTTGGTATCAGAGCCTAGGTTTCGATCCTGGGACCTGTGGGTTATGAGCCCACCACGCTTTGAATATAGTTCTCTTTGGTTTGCAAGGCCACGAGTTAGCCCCACATCACCTGGAGAGAAGGAGATCATGAGATACTTATATAATTTTCCCTCCCAAACATAGAAGACGCGTTTTAAAACCGTGTGCCGCTACGGATTTCGTAAGAACTCCGTAGTTAAGCGTGCTCGGGCGAGAGCAGTCCTAGGATGGGTGACCTCCCTGGGAAGTTCTCGTGCGGGCACGGGCAAAGCGGACAATATCTTGTGTGTTTGGGGCTGATGTTACAAAATGGTATCAGAGCCGATTCTCCTCGCAATGGGAGGGTCTAACCCTACACGTGGACGTGTAGCCCTAAGGGGGTGGATTGTGACGACCAAGATCCAATAGTCCAAGAGCCAAGACTCCTGAGGCTGAGATGCCAAGATGGATGAGGTGAGGTTAGGTGAGGTGTGCAAGGCCACGAGTTAGCCCCACATCACCTGGAGAGAATGAGATCATGAGCTACTTATATAATTTTCCCTCCCAAACATAGAAGACGCGATTTAAAGCCGTGCGCCGCTACGAAATTCGTAAGAACTCCGTAGTTAAGCGTGCTCGGGTGAGAGTAGTACTAGGATGGGTGACCACCCTGGGAAGTTCTCGTTCGAGCACGGGTAAAGCGGACAATATCTTGTGTATTTGGGGCGGATGTTGTAATGCCCCGGTATTTTACGTATTAATTCAAACCGTATAACACCGGGGTATTAGAAATAAAACTTGATATAGATTAAATTCCATAAAATATGAAAATTAACTGAGCCTCTTATTCAATAATATAAGGGTTTGATACATTTCATGAAAAATAAAAGCCTAAGGCTTAATTTCAACATCAACACTTCATATCTCTGCTCCCGCATCCTCATAGTATGGTGTGTAGAGCGGATCTTCAACTCCCTCCGGTTCATTCTCCATTCGCTCCTCACCTTCTTCTTGTCTTGTAGGATCAGCCACTGTAGGGTTCATAATACCTGTAGGGGGATGAGTCTAATCCACTGACTCACCTAATAACTTAGTTTATTCATTCTAAGATATATGTACTGAAGAAGCAGTGAACATGACTATGAATAGTAAATAAAAAAAACATTGATCACCCGATTCCCTTTTTGGCCTCAGCCAGGGTAGGAATCTCAAGCCTTACCCGGGTACTTTTTGTCCGCAACAAGGCTAGCCCCACACCTAGGTTCTTTTAGTCATCAGACTAGGTTAGCCCCATACCTAGGTAACTTTTTGGCCTCAGCCAGAGCTAGAACCACACCCAGGTTACTTTTTGGCCTCAGCCAGGGCTAGACCCACACCCAGGATAATTTTTTGCCTCAGTCAGGGCTAGCCCACACCCAAATAAGTGATCACATATCTTAAAAATTTACAAATCCATAGCAATCTACCGTTATCCGATATCATACACTTAGCATGAATAACTCAGTTTAGTCCCCAACCTGAAGCGTCGTAGAATCTTTCTTCTGATGAGGATGCCTTAGTAAGCTCACGACCTGAAATATATTATTATATTTTGTTAGTTTTTACGATAATTTTTCCAAGGATTCGCCGAAAACAAATTCCGGTGTGGACTCCTTATGTTCGTTTGCTTAAACTAATTTATCTAATGGATTTTATCCTTTAGGGGTATTTTGGTCATTTCTAAAAAACATTGAATTTATACCCAGTTTGTAGAGTTTTTCATTCTGAAACCGTGGCCGCAGACGGAACTCAATTCGGAGTTCGTTTGCTCCCGGGATGGCCAAAATAGCCGGTATTGACGGAATTTAAATGGGTGGTCTGCCTTTAGTAAAAAGGTCATGTTGCTCTCAGCAATAGCGGTGCAGTTTAACGAAGGCAGAGTCGTTTTATCGCAGTTTATTTGTGCTTATTGGGCTTCGGCCCACGATGTTTAATGGGCTTAATGGGCTTCGGCCCACAGTGTTTAATGGGCTTAATGGCTTCGGCCCACATTATTTAATGGGTTTAATGGGTTCGGCCCACAGTATTTGATGGCCTTAATGGGCTTCGGCCCATAGTATATATATATATATATATATATATATATATATATATATATATATATATATATATATATATATATATATATATATAACTTATTGGGTATAGGAATATATATATATATATATATAAATATATAACTTATTGGGTATAGGGGCTGACCGGCTGCGGGTGGCAACCGGCGACGGACGGCGGCGACCGATGGCAGCGGACGGCGGCGACCGGTGGCGGTGGTCGGCGGCGACCGGTGGCGGTGGTCGGCAGCGACCCGACGGCGGTTGGCGACGGGGGGTTTTTCAAGTGGTGGTTTGGGTGACAAAGGCTGGGCACGGATATCGAGGTGGGGCTTGGGTGAAGAAATATGTTGTAGAGGGGGTTTTATATAGGCCTTTCGGGAATACCAAAAGTCCCAGGGCCTTAAATGAAAAACAGTCCATTTACTGTTTCAGCTGCGCGACTGTTCCCGTCCGATCGGAAATGAAAGGTCTACGGTTTATGTCTTTTGGTTTTCCCCCCTTACTATAATAATTACTTTTTTGATGTTTAAATAGAAAAGTTTTATGGGTTTTCTGGTTAGAGGGAAAAAGTTAAAATTCTGGTGATAGGTCCCTAGTTCGAAACCTTACATTGGTTATTTTTTTCTTTAATTTTTAAATGCTCTAAACGTGCTCAAAACGTAAAAGTTTGTATAGGTTTTTTGATCGTTTCGACGAGACGGGCGTAATGGCGCAGTCCGATTTTTATTTTAAATTTTGTATCAAAAATTCTTATTATATAGTTTTAAATTATATTAAATCATTAATAATTTTGGGATGTTACATACATGATGCACAAACACAACACATATACATAAACATGCACATATATAACTTTCACTTACTATAAAATAATATTTTATCCTATTCATCATACATGCAAAAATTTAGTAAAGAATAAAATGATTTTTTTTTAAGTGCTCGAGAAGATGGAATAATTAAATAATCAAACCTAGGACAAAATAAAAGTTGCCAATGTAAGCAAGTTTATTGCCTTCACAAAATATAGAGCACCACAAAATCATGAAAAGCTCATAACTAATCAATACATCAAAATCATCACAATTTCCATGAAGGTCTATTTCATTTGAAGCATGACTCTCTATTAGAATCATCAGCAACTTCAGCATATTCTTCTTCGTCGGAATATTGGAAGTCATCTAAAGATTGTTCGTCATCATCAAATGGATGTGGTTTTGTGCTTCTTCCTCCACTTTGCATTTGTCCTTCATTTGTTCCATTATCCTAAACAACAAGATCTCATGTTAAACCATCCTCATAAACACAATCCTCGAGTGGTTGCATTGTCCCAGTAAAAGCTGCCCCGAAAAATCCAGAAAAAACTACACAGGCGCATAGGCGGCCAGGTGGTATAGGCAGCACCCAGGCGGTCTAGGCAGGCCGCCCAACAAACACCGCCCGACTAGGGGGGCTCCTAGGCGCTAGGGACTCCAAAACGCCTCTGCGCCACTTTGACTACACTAGATCAAACACAGATGATCCAATTGAGGCGGCAAAAGTAAGATTGCCAACAATTGATGGCGAAAGAGTACATTTGACACATGAAGAGCATAATTCTCAAAGATTACATCATATGAAACATGTCACCAATGTGCTGCCATATACTATAATCAACACTTCATGTAGTGGAAATCCCCGAGGTAAGACCGACGGGCTGATGAGAATGTAATGCTCAAGGGAGATGCATCTAATAACAATGGAGGGGTGTCATTAATAAGGTAACCTCAAACCTGCAGTCGAAACAACTTATTCCCCTAATAATGTTGGAACATAAGTAGAAACAAAAGCAACCGAAGTCGAGGATATGAGGATGTTTGCCCTCAAGAATCGCATTTTGTTGATGGGCATAAGGAGGAAAAAAAGCCGAGTCTTATGAATGAAAAGACCTTCATGGTGACCATCTAGACTAAGTAGTTAGACAACTTAGACCTAACAAATGAAGCATCAAGGCCTTCCAACACGCTGATAGGATTAGGCATCTTCATGGAAGCTCAAAATTGGGTCCAAGAAAAAAAAAAAAAAGGAAGGCTAGCTAATGGCAAATAAAGGACTACAATAGCAAAATAAAATGAATGAGGCTTTAAAAGAAATCAAGCCAACTATTTGCAAGACGGTTCACAAGACAAGACAAGGAAAGGTAGCATAAAGAAAATATCATATGGCTCAGATTGGAAGAAAGGAAAGGCAGAGAGAGACAAGCATAAAAAATAGCATGAGTGAAAAAACACTTAGTTTCACTTGCATAGAGAAGTATGAAAAACAAATAGCAAAGCAGTAGATATGGATGAGGAATTACATCAAACACGTACGTGGAAAGAACACGAGTTGAGGATATTTGTATTAAATATTCTGGAAACATGTAAAAAATTATGAAGTGAAGGCTTAGATGCTACTGATAAGAATCACAGTTTACTAAAACAGGGTATGTAGCACAAGATACTGAAATAAAATAGAATAAAAATGAAAAATAATTGATAAAAAAGTTTAAATAAGATTAGATAGAAATCAAACCAACCTCAAGGAGCAAAAATTTTGAAATAAAAAGACTTCCCTGTCCAATTGGTCCTTCAAAAACTTCATAGAGCTCAAGGCACCAGGAGGAAAAAAGAGTAAGAAGATTCATCAAGCCATGAGGAGCCCATCGACTCAAAATTGAGAGAAAAGGTCACGAGAGAAATACTACTCAGGTCCAATCGGAAGAAATGAAAAACTAAATGCAGAGCTGAAAATTGGTGTAAATGAACTCCTTCGAACCAATGAAGAGATCTCACAAAGAAATTTTGTGTTTGGGTGAGCTCAATTCAGGCGGATTTCTATTCGAGGAGGGTGAAGCCATCACAAGAAAGATAACTACAGGATTGCCAGATTTGGTGGGTAAATACTATCTATAATTCTAACGCTTTCCTCAATGAGATTATGGTATTTGAGGAGTGAGGACAACTTCAATTGCTACAATATGATCGACGAAGGGCATGGACAATGGCCCATTATGTACAAGGTGAAGATGCTTAAGCGGAAGCACCTTACCCCAGTTACTGGGGCTTCTATTTAACCGGTTCCTGACCCTAAGAAAATGAAACATGACAGTAGAAACATATAATGAGAAGTTCAATGAAGTCACTGTCGGAGGAAAATTAAGGGCCGATTTTTCAGTTCATCCACTAAAGGTTCCAACTCCTCTAGTATTTATCCGCTCTTTCTCATATTTTGTAAGTTCTGAAATTCAGATTTTCTACTATTTTTCTTTGAAAATTCTTCATCACATATTTTTTCATAAATCCCTCCGGTGGAGGGGGAGTAGGCTAGGAACTCAACCAGCTCATTAAAAAGATTGAATATTCTTCATTACAACTACGAGAATCCTTTAAGTGCATGCATTTATTCTCTAGTACCTTTTATATAGAAACTTAAAATTCATAACAAAACCGATTTATTCCCCTCAAACCTCGACATCTAGCACCAGTTTTTTATATCCAGAAAACTTGCTTTCTTTGATGTCCTCGTTCTAATCCTAGATTTTCCATAAAACTCCAACAGATTCTTGGCCTTTAAGGTAGTAGAAAACTCCTAGAATATAGGTTTTTTTACCCATTTTTTAGTACAACTTCAAATAAAATTCAGATCTGAAACAACTCTGAATTTACTTGAAATTGCTCTTATAATTGCACTTGATCCTTACTGTCACTTAGCCCTTTCCTCCTACAACAGCATGTTTCCATTTCCTGTGGGAATATGTCCATATTTCTACAAAGTAATTGTCTAACCAAAAAGATAAATCATTAGCCACCATGAGTTTCATATTAAACCAAATGTAACAAAACCTCAAGAACACCTCATCACCTTGGAGGACAATGGCCATGTCAACCAGAGTATTCAAAAAAAGATCCATAATTGACCTCTCAAGATATTTACATATGTGGTATGACATCAAATTTTAGAGTACGTCAAGAATAAAAATGTTAATGATTAGTGTATCGTTAAGACAGATCTCATCCACAGATAAGAAAATAACACAGTTGAGTCATGAACTTCGTTTGATCTATCCATGCATATCTAAGATTAACATGACCCCATTTCTGGTACAATTGAGACATAAATGACAATAAGCACAATTTCTTTACATGTCAACTAGAGTTCTATTGAACAATATTTTTCCTATGCAATGTAAGCAAGTGGATCCAACTGGATTCAAAGGAGACTTTGTTTCAAGAAAGATGGTGTAAAGAGCTGGAACAATATATATAAAAAGAAACTATAAGAAGAAAGATGGTGTTGAAGAGTTGGAACCATACAAAAAGAAACCATAAGCAAAGAACAAAATTATCGCAAATTGAATAGAGCTCTCAAATCACCTCATATACTTGGATTCCTCCAGAAGCACTATAAGTATCCAGAAAAGGAACGCTCCATGATTCAGCCATTATCTGTTCAGATAAAAAAAAAATCACCAGAAAGCTACAGCAAGCCTGATTGAATCATCTCTACCGGCATCTCAAATATAAATCAAGCACGTAAGCATATTTAACCAATAGCTACAAATCAGCCCACACTTAGGACCACTGCTTTACCAAGTGTAGAGTGACAATATCGACGTTCTTTCGCACCTAAACTAGAGAACGCCCTTCATTTGGAATCATGACCACTACCTCATCAACATCGGGGGAATAGGAGGTACACCTCAAACCATCATTATAGGTTATTGTTACCACCGAAGAATAGCAACTGTTGAGCAAGAGAAGTACCAGAAAAGGGAAGAATAGTTACGGTTGCAAAAACCTGCAGCACCACAACAATAGCGAAAGTTTCTAGCTATCATTGCTGGAAGCCTAGAAAAGGGAGGATAGGACCTTGAAAGGCTTGAATCACCACAAATGAGGAAACCACGGATGTCAAAACAACCCTCTCCAACAGTGCTTGGAGATTCATAAGACAGATCGTGACAATATCCACCCTTTTGGCCACAAATAACAGGCAAGTCGGAACTAAAGCAATGGGACAAGGCAAGATTATTAAAAAGGGAAAAATAATCCAAAATACCAACATGAGCAAAATCCATCAAAAATCAAATGGGTCCATTGATGACATTTTGGATTGTGGGCCCGACAATTTTCCCACAAGTCCTTTCCTCTACTTGATGTTTTTTTCTTACACTCACTATTCTTCACTGGAATAAGACTTGATGTTAAGGTTAAGGTCATAAACATTATACCAATTAACTAACCGACTATGATTATATTGAGTTGTTTACTTCAAAAAGGAATTCTAGCTAAAATAAAAGAATTAGGAAGATTGTACGTAAGCAAGCTTCGATGTATATATCATGTTCCAGGTCAAATGCATCTCTATCAACCCAGTAGGAGCTCATGGTTAAGTTTTCTTTTAATAAGGCCATGGACACGATCAGTTCAGGATATATAAGACCTATTTGTAAACTGAACTCCTATGTCACACATGATTTAAGTTAGAAACATATTGTGATCAATGTTTTAAAAAACGGAAGGCGGAAGACGGGCGGTCAAGTGGTTTCAAGGCGGAAGGCGGACGACTAGGCGGGCGCCTGGAGAAAAAGGCGGGCACCCACCAATATAAAATATATTATATATATTCTATATGTATGTATATATATAAATTCATAATTCTATATAAAAAAATAATATTAGAAAGTTTTACATATGCAAACATCAAAACTACCGATCTGAATATAAAAGTTTTATGAAAAGGGAGGAGGGGATTGGGTGGGTAGGGGTATTTCGGTATGGTTACCTCAATACCTATACCCGATTGTCCCTCTAACTTGAGTATACCAGATAATACAGTTGTACTCCAACTTTATTGTGATGTACCCAAATTCCAACCAATCATATATTGTTATCCAAATTCTATCCAAACTCATACCATACAAGAACCAATATAGTAAAAAATCGTAAGAGCTTAAACATTTCATCACAATACATTGAAAAAAAAAATTCCTCAAGCAATTGCATATGGTGAAGAAACAGAAAATTCATTACAGAAAAAAAAAATTTCCTCAAGCAATTGCATACAGTGAGACCGCCTAGGCGCCCGCCTTTTACCCGCCTAGGCGGGCGCCTAGGCGGGTCGGATCCCGCCTAGGCGCCCGCCTTTGTTCAACCCGCCTGCAGTGCCGCTTTTTGCTGAAGCGGAGCGGCCAACCCCCTAAAACGCCTAGGCGGCCGCCCGGACCGCTTTTTAGAACAGTGATTGTGATACCATTATTAACATCAACTGAGATTGTATGGTTACAGTTTTAACCTTGTTCATAATGATGTGAGAAAACATAGGCTCAAACAAGGATGTAGGGATGTAATCCTTGGTACAGGTATAGTAACATTAAGGATTCATGTTAACTAAATTGGCATGTACTAAAGTGCATGATTCACCAAAAGTTTGGAAAAAGTTGAAGGTATAGAGATGAGAAAAAAAATAATGGAGAATAACAGAAGAAGAAAAAAAGATTGAAGGGGCATGTTGATAGCAGGACTAAGTCGAGAAAACAAGATGAATGGCTAAGAAAAACCTCGCATAAATTTGCAATTGTGAATTATTTACACAACAGCACAAAAACAAATAAGAGCTTTCCAATAGATCACCATTTAAACTTCAAATGGAAAATTCAAGAATTATCTGAGAATTATTCGGAAAAAGTATTAAAATTTTGAACATGTCAACCTTGAAATATAGTGCCCAGAGCTTGGTCTTCTTCAAAATAAGCATTATCCGACTGACTGGGCTTTAGGAGAGATTGAGTTTCTACCTATTTTGACAACTACTGGTTTTCACAGTTAGTGAGTACATAGAAACCTAATTCCATGATGGACAATTAGACACTATATCCGAAGGTTAGCAACCTACAAAAGAACTGGAAGTAATCTCTTTGTTTGAGATAGCTTATGCGATTTTTATGGTTGAAGCTTCCTCTTATTCAAGTTTTGCTATGCTTAAGCTTGCAATGCTGCCATCTGGCAAGTCACCAATTCTCAAATATCAGGGTGCCTTTACCCACAGCAAGTCCAGTATTATTATCTACCACCTAGACCGTATCAGGTAATGTCCTTATACATTCAGGTTGATATTAAGAAGGATTGGCTGAAGTTTCCACTTAATCACAGAAGCTTCCGAAGAAGTCAATGCTTATTTAAAGGTATTAGATATAGAGTTACTATTAGTCCCACCTTAGCTGTGGACCTGTGGTATTGTAATGGTGTGCATTCTCTCCTTATATAAGGAGAGGTAGTCTTATGTAATGTTGTGAGATAATACGAGTTTTCTCCCCAAACCCTATTCTCTTTCTCTTTCTTCATAATATGGTATCAGAGCCAACCTAGGGTTTCAGAGACCCTATCTTTGGCCTCGACCTCCCCGGTCACTGTCGGCAACCTCGGGGAGGCCGGGTATAGTTTTTTTTTTTTTTTTGCGACCTGTGCGCATTCCCTTCTCCCCAGCTCTCGTCAGTCTCCTCTGTTGGTGTGCAGCCTCCTCGCCGGATATGCAACTTGCACAGTCCCTCACCGACCACCTCCCATGCAGATCGCACGGATCTGCAGCCCGCACAGCCCCTCGCCGGTCACCTTCCGCGGGTCTTCCTCTCTCCTGCGCAGCAGTGGCAGCAGCACGGGGGGGGAGGCCAGATCCAGATCTGGCCCCCTGTCTTCTCTCCGGCGCGACAGCAACCGCGGCACGGGGGGGGGGGGCGATCTCCTCCCCTGCATGCGATCCGACGCCGACCTAGCCTCTGACACCTCCAGCGCAGCCCTCAGCCTACACCGACAACCTCCCATGATGGATCGTCCGCCGCCTGCCTCCTCCTCCTTGCGCTCCGACCTCCTCCTGTGCTCTCCTCCGCTCTCGCTGTCCGGTCGACCACCTACTGCACTCTCAAGTTGTCCCTGGCAACCCCCGTGGAGACCCTCCTGCGGCGCTGGATGTAGGATGCGAGGTCGCCGTCGACCAAGTGCTCGAGAACGATGAATATCCTGTCATCGGTCTGGATGGCCTCGTGTAGCCGACGATATTGGGGTGGGCGACGTGGCAGAGGATAGTGATCTCCTTCATGAGGCTCTCCCACACCTTGCTGCTCAACTGCCTCTTCCCGATCTCCTTCACCGCCACCCATCTCCAATCTCTCTCTCGGATACGAGGTCGAGATCCCTCTCTCTCTGATCTCTCTCGTCCTATCTTCGCTCTCTTCTTTTAAAAACGAATCACAGTCGTCCCTTGCTCTCTTTCTTTCTCCTCTAGATCCCGATCGGCCCTCGATAGGCGTTCATCGGCCTCCTCTCGATCTCCCTACGCGGTCCCTTAGCGAGCCGCTCCCTTCGCAACGCTCTCCTCCTGCTCAGATTGCGACCTCCCTTGCCGGCCGCCTCCTGTGTCGTTCGATATGTGTTCTGCATGTGTGCATCCATGTGTGTTCTTACCTGCGAGCCTGTGGTCACCATCTCAGCCCTACCTCTCTAAATGCTGGCCTCTCCTTCGGGTGCGCTCCGTTGTCTCATCCGGGTACGCTCAGTCCGCTGGACCTCCATTCTTTACTCACCGACGATCTAGTCGTGGAGAACTTATGCACAGCAATTGCCTCTCGCGATCCACTCTCGTGGATTCTTGCTCCGCATCTCGACCACCTCTTCTCCGCTGCTCACCTCCCTGGCAGACTCTCCGCCTGTGCCCTGCACTTGTGTCCTGTGCCCTTGCGCTCTGTCGGTTCGCCTGCGCCCTGCACTCGCGCCCCACGTCCATAGTTACCAAATCGGGCGTTTTTTTGAAAAAAACACGTATAAAACGCGTATCGATCCGAAGTCGTAGTAAACATAAAAAAAAAACTCATTTTTTTGAAAAAAAACGTCAATACACGTTTTATACGCGTTTAAAACGGAAAAAACGCGTATAAAACACGTTGGGTTTGGTCTGGGTTTAAATTGAGTTCGGTTTTTATTTTGTTCGTGCGTAATAAACGCATATGCTATATGTTTTGAACTTTTGATCACTTAATGTTGGAAAATAACATATATACATACTTGGTATAATTTTTAAGATTTTTTTTGTTTTTCCGATGTTTTCACGTTTTTTTTCCGTTTTTTCCGTTTTCATCGTATTTTTCTGATTTTTTACCTTGCCGTTGTTTTCCCGTTTTCCGACTTGGTAACTATGCCTACGTCCTTGCACTCTGTCGGTTCGACTGCACCCTTGCGCTCTGTCGGTTCGAATGCGCCCTGCGTCTTGCGCTTTGTCGGTTCGTATGTGCCTGCACTCTGCCGGTTCAACCGCCTGCGCCCTGCACTTGCGCCCAGTCCGGTTGCCTGCGACCTGTGCTCGCGCTCTGCTCCCTTGCGCTTTGTTGGTTCGCCTGCACTTACACTCGTGCTCTGCGCCTTGCACTCTCCTTGGCCGTTGTCTGCGCCCGACGCTCTACCGGCCCGCCCGTGCCTTGCCGATCAAGATCTTCTCCCTCCTTCCGATCAAGCTTCTCTCCTTCCAGTGTCTCTCTCCTTAGTTGTTGTCTTATCCACTTATTCTCTCTTTCCGGCCGTGCGACCCTATCAAAGCTTTGACTCTATCCTCTTTCTCCCTGCTTGCACGGACCCTTGGATCTTCTCTTTCTGGCCACTCTTGTGCCGGCTCTCGGATCCACTCTCTCCCTAGTGCGACCCTATCAAAGCTATGTCTCTATTTTCTCTCCCTCGTCTGTGATGATTTAATCTTGTAGAATGTGTCAAGTGCTTGCTTCGGTCGAGTGCTTGCCTCTTATGAGGTCTCACGCATCCACACCTTATTTTTAGCCGATTTCTCCCCTTTAGGCCTCTTTCATTGCCGGCTTCCATCACCGTCGGTTTCCTCCGCTCCGATCCTTAGTGATCATTGTCAGTTCCCCGGTTGACCTGCTTACATATTGACCAGGTTTCCCCGGTTGTCCTGCTTATAAGTCAATCGGATTTCTAGGACGACTTGCTTGCAGGTCACCCTGGCACTATCAGCATACAAATTTGATATTTGATTTTTTTTTTTCTTTCCTTTCTTTTAATATGCAAACTGATGTCGTTTTATACCCTACATCAGTTTGACGGGGGTATTAGATATAGAGTTACTATTAGTCCCACCTTAGTTGTGGTATTGTAATGGTTTGCGTTCTCTCCTTATATAAGGAGATGTAGTCTTATGTAATGTTGTGAGATAATACAAAGAGTTTTCTCCCCAAACCCTATTCTCTCTCTCTCTTCGTAACAAAAGGATTCTCTGGTAACTCATTGATAGAGATACTTGTCATCTATCAAGGTAGTCTTCCTTAAAGTTACATCAAAATGGAAATTTGAAAGCTAATAGGAACTTCAGAAGAACAATTACAAAGGAAAAGTGTTCTCCATACCTGAGAGCTTGCTCGGAAAGAAATGCATAGTAATGATGCAGACGGAATAGCCATCTCACTAGTATCAGTTGCACATTGTCTGGAAGTAATGGGTAACATAAGACTTCTACCATCAGCGAAGTTCACTTCCAAATCAGGAAACTTAACGGCGGTCAGAGATGGGATAAGAGTTTTATTTGCCATTGCAATCTGTATTATCATACCATCTGGTCAGAATAACATTGAAGCCAGTAAAATAAATATTTAGACCAAATATATATGATGGGAAGCAAGAAACCAGTACAAGATGTCATACTTCCAAAAATCTCCCAAAAAAAAAACGGTTTGCAGGCAGCTACAGACTATCAAACATGCATAATAAATTATCAGGCATACGTATCTATAATATGCATGTCTTGTCTTGAGAAAATAGTATAATTACTAAGCAATAAAGTAAGCTTGAATTATAGTCGGATTGGTTTCAGTCAGAACCGGTCCAGAAACCCTCCAGTTTCGGGTTTCGAAACTCAATACTCAGTAAAAGCAGGACTAGGTTCAGGATAAGGTATATTTCAGCATGACAGCTTAACAACCATATTTACATAAAAAACATTTAAGTAAATTGTCTCTGTTTACTTTAAGTTATTTTATGTAAATAAGCAAACACCCCCCCCCCCCTATTTGAATTTAATAAAAATATCAAAAAAATCAAAATCCAAAGGAATCAAAATGTAATTTTCCAATTCCTGTACAAAACCCGACTTTACAATTTTTGGCTAAAAATGAAAATTCGATGGAAAAGAAACCGAAAGTATTTTGGGCAGGAAAAAATCTCAGAAATCTAAATTTAAGATCAATTTAAAAACCCAAAGTTTGGTCAAATATTTTGAATCTATAAAAAAATTCTTTCACAAGAACTCTTTTTTCCTCCAAACTTAACCAAAATTCAGAATCACGATTTTTTAACTTTTTGACAAAAAGTCGGGGTAAAGCAAAAGCCACGCTCTTTTGAAAACAAGACCACTATAAAGTGGGTACTAATGCAATTATTTTATATTATTTTTATATTTTGTACTTATTTTAAATTTAAAACGAAAGCACCAAAACTATGATCCAAAACTCCGAAATCGATCCTCGGTGGGCGGACCAAAACTACAAGCCTTGGTCCGTAGAATAACAATGGCATGCATCATTGAAAACAAAATGAAGCCAAGAGAACAAAAATCTAAGCATATAACAGTCAAAATACTCGGTCATGCAAAATTTTACAATGTTGAAAAAAATTCAAGAATTGTCACGTGTCTTACACTTTTGAAACAAGCCATGGAAAGAATAAAAGCAATATAGTTCACTATTTAATGGTTTTCAACATGAATTGCAGTAAAAACAAAAATCTAAAGCCGATAAATATATAGCATACTATTTATTAGAGATTAACAATATGTAGCCTAGAAATTTGTACTTTATAGAGAAATTCTACGTGCTTCAATCAACATGATGGAATCTCACACGCAACATGAACAAATCAAAACCCTAAACGATGGAAAAGGGGGAAGATGGGGAAGAAATATAAGAATAATAATGCAGAAATTTATTGCTACATAATCTGATTTTGATATTGGAACACTCTTGCTTACAACGAGCATATATTAGAGATTAACAATATGTAGCCTACAAATTTGTACTTCATGGAGAAATTCTACGCACTTCAATCAACATGATGGAATCTCACGAGCAACATGAACAATTCAAAACCCGAAAAGAGGAAAAAGGGGGAAGAAATATAAGAATAATAATGCAGAAATTTATTGCTACATAATCTGATTTTGATATTGGAACACTTTCTTACAACGAGCATCCCAAAATCCCTAACCAACCACTTCTAGGTCATCTACATGGTTTCAAATTAAAACTACAAAATTTTGGCGAAATATTTCAGTTTTGGCCAGGACCGAAACGAAATGCAGGGTCGAAACCAGATTTCACTCCATTTCGGCTGAGTATGTTTTTCATCTCTCCTGAAGTTCTCATTCTTTTTTTCGACTGCTATGGAGTCAATGAGATGACAATAATATAAGAAATTAGTGAACAATCCTCAAGTGCAAACGAAGAAGGGAAGGATCCAAGGGTCCATACATATTGGCACTCATACTCTATCTACGAGGGGTCATTCAGATGATGACATCGACAAGCCGTCGGATATTGAGACAAAAGAGGAGAGGGCTCAATATCGACAGAAAGTCTTAGATTCGAGACAGATCCAGAGGGAGGGAGCGAGCTCAGAGGTTGGATGTCGGCATAGATGCCAGTCAGAGGTTATAGCGGTGCGTCAAGGGCTGATGATGATAAGGTTAGTTGGACGAGCAAAGAAGAGATTACTTGAATGAGCGAAAATGATTGATTTTGACTTTTTTGTGATGAAAACAATATAAATATGTGTATATATATATATATATGATTATAAAGTTTTTTTCAATTTACTTGTATTACACCTTGGCTATCATGGTCCATGCAAGCTTACTATGTACTTAGTATGTATCTTCTTAAAACAATTCATGTAAATATGTATGCACAATTACAAAAGACGTAAATTTAAATTTCAAAAAAAAACATCAAAAATTCTATTTTTTGTCCAATTCGGAATTTATACAGCATTTCGATCTAATATTTGAAATTTTGGTTTCAACTTGGATTAAAACCAGACATGAAACCGAAATTTAAAACCTTGGTCTTCTATTGTGGCCCACATACCACATAAACTGATAAACAAAAAATTAAACGAAAAAAGAAAGGAAGGGAAAAGGTGTGCAAGAAAATGAGAGTGTGAGATAGACCACCGTGAAGCATTTCCACAGTTTTGTATATTAGGATAGAGTCTTCTTGGTCCCTTATTCGCTAGAAAATACCCCTCTAGGCTAGCTACCATTTCTAATTTCAGTGCTAACTTAGTGCCGGCTTAAAATTGCAACAATATCAGCCCTTCCTCTCACTTAAAACCAATTGAGAACCTAGTCAACCACTTGTACAACTTAATTTTGCAAATAACCGTTCCCCAATTGCATAAAAAAATTAAAGGTTCTTAATCCAAAATCAGATATACTTTTCGGAAAATAAAAAAAGCTATTTTGAAATACCACTTAACATATAAGTATAGCTTGACCAATTTAAATCAGAATTAGTCCATTTGAAGCATCATCTTCCACAATTCGCCCACAATGCGTGCTTCTTGATCCGACTGCATCATAAGGTAATCCCTACCAACTTGTGGTATGTCACCCTAGTATAAGGAGAAAAAAAAAAGATCAGGGCTCACTTTATAAACCATGCATTCTTTTTACCTTTCTCGTAACAAGTTGTCAACCTAAAACTACCCTACAATATTTCATTCAGGCTTGGAGCTCAAATCGAAAGACTTGCTCATCTTATTTCCATATACAAATCATTTTTGCCTTCAAAGATGAATCAGGTAAGTTTCTTGTGTGTGAAAGACTTGCTTATCTTATTCCCATATACAAATCATTACTGCCTTCGAAGACGCATCAGGTAAGTTTCTTGTGTGTCTCACTTGCATGCATCTATCACAAAACATTCCAAAAGCATGTCTACCTCATTCAACCAATTATAATCATCATGGTCGTTAGTATGTTACGATACACAATATGATACATACGATACGATACATATTGGGAGGAAAACGTTTTGTATCATGCGTACTTATCGATTTTCACTGTATCGTATGATACACGATACATATCATATGATACACCTCGTACGACATAGTGAATGTAAGGGATTTGGGGGTTTTCCCTTAAGTTTCGACAGGACAACATAAGACCTCTCTTTTTTTTTCTTTTTTTCCTTTTGCCATCTCTTAAGTATCAAAAGGACCATATAAGTCCCCTAGAGTTAAAAAGACATGTTTAACCCTTTCTAACCTAGGTTGAAGAGAAATTGAAATTTTTGAGAGGTTTTTTAGGGGTTTCAAAAATCATCTTCATGTCTTACTCGTCACAACTCAATGCCATTTGTTTATAAACTTTTCTAGAGCTTGGGGGACCAAAAATGCATACAACTTTAAGCTTTAAAGAGTTCTTCAGAAAGAGCTATTGGAAATCCAAAAAGATCCATTGAAGAAGGTGAGGTCCAAATTCATTTTTTCGAGTGCCTCAAAGTGATAAGAAACCTTTACTACTTGATTCTTTTTTACTTAAATGGTAGATACAGGGAAGAAGAAAGCTTATCATGAAACAAATATATAAATAAATCATAAATCATATTTGTCCATGGTTACTTTTTAATACAAGTGTACCATCATACTATTTGTATAGAACAATCTTACGTTTGATGGGAAATAAAAGGGAATGCCTTACTCTTAGCTTTTCATATTTAATGTTCTAGTATTGTTTCATTAATCCTTTTTTGTTGCATCAGCTTAAATTGCATAATCAATACAGGTAAGTCTCCCTCCCCACCAAATGGCTTTAGATATTCAATGGTATGCCCTTTGCTGGTCCAAAGTTGCCAAGGCAAGGAATTCAACAACAATCTAAGTTGATTTCAAGTGGAAAGTCATCATAAGATGTTTCCAAATTTTGATGGATCATACTTTGATCCATAAAAACGTCCTTATATGGATGTATAAGGCTTGTTGCTCCAGTTTGATTTGCACTCATATTAAGTTAACTATAGTTTGTTTTGCTTCACTGAAATTCTAAACATAATACTCAAAAAATTTCCTGCATGACTCCAATTGTTTAGTCACCCTTGTTCTTATATGAAATGAGCATTAAATGATCTACAAGCAGTAAAGGAAGACCAAAAAGTGAAGTACACAACCTACTGTGCTGCAAGTATCATATGAGACTAATTTATTAAAAACATGCACAGGAAACTAAACAGGATATGGTTATTTAACCAGCTTGATCAGGAAGATACGATATAGGTTGCCTCTTTCTATCTTCTGATGAACTACTGTACCTATTGAACTGATGCTTTGGTATATTGCTCACATAAAGGGCTCACAAAGTTATGACAGAAATAGTGGTGATAGAGTACATAAAATACGGGTGATTTGAAAGAGGTGCCAAGTCTGGGTTACAGAGCAAGGACATTGATAGAAGGGAATGTCGCTTTCTTTTTATGCAGGTGAACTAATGAAAGGGTGATGAGTTTTTCTTAGAAGGCAAAAAGAGAAGAGCAACAAAGTATCATGGAAACGTACCCCGGAGTTATGCAGAACATATCAAATGACTAAAGAGAGAGATTAGTAAATAATAATCACTAATATCATAATGCATCGAGAACTTGACCTCTCTCCTATCTTCTTTGGTTAAGAATAAGATTTGATACATTGACCCTAAGCTGGTAATTTCTCAAGATTTGAATACATATCAATTCATTTCTCATAATTAAATATCTTATCCAGAGTTTGTATATTTAAGCTACAAGAAATCAGGTTACATCCTAACCCAAACTCTTCGATTTGGACTTGATCCAAAAAACAAAATGCTGATGCATGGAAGACAAGGGCACTCTGCTCCGTCCTAAACATGAAGCTAGTATAGAAAATATTTTCATGCTCTCCAATAAGACTAACGATAATAGTATTTGGAAGGCTTGTGCTAGTGATGTCTTGATAGGATGGAATTTGATGATTTATTTATGAACTGGAGAACTAATGTTTTTGAGCTTTCGGAGAAGCAACATGGTAGATTATTGCGAATCGCCATATGGTGATATTGCTTTGCTCTCGCAGGAACCAGGCAGTTCAGATCTTGATTCTATACCCCATTATGTGGTGAGGCAGATGCCGGTTGATGTCAATGCCATGTGGTTGTGTATGGAGCGCTGTCAACAATTTAAAATAGTTTGGAAGCTATTATTTTGCCTCTGAAAACCTGTTAGGGACCCTTAATTTAACTTTAAATTGCCTGGTGGGTAATTTGACCAGCGTTGGCTGTTCTATGCCTTCTTTTTGCCTCCGCTTTGTTTACTTAATAGTCTTTTTTAGGTAGAAACCAATAGGCCAGCACTAAATATTACACCGTCTCATTATGTCAAAGATATACATATAGCAGCATCTTAGACTACTACCAATGGTGATAATCGGATCACAGAGAACATAACACCTATATCTGTTCAATGCTCGTCCAACTCTATCATAATAAAGTTGTTGAATTAAAAACACATTCAGGAGCCTCACTTTTGAGCATAAATCCAGTTATGTGATCAGCTGCTTGGTTTGCTCTCTGTAGACATGCTGCAAACTCCAATTAAAAGATGCATCAAGTAGCATTCTACAATCCTGCATTTGAGAACAATGCTACTAATTCATCTTGATTTTACCAGAAAAAAAATCTTAATCACCATCTGACACTCCCCTTCAATACATAAAACAGGCAATTGAACTATTCTCTTTAACTTCCCTTGTGCCTCGACAAAGCACAAACAACTCTATCACATTGTTTGATTGAGTGTTCAATCTTTTATCCCCAGCTAACAGGATCTTACACATGTGAACTCTCAAAGTAAAGCTTGTCCCAACTGCCCTACCATTTATTGCCCCATCAAAATTGACTTAAGAAGTTCCGGCAGTGTATACCATTCGATCCACATGACTCTCTCTTTTTGTGTTACTTAGTTCTAAATATTAAGGATTGAACATACTACTCGTATTTCCGATTCCTTGATCCGCACTAAAACTGATTTCACGAAACTAATCGACGGGAAACCTCCTCTGTAGGCCTATCAATTAGGCCCTCACAGAAGGGCACCCGGACCGACCCGGCCCGTCAAAGCCCGTCTAAAACCCGGCCCAACCAAAGCCCGTCCAAAGCCAGGCCCGACCCGACCCGCCTCTTTTCTGTCAACGGCCGGGCCCGGGCTTAGTGATTTCCAGCCCGGCCAGGCCCGTTTTACTGTGTATATATATAGAGAGAGGAGTAATGCTATATAGCCAACTAAGCCAACTCGTTTGCCAACTTTTGTTGCCAACCCCACATGTGAAGTGCTGACAAGTCCTCATTGTTGGGAACATTTTTGTGGGGGCAATGGGATGAGCCAGCACTTCACATTTTTGTGGGGGCAATGGGATGTCAGGTCCTCATTATGCGTTCGGCCATTCGGGTCCTCATCATGCGTTCGGGTTCTCATTTTTGTGCTGGCCATCATAGTGGAGGCGAATGAGAACCTGTCGGTTGGAATTGCTGGGAACATTTTTGTGTCGGACCGGAAGGCGTTAGCACTTAGCACAGTGGAGACGGATAGGCCCGGACCCTACCCGGGCCCTCAAAGGGTCGGGCTAGGGCTTATAGTTTTTAGGCCCTCAAGGCCCAGCCCCGGGCCCGCCTATATATATAACTATACAAGGGTCGGGCCCGGGCTTATATAGGCCCGGCTCGTTGACAACCCTACTCCTCTGAAATACTTTATGGCCATTGTTCTCCAAATTGCCCATAATGTAAACAAAAATATCAACATTTGGATCATTCCAACCAGGTTAGTTCTTTTTGTTGTGACTTCAAGTAATGACCTTAGTCCTTCTAAACTACAATTCCAAGAAACCCCAAGGGGTAAACATTTCCCACAATTGTTTGGTTTCCTTTCTTCACATAGAATAAAAGATGGCAAATCGTGTCCCTCTCTTCCTTTGCGCATACAACATTCTACTTCCTCCACGATACTCCACCTATTAGAACACTTGTTGCGAGTCGTCCACGAAACAACTTCCAAAGGAACACTCTCAACACATTGCATCATCCAAACTCCCTACGATTCAAACCATCCCTTTCTACCATAGTTCCCCTCTTCCTTTTCAAGCCCTTACAAAGTTATATACTTATATCTTATTATCATTTCAGACGGTATACTTCTTAGATTTTGATCCCACCCAAACTAGTCGGTGACTCGGTGATCTTGTTCAGCTATCAACAATTTCACTTAATAGGTTAAACCCCACTGTTCATTGGGAATATCTTGCTACACTTGAATTGGATCCCATTTACCATTTGAGACAAGACCACTAACCTTGGCTTCGAACATAAAATAATTGTTGAAAAACTCTGAGTATAATAGCCTAGGAAGAACCAACTGGTTGAATCATAAGTTAATCAATCTTCCCTCTCTCATCATCCACCTCAAGTACTCTCTTACAGTGGAAAGCAGCCAAAGACAACTCATTATAACTGTTAGAATGTGTAGATACATTCTTAATCCGTGTATAGGCCTTTTTAGTCTCTTTTTGGGTATGCTCACCCTTTGGTGACCCCATTCTTTGTATAGTGATATATAGAGCATTTGCCCAAATGAGTAAAGCAACTTCTTACTCTCAAATCCTCTTTTCCCATTTTTCCTTTTTTGGTCTAATATGGTATCAGAGCCAGGTTTGGGTTTTCTGTGAGCTTCCTTCAATCCAAGCTTCACCTCATTGCAGCCTGCTTCAATCTGGCATCAAAGCTCCATCGAGATCAAAGCTTCATCCATCTCAGCCTGCATCAATTGGAGAAGCATTCATCACATCGAAGTGGGCATCAATCTGGCATCGCAGCCTCAATTGAGATCCCGCTTCACTGTATTCAGATGCAGAAGTCGAAGAAGATCTGTTGTCTAAGATTCAGCCTAAATTGGCTAAGATCTGTTAGCGGATCTGTAGGAGAGCAGAAGCAATCAGGCCAGAGAAGAAGGATGCTGCCGGAGCAGCTTCTGTGCGTGTAAATATCCTCGTCTTCGTTTGAGAAGTCGGAGAAGAAGATCGTGTGGCACCAGCATGTGAAGATCTTCATCGTCTTCATCTTCATTGGTTAAGTCGAAAAAGAAGAACGTGCGGCGCCGACGTGTGAGAATCCTCATCGATCTGCAACGCTCGAATGACTGAGTTGCTCAATCGGCAGGCGGCGCTGATACGAAGGAGAGAATCATAAGTTTAGGGTAACACAGCTGATATCTCAGCCGTTCATCTCATAAACGATCAGATCTTTCTTCACTTAAGTGACTGACCACCTCAGCGATTCGGTTCACACCATTCCCTATTAAATTGTCCGGTTTGGTTCATTCCAATCTATAGTATTGTTACAACAGCTTGGGTCCAGTGATTCAGACCAGTTTTATACTCATTGGTTTCAGCAGTGCACTCTAATCTCTTTACAGAGAAGAGGCAAACTGTGAAGCGAATTATCTTTCGTAGAACTATCAAAATCTGTCCGATTTTCGTTGTGTTTGTTACATTGGACTCCTCAGGCTCTCACGGATCTTTCAGTGGTACTATTGTGACAGTCAGTCAATCATGGCTGCTGCTATAAAGCCTGACAAACTTTCTAAAATGGACGTCGTTCTCACCGGAACTTCGAATTTTTGACTGTGGGCCTCCACCTTAAGTATGCACCTTGATGCACACAAACTATGGAAGTATGTGGATGGTACAAAGCCCGTTCCCACAATCTCTGAAATCTCCACCACAAGTATGGACCGAGATTCCGTCGAATATGAGGAATGGAATGATATTGATGCCATCATTCGCTCATACATCGGAGCATCTCTCTCTCACGAACTCCGTGTGGAGGCTCTTCAGTTTTCCACCTCTCAGGAGATGTGGTGTGAATTGGCACACCAACTTAAGCTCGGCATCCACTTTTGTATTGGCTCCCAGCCTGAATTTGAATGTCTGTGAATTGGCACACCCGTTTACTCTGTCTCTTTCCTTGCCTCTTCCTCCTCTTCTTCTTTTCCTTGTTCCACTTCTTCCTTTGGCCCTTCCACTTCTTCCTCCAATTCATCTTACACAACATCCTCCACTTCAACTTTTTCTTCAATATCGTCTACCGATGAAACCCTTATCCACAGCCAAATCCGTACACACGATTCCATCTTCTTATCCACTAGTCTGGCTACTCAATCACCTCCCTTGTCCAGATTCCTCTTCGAAACCCTAACCCACCCTTCCTTCTTCTTGGTATTTTTTTTCTTAAATCTAGTAAACATGATGGACAAATTGATAATTTAAAAAAAAACCTTTTATGGACCATACGGTGGTAAAATACAAATTTTATTAAACAGTGCCGGACACCGACAACTGACACAATACAAAAACAATTGACCCTAGGGGACCGAATGTGGTTTTCCTCTCAAAAAAATGACCATTTGAGACTTGTCGGTAACTACAGGCCAATATTTACATTATAATGTTGATTAGAACCCAACAACAATATGTGAAATTGTTCGGTGCTTACCAACTGACATTGATATTATAATGTCGATTGCTGGTCAACGACATATTTTCCAAAGGGTACGTATCAAGCTCAATAGAAGAAAAAAATACTAACTTAAACTATGTGCTAACTGCTAAGTGGGTGCCAAGCTTAAGTAGGTGGGTGCATTAGAATTTCCCCATTTGAAATTCATGCATGCTTCTGATACTTACCTCCCCCACCCACCCCTCCTTTTCTTTCCCTCTCTACAAATGTTCCTTCATGCAACCAAATGAATTTTCTTATTGCCATGTCATTCAATACCGCATTACACATGATCGTTTCAATTTCCTCAAGAATTGCATCTGTGATGAAAGAAGCTCTGTCAATACAAGAGACGGCGGCGATCACGACTGTCAGCTAGGTGGATCTCAAATTGTTATGATAGTCGGCTTCAGAAGGATGAGACGACCGGCTAATAACAAGAGCTTATATTAGCAACTTTTAACTTACTCTTCATCATGTCTATAATATTCCTAAAAATATACAAATCATTGATGGTTATACGAGATCGAAACTCCCCAATAAGTAAATGGTAGCTCCTCGAGTTTGAATTTGAACAAGTAGGAAAAACGGACACTTCATTGATTTGAAAGAAAATTTTGGATTTTTTGGTGTTCACATGATGACATGTTGCTTCTGCAAATTTCGGATTATTAAAGTAGGCGCCTAGGCGGCCACCCAGACTCCACCTCCCGCCTAGCCACTACCTAGGTGGTCAGAGCTCCAAAACACCTAGGCGACACCTTGAGTGCACTGTTATACACTCTCTTTCCTACTTGTTAATATGATTTTCATTATAGTGGTTAAGAAGGAATCTAGAACTTTGAGTTGGGTGCAGGTATGGAACCTAGACACAATTTCCCAATGTGTCAGGTCATGGTCTAGCAAAATTAGACCCAACCAGTCTCGAATATTTAAGACAACTGATTTAGCCCATACCTATAGTCCCAAACCTAAGCAAAATCAATATTTAAGGCCCACCCAATGTGAGTCATACAAGTGAATAGGTCAGTTCTATATCCTACACGGCTACACCAGCATCCATCCAGGTCAGATCTAAGTAATGCTAGATGCCTGTATCCAACCCAATGTGATCCATTAAATTCTCTAGTAGCAACCAACAAGTTCCCTTGTGGCATAGGTCCCAACAAAAATTTTGAACTACAACTCCTATTGATCAACCTATACTACTGGCATACCTTTAAGGTTATTTCCGTCAAGATCGCAAGCCTTATACAGCAGATATGGAACAGGAAAAATGCTAGTTAATACACTATATGGAGCATGCTACAAGCATGACAGATAATCTTTCGAAATCAATGCAACAACTTATTTAATGCAATTTTCTGCATGCAAAATATGGAATACAATAAGAGTATACATCTAAAAATCTTCTACAAATCTAGTTCACTTTAAGATACAGGACAATCTTTCAAACGTATTTAAATAAGGCAACAATCTTATTGACAATCACAAACATCAGCATAAGTCAAACAGAAAAATCATGTGGACATTAGGTGCTTAGTCTCTTTCTAAGGCCTAGTTTCGTACAACCGCTACTTCTGATTTCTAACTTTTACATAAGTACTTTTGCTGGAAGCAACTTTTGTAAAAGTTATTTATGTTAAAAGTGTGTTTTACAAATTTTTCAGAAAGATACCTTTTTGTCTTAGAAGTAAATTTTTTGTATGGTATGCCAAAAGTCAATTTTTACTTCTATGTGGTTTTCTCATTAGATAATATAAATAAAATATTATAAATGCCATAAGTTTCCCAAACTTAGTCTCATGGATCCCATATCTGACTTTCAACAAAAAGTCAGAGTCGGTGTTTGCCAAACAGTACTTTCATGAGTTTCTGATTTTCACAGAATTAGAAGTCGATTTTTGGGCTGGAGAAGTTTTACCAAACACTATCTTAGACTTTAACATCACAACCACAAACTCTTTGCAAATTCAATATCAGGACCAGATAGAAAACATACTAGCTTGTCATGCTAATGAATTTTCAGAATGGATTCAGGAATAAGGAATAAGACATGACTCCTAACCGTGTTTAGGCAGGCACAGAGTAGTCAGGACTGCTGTTTTGTTGATCACCAAATAAATTAACTTAATTTTCTTGTTTGGCCAGAAACCAAAGGTCTGTTAGAATATATAGTGCAGTGAAGAAAGAACTCAAAATATTTCATCATCTTTAGTACTGAATTCTACTTTAATGAGTTTCTCATTAATTACAATATAGCCAACACAGCAGATATAAAACTTTCGAGAACTCAAGGCACACCAGAAACGTCTACAATGATATAAGCATTTCAAGTCAAACAGTACTTGTGGGCTAGCACAAGGTGTCAGAAGCTCTTATTACGATAACAGCTGACACCAAAGGCTACATAAAGTTAATGACAAAAACAAAATGTTGGCCAAATAAAAGCATAGCTCAGCACACCTTACCACCATTTTTATGGATCTCCGAAAAGTCTGCGAAGTATCCTCTGCTTAATTCATCGGAACTGCACCACAAAAAAAGTTCAATGTGCCTTGTATATTGAAAAATGAGTTAAAAGCATATCAACTTCTAAAGGAAAGACTACAATTGCAGTAGATAAAGCATCCACCTATCCTACTACATATAACTCTCTGGAGTCAATAATTGCATGGCAAAAAAATTAGTTGTAGACTTGTAGTAAAAGAAATTTTTGAAGTCAAAATAAAGTGCCTGGTTTACTATGAAATGGCTCTGCAGAATAAAGGAAAAAGTGTAACAATTTTTTACCGCTGTAGAAATTTTAGCTTCTTGCAAGGAACCAAAAACCATTTAACTTGCACCACCACCCTAATGAAAACAAACTGCACCAACCCCTACTATTTTGATGCATTCAAAATCATACAGCGACTACGACTATCTAACTTTGGAAATCCCTCTGTGTCCCTCCAATACCAGCAGCTTTCGCAGTTCGTCCACCCAGCAGCCCTTTTGCGTTCACACTCTGCAGGTAAGTCTTGTTTGTTTTCTTCTCCTTCCTCTTCCTCTTCCTCTTCCTCTTCATCTCTCTCTTTTTCTTTCTTCCTCTTCTTCTTTCTCTTCCACTTCTTCTTCCAAGCTACTATTAAATCTGCTTTGAACTAAAGGCTTTGGTTAAACTATTAAATTGATTCCAAGTTCTGTTATTTTCCATTTATATATTGTTGCAATTTGAGATTGTTCTCTACATGTGATTCACTGCCCATGTTTGATTTGTAAGCTTATTGTTTGAAAAAAGATAAATTATGAAAGACAATGGCAAGTTTGTTTCTAAAATATTTTTTTGTATGCTTACTGCTTAGTCAATCATGTTTGTAGGTCTAATATGTTTATATTTAATTTTATTGAACTACGCACTGTTTTTAACACTACTTTTAACAAATTTTTGATATATTTTATCATAAACTTTAAAAATCGTGTGGCTTACGCCGCTTTACCCCTTCACCTCTAAAACTTTGCTTCCACCATCTATGTTTCCTAGGTTTGATTAATGCAACCACCCACATTAATCTCAACACTCGTCCTCGTCTCACAGGTATCACCTCAAATAGAACTCCTTGGTAAAACTAACGAATAAATCTTGCTCTATTATCAATTGATGAAGGAAACCATAGCAATTCATAAGAATATATAGAAGAAGATGTCATATGAAGATCGACTATGGAGATGATTGGGGAAATAGAGAAGAAATTTCAAAGAAGGCTAAAAATTAACAAATAAACAATAATAACAATTATTAGAAATCAATCATAGTGTATAAAAAATTGAACGTACAAACTCATAACCTTTTTTGTTTTTTCTACTTATAACTACAATCTCCTTCAAATAATATTAAAAACTAAAATATAGGAACTAGAAATTAAAGAAAAATCGCTAGTCTTTGTAATTCTTTCTCCTCATATTAATTTGTTACTTTTTTGTTGAATAGCAGCAAATAGGAGAGGAGAATAACTTTGGGAGGAGCTGTTCGAGCATCGATCATGTATTCTTCAACAAAATGGTCCATCAAGAGGGGGGAGTCCTCTCTTCGAGTCACGGGACTCCTGTCTCCCTGTGTGAGAGGAACCTCGGATTGCTACCCCTATGGGGGTATTGCCTAGCATCTCTCTCTCTCTCTCTCTCTCTCTCTCTCTCTCTCTCTCTCTCTCTCTCTCTCTCTCTCTCTCTCTCTCTCTCTTCCTAAAATTCAGCACTGCAATTATTTTTAGATTAGTTATGACCAAGCGTCCCTCTTTCCATTAATTTCTACAAATTTTGTAGAAGCTCCTATATCAAATTTAACTTTTGTCCCCAGATTTTATAAATTAAAAAAAAATATCTCTAAGGAGTAAAAACACCACACACAAAAACTAATAGCTAACTGGTCAAAATTAGACTCCTGGTCAATAAAAAATGGGCTAAAATATGGATCATTGAATTCATTGGTGACAAATTGAACCCCTTTGAGCTCCAATTTTGCTCCTGCATCGTAAACCCTTCCGATACTAAATAAGTATTGATATTCCTAACCTTGTTGTTAGTTATTATTTTCCTATCATTGGGCGGTTTGCATAGACTTGTTGTCAATAGTTGCTAGATCACCATCCGCATATCTTATAACTCAACAAAGCGACATAGCGTACAAGCTCAAATGAAGTTTAGCGGAATCTTTTGATTCCAAGACTAAGTTCTACGCATTCCTAGCTCATCACAGAAGTTCCTATCGAGTAGTACTCCTAGCGTCTTGTGCCACCCCTCATCATTTTATGATACCCAAGATAATGTTGTTTTAAATATTCCAATATTGACATTATGGCAGGAAGATACAAAAACCTCTTTGTCGTTCTTTAGTTGCCCGGTTAGAGCATCTCCAATGGCCTCCGAAGAGAGCTCTGAAGGAGGACGTGGCTCTTCGAGCGAATTGATGGCGCTCCAACCGGCTCCGTTCGGTGCTCTGAAGACCGATGTGGCATTCCACATGGGTCCTATTTGCTTGGGACCTCCGAACGGCTCCACATACAACAAAGGTCCTTCGAAGCCTCCGAACGAATTAATTAATATATTTTTTACAAAAAGCCCATCTTTTTACAAAAAAAAAAATTATATGTCCAACGATGCATGCACTGTCCAACGGTTATTTTTTACCCGTTTCATATAAATTTGGAGGGTTTAGATAAATTACACATATGGGGGGGTTTGATGTAAAATGGCTAGGATAGCCCAGTTCGGGGCCGTTGGAGGGGACCTCTCAACTATGATACTTCAATGAGGTGGCTGCCAAAATGGGGCCCACAATTCTTAGGAGGTCCTCCTAGTTCGAAGGTTGTTGGAGATGCACTTACTATCACATCAGTGCCGGTACAATTTATTTGTCCCCTCTAAGGCAAGACTCCCATTGGGTGCTCGGTGTTTCCTCAATCATGTTCCTAACCTAGACTCAATAAGGACTGTATTACTAATAAAATGGATGAAAATTTGCGAGTTTTATATCAGTAACCATTATAGCATCAACTATGATAAATTAACAGAAATAAAATAAGCAGTAGAGACTAAGTGGGTGTTTGGCATCGTTCCCAATCAATCCGTTTCAATCACAATTCCATATTTCAAAATCAACTGATACTATTTGTTCCGGTGAAATGAAAGACTTGGGAACACTAATTTATCACTCTGACCGTTTCTATGCTAAGAGGAACGCGGAACCATCAAATTACATTGGAAATAGTAATTGACGGTATTACCCTCTTCCGGATGAGGTTTATGCGGAACAGCTGTTCCTCATGCAAAACACCCCTAAACAACAACTTTCCAGCACATTTTTCATATCTGGGGTTTCTCAAATACTTTCTACAAGACACCTTAAGCATGATACAAGCTCCATTCTTGGCATTCTTGTAGATGGGAATCGACAATCCACTATTGGCGGATGGTCTCTCGTGTCACATTAGTACATTACCACATACTAAGGGTGATCTAGCATGATGATTTTGTGTGTGACAATAAGATCAAAAAAAAAATTCAAAAAGAAGGGAATTCACATTAATCAAGATCACAGTAAAATCACACACTGAAGGATAGTAGAAATTTTAAAAAAAAAAAATTGAATTCGGTATCCGTAACATCCAAATAGAAGGGAACTTACAGCCTAGCTCGCTCCTTCTCAATGGCCTCCTTGTTACCCATCTGCAGACAGAAACCCAAAGATCATGAAAACAAGGTCGTCAGCCAAACCATAGCTCACAGGAGAAGGGAAAGGGATCATAATAGAACCTTATAGAAGTCCAGAAAATGCCGCAGAGGAATCTGGAACCGGGGATTGTGAGGGAGAAACCCCTCTCCATGGCCGGGAGAAAGGATCACCTCCGGAGCACGAGGCGCCGCAGCCGCCGTGACGGAGGAGCAACGCAGCGCCGCTCGCCTCAGCATCTCTCTCTCCGGGCAGTTTGTTCCAGACCGGGTCCGTCTATTCGCACCCATGGAATTTGTGAAGGCACGCGAATTTGTAGTGGCCCAAAAGGGCCCCAACCCATTTCTGCCGCCGGAAATGTTACCTAGCCAACTAGTTTGCCAACTTTTGGATTGCCAACTTTACCTGCATCCGCCTAGGCTCATCCCATGGACCCCACAAAAATATTCCAAGCAATGAGGAGCTGCCAGCTCTACAACTGGCAACGAAAGGTAGCAAAAGAGTTGGCAATATAGCATTACTCTTCTGCCTCTAGTTTTGGCAATTTTTTTTTTGGGAAATGCTAGGTTGCCAGCTAGTTTGCCAAGTTTACGTGGCATCCGCCTTGGGCTCTTCCCATGGCCTAGGGATGGCAACGGTGCGATTTCAATGCGGTTTCGGGAAAAATCAAAACCGCACTGTAACATCGAACCGCCACACCGAAATCGCACTGCACAGCGATGATGTACCGTTATGTAAAACCGAAACTGCACCATTCGGTTTACTACTAGAATGGACTAACCGGTGCGATTTTATGCGGTTTTGGTCAAAACCGAAACCGCACCGCTACACCGAAATCGAAAACCGAAACTGCACCGCACCGCGCCGGTTTTATATTTTGGCAAACCAAAACCGCACCATGCGGTGCGGTTTACCGCGGTTTTCGGTTTTAAATCGCATCGTTGCCATCCCTACCATGGCCCCCACAAAATTGTTCCCAGCAATGAGGACCTTCCCGTTGGAATTGGATCCGCTAATCAGAGTCGCAGCGGAAGCAAAAGATAGATTCGAAGATCATACGGTGTATGTTTCATTACAATTAATTCTACAAAATAATCTACATGCAAATCTATGATCTTAGTATATGTGCGGACACCCTAGATGCATACTACGATCTACGGAAAACATGCATGCATCTAGTTAGATGTTTAGAATCATCATACCTTATGGATCTATGATCCGGAGAGGACGGAACGATGAAGAACCGCACTTGAATCGCAAGGGAAACTGTCGGATAGCACCTTGTCCTTTGCGAATTGAAGAATCCTCAAAGTCCCGTCTCTGAGTGCAAGGACTACGAGCCGACGGAGGAATCCGTTGCGAAGACGATGGGTAGCCACGAGATCTCCTCCTTCTCTTTCTCTCTTCTTCCTTCTCCTTCCTTACTCTTTCTTCTTCCTTCTTCTTCCTCTTTCTTCCTTGGCCGAAACCACAAAGAGAGGGAGAGAGGGAGAGAGGCGGATTTTCTAGAGAGGGGGAAGCATAAAGCCGACCCTCTCTCTCCCTTTTCTTCTTATAGGGCCGGTCCCCTATTGCTTCAAGCAAGCTAGGGCCGGCCCTAGATAGATAAGGATAAGAGGGGGGCGGTTTTTAGGGTTTCAGATGTCTATCGTGAAGCCTGGACGAAAACGCCCTTCACGAAAAGTGAAACACTGCGAGAGAGATTGAGTGAGGTGCGCTACTCGAAATCGAGTTCCGTCAGCGCCTATGAGCTCCTGGAATTATTCCGCTCATTCTAAGATCCATATTCAATATGTTCTGAGCCATATTTTAGTATTTACCAAAATACCCCTACGGCCCCTAACACATGTGAATTAGGTTCTTAGGCTCCGGGCTTGCGCTCCATCGCGCTACTTCGCATCCAACGTATCCAACTAAGTCGGGGAACAATTTCTATACGCAACGACAGGGTGGAACCTTCAGGGTTTAGGATCTCTAGCTCCAACCGGATCCCTGATTAACTGTTCCAGTGACACACCGAAAGTTCCGTTAATCAGCCTTAATCCGATTAACCCGCGTAGCCACCCAAAGTGCGACGCGAGTTGAACTCTAGTGATGCTAAACTTATGTTACTCCCTCATAACCCTGTTCTCTACTATTCTCTGATAATCCTTAGTCTCTCCTATCACTGGTGCCATGATACGACTCGGGCAGTGGGGAGCACCGTCAGATCGCGATCGATCATCTGACTAGGGTTTGATGACTTGTCATCTATAACACCACATACCTTCCGGTGCTATGTCTAGCATCCGGAACATCGTCAGTCATACTGACAACCATTAGGCCTGGGTTAATTGTGTAGACAGATTGACTCATCAAAATGCACGCATCCAACACTGGACGTCGGATAACCTGTAGGGATTACATGTCACTTAAGCGCCAGCCGGGTAACCCAACGTACCATGGTATTGAACTATGGAAGGTGTGTGTACCCGCCCGGTCGGCCGGTCATCAGGCAAAGGGGGGCCCGGTCGGCCGATCATCAGGCAAAGGGGGGCTCGGTCGGCCGGTCATCAAAAGGGGAGGCAGCACCCCCCCCCCTTGGGCTCTTCGGTCGGCATGTAACCAAAGGGGGAGGCAGCACCCCCCCCCCCCTTGGGCTCTTCGGTCGGCATGTAACCAAAGGGGGAGGCAGCACCCCCCCCCTTGGGCTCTTCGGTCGGCATGTAACCAAAGGGGGAGGCAGCACCCCCCCTTGGGGCTCTTCGGTCAGCATGTAACCAAAGGGGGAGGCAGCACCCCCCCCCCCCCTTGGGCTCTTCGGTCGGCATGTAACCAAAGGGGGAGGCAGCCCCCCCCCCCCCTTTTTGGGCTTCGGTCAGCATGTAATCAAAGGGAGAGGCAGCACCCCCCCCCCCCCTCTCTACCTCGCACGGCCGGTCATCAAAAAGCGAAAAATATCGGAGGTCACGCGGTGCTGACAACGCCCCGCGATTTCCGGCCCAAAGTGACCAGGTGTCAACCGCGCGCCACGTCACCGCGGCGATTGAGCTCATTGCGGGGACACGTCACCCACCCGATTTTCGCGGAGCGTCGTAACCGTCACCCTGCCACTATAAAAGGGGACCTACCCCTTCAGCAAGACAGGAAGAATTCTGGAGGAGACGCTGCCCGTTTCGTCCCGGAATTTGCGGAGCTGCGCAGATCGGTCGGTCAGCACCCAGAGGCTGTCTGCGGAGGTCGGTCGGTCAGCACCCAGAGGCTGTCTGCGGATATCGGTCTGTCGGTAGCCAGACACTGTTTGCAGCGACCGGTAGACAGACGCTGTCTGCAGCGGTCGGTAGTCTGAGTGAAATTGTAGAGGTCGGTAGTTTGGGAGACCGGTCCTCGGGGTATGTAATTGGGGTTAAAGTGAGAGATTGTAACCGAAAGAATAGTCTTGGTGCATTCTCGCCCCACCCGTGGTTTTTTCCCCTTCGTCGTTGAGAAGGGGTTTTCCACGTAATTCCCGATCTGTCTTTATTTGGCTTGTTGGATTGTGCTCGCCACCCGAACCGCCCGATTCGATTCAGAACCCCCCACAATCTTGGCGCCGTCTGTGGGATAGTCTTCGAGACTTCCTACTAATAGCTTTTGACTGTAGACCCGTGGGTGTCGACCAGCCTGAGGCTACCTGCAACCAGCAGTGCACGACCACACGGTTGAAGAACGATGGCCGGTGGACCGTATCGTACCCGCTCGACATCGCAGCTCCTGTCCGAAGCTGCGCCACTCGGAGATGCTAATAACGTCGGGCGTCTTGTTCAACCATCAGCGGACACGGAGCGCGCAGTCCCGCTAGTGAATCCCATACTGGGGGTCGGAGACTCCAGTCAAGCTCCGGTAGCAACCCTGGCTCCACTAACCGGGGGTCTGTCGGAAGCTTTTCTGGCCACAATGATGATGACCCAGCAAGCTCTCACCATCCAGCTCCAAACGATGCAGCGCAACTACGAGGAGTTGCGTGACTTCGTGCGGGCCGCACCGACGGGCGGTCTACTCAACCAGGGCATGTTAGCCCAAGCGGGACAGAGTCTCCCCACTCAAGCTGCCCCACCAGTGCAAATGCAGCCGCAACCAGTGCCTCAAGTGGAGGTCAGGGTTAATCGCTCGGTGGAGGTCCAAAGTGCGAATCCCGACGGGTGAGACTCAAGTAGCCCGGAGCCTGCAGAAAGAAACAAACACGCCCGAGCTGCGTCGGCACGCTCGGATGTCTGGTCCCGACTCGGGGCACACCCCCGACAGCCGCCTGCCTCCAAGCATCACTCAAAGACGGACTCGGTACAAGTGCATCGCCCAAAGCAAGACGGAGAACTTCATCGTCAACCGAGTGATAGTCATCACACTCGGATGACGCCAGCCAGTCGGCAGCCGGCTCATACTACTGACCGGAGGAGCGTACATGAACGCATTCGGGTACATGCGTCGGAGCGACTCGGGGAGCGAGAGGAGATCCAGCGAGACCGACCGGGGGTCCGAGCTCCCGACCGGTTGGAGGAAGTCGCCATCCGAGGAGCCGCACGGTCGCCGCTTGTCGAGAAGCTACTCCGGGAGCCATTCCCTCGAGGATGGAATCCTCCACGCCATCCCAAGTTTGACGGATCGAAAGACCCGGTGGAGCATGTACTGGCTTTCCGGGATGCTCTGGTCCCGCACGAGGATGATCATATCCTCTGCCGGACCTTCGCCAACAGCTTGTCGGGAACGCCCCTCGAATGGTTCCACAAGCTCAGGCCCTCGTCCATCTTCTTGTTCTCGGAGCTGAGCACGCGGTTCATCGACCAGTACCGATGCAATCGTCGGGAGCTGAAGACTCTGGAGTCACTCTTCGGGATGAGTATGACCCCGAAGGAGACGCTCTGACAATTCTACCATAGGTTCAGGTCCGAGTACCTGAGCTTGGCGGACGCAGACGGGCAGGATCGCATGGTGATCGCGGCCTTCAAGAACGCTATTCAGCCTACCCAGCTCGTCAATGCGTCGCTCATCAAGCGAACCCCGGAGACGATTGACGAGCTATCGCGACGCGTTGAGAAGTACATCAAGATCAAAGACGCGGACCGCAAGAGGAAGGCGGTGGAAACCAGGGCCCCGCACCAGGGCTACGCCAAGACAGCTGCCGTGAAGAACGTCAACAAGCAGCAGGGGGATGCGACACGGCACGAGGCGAAGCGGCAAAGGCAAGACCGGCCAGCAAGGCCACAGTGGAACAGAGAGTTCACAGTACTGAACGCCCTCATAGACCAGATCCTGGAAGCTATCAAGGGCGAACCATACTTCAAGTGGGCGCAACCGCTTAAACCCGGAGAGAGGGGAGCCAGAGATGCATTAAGGTACTGCGAGTACCACTAGAGCCAAGGCCATACTACCCTGCAGTATCGGGCTCTCAAACATCATATCGAGGATCTCATTGAGGCCAGCCATATTGGCTGCTTCATTGACCTCCCTCAACGTAAGGAGACTAAGGCTGTAGGGGAAGTCCAGCGAGGAGCGACGGCACAGCGCTTACCGGGTCCTCCACCAGAAAGGCGTCAGCTCCGAGAGGTAGATGCAGTCTACGGGTACCATGGCCCGGTACCATCTTCAAATACCGTCGACCGACAGGTGCGACGTATTGAACAAACAAGGCAAGTCCACCATGTGGTACTCGACCCTGTCATCCGTCCCGAGCCAAGAGTGGAAGCTGCAGTACAGTTTTCGATGGCTGATCTGGTCGGAATAGAGAGGCCTCACAACCATCCCCTGGTCATAAGGCTCCAGATAGCCAATTGCCTAGTGAAGAGAATTCTGGTCGACGCCGGAAGTTCGGTAGATGTGCTCTTCCTCAACGCCTTCGACGCCATGCAGCTAGATCGCGGACAAATGACCGAGTCGTCGTCGACGATAACGGGCTTCACGGGGGAGGCTGCAAGGGTGGTTGGTGAGATCACCCTCCCGATCACAATAGGGCATCTCACTAATCTTACCCGGTTCATTGTGATCGAAGCTCACTCGGCGTACAACATCATCCTCGGAAGGCCGTGGCTCCACCACTTGGATGCGGTCCCCTCGTCGGCCCACCAGGTAGTAAAGTTTTAGACCGACAAGGGCGTGATGAGCATTCGAGGTGACCAGTCCTCGGCAGCCAAGTGCGAGCTCAATGCCATCCATCTGAAGACGACATGCCAAATTGAGGGAGGAGAACCAGGTGGAGGCGGCACTGAGTTGGGCATCCTCAACCTCTGGACTGTGAAGCAGAGTCAAGAAACTCCAACATTCCAGCTCCGCGCCCGATCAAGCGTAGGAGCGCGAGGGGGCCAACCCCTTGTGAAGACCGACCTGTCAGCTGAACTTAAAGAGCTGACAGTATCGGGGGACCTGCTGAATACCGACCTGTCAGCTGAACGTAAAGAGCTGACAGTGTCGGGGGACTTGCTGAAGACCGACATGTCAGCTGAACGTAAAGAGCTGACAGTGTCGGAGGACCTACAGAAGACCAATTATTCAGTTGAACGTAAAGAACTGAATGCATCGAGGAGCTTGAAGAAGTCCGGTCTGTTAGCTGAACTTAAAGAGCTAACTGGTCCGAGCGACCCGATGGAGACTGACCTACCAGCTGAAGGTAAAGAGCTGAGCAGGATGACGCACCCTCAGAAGACCGACCAACCGGTTGAATCTAAAGAATCGGACGAGTTGGAGAGCCCGAACACGGAGTGGGAGGAGTCACCTGCCGTTGAGCCAATTCTGCCCGTGGACTTAGGAGAAGCGGGTCATCCGAGGATAACTTTTCTCGGGTCGCGGCTGCCGAAGCATCATGCCGAAGCTATGACGACATTTCTCAAGGCAAACCTGGATGTGTTCGCATGGTCAGTTGAAGATATGCCAGGCATCCACCCCGAGGTAGCCTGTCATCACCTCAATATTCGAGAAGGAGCTGCACCTGTACGCCAGAAGCCCCGGTCGCTAGCACCGGAAAAAGCAGCAGCTGTCAACATAGAGGTAGAGAAGCTGCTACGAGCGGGCATCATCATTGAGGATCGGTACCCGAAGTGGATCGCTAACGTGGTCGTCGTCCCCAAGAAGTCCGGAGCCATTCGGGTCTGCATCGATTTCACAAATCTCAACCAGGCATGCCCAAAGGATAGCTACCCGCTACCGTGCATCGATACCCTGGTGGATTCCATGGCGGGACACGAGAGGCTCTCGTTCATGGATGGGTACTCGGGCTATCACCAGATCCCCATGAATCCGGAGGACAAGGAGCACACGACCTTCGTCACGGGGTCAAGGGCTCTACTGCTACAAGATGATGCCGTTCGGATTGAAGAACGCGGGGGCGACGTACCAAAGACTGGTGAACAAGATGTTCGTCGACCAAATCGGAAGGAACATGGAGGTCTACGTCAACGACTTACTTGTGAAGAGTCAGGCCGAGGATACGCATATGCAAGACCTGGAGGAAACCTTCGCAACCTTGCGGAGGTACAGCATGAAGTTGAACCCGGCCAAGTGCACCTTCGGCGTGACGTCGGGAAAATTCCTGGGATACTTGGTCACCCGACGGGGGATCGAAGCCAACCCGGAGCAGATCCGTGCTTTGGAGGAGATGCCGTCGCCAAAGTCACGAAAGGAAGTCCAGAAGCTGACCGGACGGATCAACGCCCTCAATCGCTTCATTTCTAAGTCCTCAGACCGGTGTCAGCCCCTGTTCGAGAGGCTGAGTAAGCTTGCACCTTTCTACTGGGACCAACGCTGTGAAGAAGCATTTCAGGAGCTGAAGACATATCTTGGATTACCCCCTATCATGACAGCCCCCCCAGCCAGGTGCAATGCTGGGGGTGTATCTTTCGGTATCAGAGGCAGCAATCAGTGCTGTACTGATATGTGAATGTGAAGGAGCAGAGAGGTCTGTCTACTACGTCAGCCGCATCATGACGTCAGCTGAAACTCGGTACGTGCAGATCGAACAAGTAGCCCTGGCATTAGTGTACGTGTCAAGGAGGCTTCGCCCGTACTTCATCGCTCACCCCATCGAGGTCATCACCGAGCACCCCCTGAAGGAAGTACTGGATAACTCTACTCGGGCAGGTCGGCTGAGCAAGTGGGCTGCAGAGCTGCAAGAGTTTGGTCCTCGGTACGTGCCTCGGAAAGCAGTCAAGGGCCAAGCACTTGCGGACTTCCTCAGCGATTTCCCGACGGAAGACACTGCACCGGTGCCAGAGACGTTAGAAGACCTGTCGGTGGCTGCCGGTCGACCCGTGGGAGTCGGTGCGGTAGCATGACAGGAAGACGAAGAAAAAGGCTGGAGATTGTTCGTGGATGGCTCGTCGTGCGCAGTCCGGAGTGGTGTGGGGGTAGTCCTAGTAACCCCCGACCACACGAAGCTCGAAAAATCAGTGCGGTTACTTTTCCCGACGATGAATAACGAAACAGAGTATGAGGCGATGCTGACAGGACTGGAGATGGCGACAGCACTGGGGGTGACCAGCCTACAGGTCTACGGCGACTCCCAACTGGTAATCAATCAGATTACCGGTAGGTACGAAGCCCGCGATGCAAGGATACAAGCTTACCTAAAGCTAGCTCGGGAGTTGATCGCCAAGTTCGAAGACATAAGCTTTCACCAGTTCCCCAGAGCGGAAAACAAGCAGGCGGATGCCCTTGCTAATCTAGCATCGGTACTCGGAGAAGACAGAGAGAAGCGGGTCTTCATCGAGGTGCAAGCTGACCCTCGAACAGTCGGCCCCGCAGAAGATAGTTGCCTAACGAGGAGGACATAAGCCATTGAGGCGGCCCATACCATTACGGTCGGAGCGGATTGGATAGGCAACATGAAGAAGTACCTACTTGATGGGATACTACCGGAGGATGTCGATGAGGCCCGAAGAACCAAGACGCACGCTCCAAGATACACCCTCAACAACGACGAGCTGTACAAATGTTCGTTTGGCGGACCGTACCTCAAGTGCCTCACGAAGGAACAAGTGGCAGAAATCATGAAGGAGGTACATGAAGGGGGGTGCGGGAACCATTCCGGAGGAAGAGCCCTGGCGCGGAAGATAAAGCTGCAGGGCTACTACTGGCCCACCATGGAAGCAGATGCGGGGGGATATGTGAAAAGGTGCTTGCAATGTCAAAAGCATGCTCCCTCCATACATCAATCAGCAGAAGAGCTGCACCCAGTATCCAGCCCTTGGCCCTTCCAACAGTGGGGGTTGGATATTTTGGGCCCCTTCCCAACGTCGCCCAACCGGAGGAAGTTCCTCCTCGTCGCCACCGACTACTTCACCAAGTGGGTGGAGGCAATCCCGTTGCTGAAGATCGGGGAAGTTCAAGTGGAAAAGTTCCTATGGAGCAGCATCATCTGTCGATTCGGACTGCCGCGAGCTTTTGTTGCAGACAACGGGCGACAATTCGACGCGGAGTCAATCAAGAAGTTCTGCGCCAGCAACAACATCAAGCTGTTCTTCTCTACACCGCGGTACCCTCAGAGCAATGGGCAAGCAGAGTCGACGAACCGCGCCATTCTGGACATACTGAAGAAGAAACTGGAGTAGAAGAAGGGTTTGTGGGAAGAAACTTTACCCGGAGTTCTATGGGCCTACCGGACGACGCCGAAGCGACCGACGGGAGAGTCCCTGTTCAGCCTTACCAATGGCTCCGAAGCAGTCCTGCCAACTGAAACCTTGGTCCCAACACAGTGATCAGTCGTAGCTGCCGACCCAGAGCGGAATGACGAACTCCTGCTGGATGGCCTAGACCTGCTGGAAGAGAAGAGGGAAAGAGCGAGAGCGCGCCTAGCCAATTATCATCAGGCCATCAAGAGGGCGTATGACCGCAAAGTTAGAAGGCGGGTATTCAAACAAGGGGACTTGGTCATGCGAAAAGTCTTCGACAATACCAAGGAGCTGGGAAGTGGCAAGTTGGGAGCTACCTGGGAAGGACCATACATCATCGATGGTATGGGAAAGAATGGAGCCTACCGCCTGAAGACTCAAGACGGCGATGCACTAGCAAGGCCATGGAATGCCACCAATTTGCGCAAGTTCTACCAGGGTAGCTAAATGGGAGATGCTTGTAATCGTTCTGTAGTTCTGAATCTATTCAATAAATATGCATTTGCTCAGCGTTCTCGTTCACGTGTGAGAATGAATGGTTAACCGTGGCAACCTAAACCAAGTGGTATATAACACTCCGAGCGAGTTCTACCACTTGGCCGACCGGTCGACAGGACCCTGTGAAGGGCGAGACCGGCCGGTGAACACCTGGAAAGATCGGTCGACAGACCCCGCCGGGGTACGACCGGTCAACCAACCTAAACCAAGTGGTACATAACACTCCGAGCGAGTTCTACCACTTGGCCGACCGATCGACAGGACCCTGCGAAGGGCGAGACCGGCCGGTGAACACCTTGGAAGATCGGTCGACAGACCCCGCCGGGGTACGATCGGTCGATCAACCTAAACCAAGTGGTACATAATACTCCGAGCGAGTTCTACCACTTGGCCGACTGGTCGACAGGACCCTGCGAAGGGTGAGACCGGCCGGTGAACACCTTGGAAGATCGGTCGACAGACCCCGCCGGGGTGCGACCGGTCGACCAACCTAAACCAAGTGGTACATAACACTCCGAGTGAGTTTTACCACTTGGCCGACCGGTCGACAGGACCCTGCGAAGGGCGAGACCGGGCGGTGAACACTTGGGTAAATCGATCAACAGAACCCGCAGGGGGACGACCGATTGACCCACGCAAGCAAGGCAGAGAATATCACCCCCTGCTAATATAAGGGCCATATTTTGGTCGCGCGGCGTCGACGTGTAGTTACACGCGTCGACGTGTAGTTACGCATGTCGTCGACGTGCAGTTACGTGCGTCGGCGTGTAGTTATGCATGTAGTCGACGTGTAGTTACGCGCGTCGTCAACGTGCAGTGGCGCTAGAAGATGGGCACCAGATTTCAGTGACACATCGTCGACGTGTACTTAAGATGCAAAATCGACAAGAGAAAAACGACAATCATGGCATTCAGATGAAACATTAAGAGGTTCCAATACAAACGAGAGTTGTTTTATTACATCAAAATATCAAGAGGTCAGGCGTCTCCCCCAGCTTTCCACGGTCCCGACGGGAGCTTGCTGCGCAGCTTCGCGACCTTCTTACGCCATCCCGCCGCCTGTTCCGCAAAAAGTGACTTACACTCCGCGATGTAGTCAGCATGCTGTCGATCAAGCGCAGTCTTATGCACTGCTTCGACCTGGTCAAGGGAGGCCTTCAACGCAGCGATTTCGGCCTCATGAGCGGCTTGGGCGGCCTCGGCGTCTACGCGCTGCCTCCTGATCGAAGCCGCCTGCGACCTGAACTTTTCCCACAGCCCGTCATTTTCCACCTGAGCGGAATCCAATGCTTCTTGAAGCTCGAAGGGGTCAGAAGCGTTCTCCTGCGCGACTTCGAGCTGAGCCTGGACTGCGGCAAGCTCTTCGGTATGAACCCGTCGAGCTTCCGTCAGTTGAGCGCGTAGCTCTCTCGACTCCTACCGAGCAGCCCGAAGGGAGGCCTCAAGCCACATCATCCTTCGAGCACCCCCCTCGACAATTCGACAGGCCGCCTGACAAAGGAGGAAATGACATATACCACAGAGTTAAGGGGAAAAGTTACTACTACAATCAACTCGTTAACGACTTAGACTTACCTCATGAAAGTCGTCGAGCTGACGCTCCCAGCCAGGACTACCCACACCAGTATCATCTTCCTCCCCCTGACGAGCAGAGAGCCCAGGGGAGCGGCGGTGAGATGTAGCTTCAGTAACCCCGAGGGGAGAACGAGGAGGTGGCCCGGCGACGCCCCCAGAAGCAGAGGAGGAAGGCGAAGGCATGAAGTCCCGGACCTCCGCGCGATCGAGCATTCTAGAGGCAGGGGCAGCAGGTGGTGCAACGGCAGGGGCAGCAGGTGACGCAACAGTAGGGGCAGCAGGTAAGGCAACAGTAGGTGCAGCAGGGGGACCGTGAGGTGAGGCTCGCCCACGCGACCCAGCGGAGCCAGATTGCATGGCTTGCTCGCCTCGCCCGAGGGAGGGAGAGAGACTATAACCGAAAGACATCTCCGATTCTTCTATCTCCACATACTGCCTACCCGTCGAAGGCACGTCCTCCGACCAGTCTTCGAGGAGGGAGAGAAGGTCGTCGGTAGCAGCACGTCGCATGGAGCGAGCGGGAGGAGCGCGTCCAACATCATCGTCGCTGGAAGACTCGTTCAGTAAAACTCGCCTCCATGACTTCCCCGTCGGCGCAGCTACGTTGCGCGCAGCCGGTTGGCTGCACTCGCCTGCAGCTGTAGTCGACTTTGCGCGCTGCCTGAAGATCACGCAGAGTTTAGATGCAGTGGTGTTTGGGTTGAAGCGTCTGACGAAGCTGACGTACCTGTCAGGGAGCTCAGAAGAGTAAGTAGATGGCTCTTCTTCCCTACCAGACGCAGCAGGCTATTTGCCTTTCTTTGGAGTGGTGCTGTAGTACCTGACGACCGGTAGCTTCGGAAACAGCTGCCGCCAGTCGTCGTCGTTGTTCGTCACCCGCTTAATGAGTTGGTCAAGCTCCTCCTCAACAACCCCAGGGCACTGAAGCTGCCTAGAGGGGTAGTAGTCCTCAATGGTCGCGGCGAGTTGGGAGACGTGACCGGGGATTTTGAAGCGACCCCTCTAGGGTCCCCCGACCACGATGGGGCACTCCTTCCAACTCCTCACCGAGTCAGATAAACCCCCAATGGGAGGGTGACTGCCTGTGCGCGCCTGCAGGCTGAAGTAGGAGAAGACGCTGCCAGGCGTTATCTTGTAATCCTTGATGAAGTACTTCTTCAGCAGGTACGCGACGCAGAGCTGCTGCCCCGCCAGCACTTCTAGTGCTTTCATACAGCGGAGGATCCTCCAGCCGTTGCCAGCTATCTGGCCTGGAGACACGTTCATGCGCTCCAGCAGGCGACCAGAGAAGCTCACCAGGGGAAGCCGCAGGCCGCAACGAAGCTGGCCGAGCGTGACGACAGTACGGTCGTCGTCTGACGGGTCCAAAGGACCGGTAGCAAAAGAAAGCGAAATCATATCTGGAATACCGTACGCTGCCCGGACCTCCTCCATCAGAGGGAACTTGTTCGTCACTGAGAACCAGGTGAAAGACATCTTCGACACGCAGGTCCTCGGCGTGTATCCAAGCGAACCAACTTGCAGGTCCTCGGCGTGTATCCAAGCAAACCAACTCACAGGTCCTCGGCGTGTAGTCAAGCGAAGCTTCTCCCAAATGAACCTTCAGCCACAGAGGAGGGATTTGAAGCAGAGGAAAGAAATGAACCATCTGGGTCCTATTTATAGACGAAGTTGGAGCTGGATGGGTTCGGATTTCGAGGAGGCGAGGTGGCGGCGCCCGGTGACACTATGTGGCGAAAAATCAGAAAAAACCCAGACAACTGTTTTTGAGTTGTAACAGCCCCGAACTAAGGCGGGCACGCAAATCGAGGTAGGCACGCGAACCGAGGTAGACACGCAGATCGAGGCGATGCACGCAAACTGGGGTGGGTGCGTGAACCGAGACGAGCATGCACTTCGAGACGAGCGTGCAAAACGAGGCTGACACGCGAATCGAGGCAAAGTGATCCTGACCGGGCGGGACCGAAGACCGTCCGGTCAGGATGGGGTATTGTGTGTACCCGCTCGGTCGGCCGGTCATCAGACAAAGGGGGGCCCGGTCGGCCGGTCATCAGGCAAAGGGGGGCTCGGTCGGCCGGTCATCAAAGGGGGAGGCAGCACCCCCCCCCCTTGGGCTCTTCGGTCGGCATGTAACCAAAGGGGGAGGCAGCACCCCCCCTTTGGGCTCTTCGGTCGGCATGTAACCAAAGGGGGAGGCAGCGCCCCCCCCCCTTTTGGGCTTCGGTCGGCATGTAACCAAAGGGGGAGGCAGCACCCCCTTCCCTTGGGGCTCTTCGGTCGGCATATAACCAAAGGGGGAGCCACCCCCCCCCCCCTTGGGCTCTTCAGTCGGCATGTAACCAAAGGGGGAGGCAGCAGCCCCCCCTTTTTGGGCTTCGGTCGGCATGTAATCAAAGGGGGAGGCAGCAGCACCCCCCCTCTCTACCTCGCACGGCCGGTCATCAAAAAGCGGAAAATATCGGAGGTCACGATTTCCTGCCCAAAGTGACCAGGTGTCAACCGCGTGCCACATCACCGTGGCGGTTGAGCTCATTGCGGGGACACGTCACCCACCCAATTTTTGCGGAGCGTCGTAACCGTCACCTTGCCACTATAAAAGGGGACCTACCCCTTCAGCAAGTCAGGAAGAATTCTGGAGGAGACGCTGCCCGTTTCGTCCCGGAATTTGCGGAGTTGCGAAGATCGATCGGTCAGCACCCAGAGGCTGTCTGCGAAGGTCGGTCGGTCGGCAGCCAGACACTATTTGCAGCGACTGGTAGACAGACGCTGTTTGCAGCGGTCGGTAGTCTGAGTGAAATTGTAGAGGTCGGTAGTTTAGGAGACCGGTCCTCGGGGTATGTAATTGGGATTAAAGTGAGAGATTGTAACCGAAAGAATAGTCTTAGTGCATTCTCGCCCCACCCGTGGTTTTTTCCCTTTCGTCGTTGAGAAGGGGTTTTCCACGTAATTCTCGGTCTGTCTTTATTTGGCTTGTTGGATTGTGCTCGCCACCCGAACCGCCCGGTTCGATTCAGAACCCCCCACAGAAGGTCCGCACACGTTGGCACATCAAAGCACCACACAACTGGTTGGCTCAGTGTACATAATCCCTCAGGGTTAAGGACATATTATCTATAGTAGTAAGACGGTTTATGCACCAGTGTCTGAATCACTAAATTGTGCACCGTCTTGGTTCATGTTCAACACGATCATCGTGCTTGGTCAAGTGAATGGGAATCCCACGTTCCCGTGGTGAAGACTTCACCACATCCTCTACCTGCCAACAGCTTGTTCTTGGTGAAGCGATCGACATCACCTAAGTTGTGAACTAGTTCTAGGTCTACATATAACTGATCTACTGGGTCTCCCAAGCATGGATCCACCATGCGCCTCAGTGGCCTACTGTGTTCCCTAGGGTCCTTTATTATATGTGTATCAACATATACCAAAGTAGCATTCTAATTAAAGTAATAACCAAAGTCATCTTTATTAATGTTAATACAGAAAATCCACGCTAAGGACACACGAGCTACAACAATCTCCCACTTGGCCTAGCGGGGAACAACAGTCTTAACTCCCATGGCATCCACGTGCTTCTCAAAAGCCTTGGTCGGTAACGCCTTTGTGAAAGGGTCCGCCATGTTATCTGCAGACGCCACCTGAGTTACTGCAACTTCCCCTCGCTTCTGCAAATCCCATATAATGTAGTATTTTCGCTCGATATGCTTTCTCTTCTGGTGATATCTTGGCTCCATGGATTGTGCTACCGCTCCACTATTGTCACGGTAATGGACAATAGGATCTTGAGCTCCCGGTACGCATCCTAAGTCCGTGAGGAACTTCTTGAGCCATACCGCCTCCTTAGCTGCTTCGCACGCCGCAACGTACTCAGCCTCTGTCGTCGAATCCGCGATGCATCCCTGCTTTACGCTCCTCCAACTGACAGCTCCTCCTCCTAATGAAAACACAAACCCTAATGTCGATCTACTGGATTCCGGATCTGACGCAAAGTTAGAATCCGTATATCCAATCGGCATCAGTTCCTGTGAAGAGTAAAGTAACTCATAATCTCTGGTCCTACGGAGATACTTGAGTATACTTTTCATAGCAGTCCAGTGCCCTGGACCCGGATTTGACTGATACCTGCCCATCATGCCTACTGCATAGCATATATCTGGTCTCGTGCACTGCATAGCATACATCAGACTCCCTACAGCCGAAGCATAAGGTATTATCTGTATCTCTGCCCTCTTCTCAGGAGTCTTAGGACCCTGATCCTTGAACAATTTTATTCTATGTCTGAATGGAACCAGTCCCTTCTTGGAGTTGTGTATACTGAATCTGACCAAGATAGTATCTATGTAGGCTGACTGTGACAGCGAGAGAGTCTTGTTCTGACGATCTTGAGTTACCTTGATCCCCAGAACATAACTCATTTCACCCAGGTCTTTCATGTCAAATTAAGAGGATAACCATACCTTCACTGTAGACAACGTCCCAACATCGTTCCCAATGATCAGGATATCGTCTACGTAAAGCACTACAAAAACTACTGCAGTCTTATCGCTCCTTTTATAAACACATGGTTCTCAAATCCATAAGAGTGGATAGCCTGATCAAAACGCATGTTCCAACTTCTGGATGCTTGCTTCAGTCCATAAATGGACCTTTGCAACTTGCACACCAGACTTTCCTGACCTTTTGCGACAAAGCTTGGAGGCTGAGACATATAGATGTCTTCTTCCAAATCCCCGTTGAGGAATGCGGTCTTGACGTCCATTTGTCAGATCTTCCAATCATAATGGGCTGCAATGGACAAGAGAATCCGGATAGACTTAAGCATAGCCACTGGTGAAAAGGTTTCGTCATAGTCAATCCCTTCTCGCTGGGTATAACCCTTAGCGACTAGTCTAGCTTTATAAGTCTCAACGGTACCATTTGGACCTCTTTTTCTTTTATACACCCACTTACACCCAACAGGTTTAATATTGTGAGGTGGTTTTACAAGTGTCCAGACCGAGTTTTGGGACATCGATGTCAGTTCTGCCTCTATGGCTTCCTGTCATACTGCATGGTCAGTGGATACCATCGCTTCGTCATAGTTCAGAGGATCATCCTCCTCAAACTCTGGATCTACCATGAAGGCTTCTCCAATGTATCTATCAGGAGCACTTGTGGTCCTCCCACTGTGACGAGCCTGCGGTGGTTCCATAGGAATCAATTCTACAGTATCGTTTATCTTAGTGGTATCGGCTCCCACTATGTTTTCTGTCTGCGTACTCCCATCAGTACCAAGCAATTCTTCAAGAACTACTTTACGGGTGGGCTTATGGTCTATTAAATAATCATGCTCCAGGAATACGGCGTTCATCGAGACGACAATCTTTCTATCCTCAGGATCATAAAATAAATCACACTTCGTCCCTTTTGGATACCCAACAAACAGACATACCTTAGTCTTTGACTCCATCTTATCTTGCTTGTCCTTCCGCACATATACTGGATAACCCCAAATCCTAAAGTGATATAGGCTTGGCTTTCGCTTCAACCACAGCTCCCAAGGAGTTAGAGGTACTGACTTTGATGGAACAAAGTTCAAAGTATATGCTGCCGTCTCTAGGGCATATCCCCAAAAACTAGGTGGCAATGTTGCATAACTCATCATAGACCGAACCATGTCTAACAAAGTTCGGTTTCTCCTCTCAGATACACCATTTGTTGTGGTATCCCTGGTGCAGTCAACTGGGATACGATCCCATGCTCACACAAGTACCCAATAAATTCATCCGATAGGTATTCGTCTCTTCGATCCGATCGAAGAGACTTGATACTTTTACCCGTCTGCTTTTCTGCTTCAGCTCTGAACTCCTTGAACTTATCAAAGGATTCAGACTTTCGCCACATTAGGTATGTATCCAAACCTCGAGTGATCATCCGTAAAGGTGATAAAATACTCGAAGCCTCCTATAGCACGGATACTTATGGGCCCACATACATCAGTGTGTACCAACTCTAATACCTCCTAAGATCTGTTACCTTTGGCTCGGAAAGATCTTTTAGTCATCTTGCCTTCCAGGAAAGACTCACACGTCGGTAGGCTTTCTGAAATATCTGTGTTAGAATTGGTGAGGTCTACAGCTTGTAAAAACCTATAGTTTAGCTATGTATGGTTGATAGTATAGGATTGCATATTGGTACATACCTTAGTACGTGTTCTGATTACAGAACAGAGAGCCATGGCTACATGATAATCCTCTTGAGTGGGAGACTCAAGGGACTGGTCCCATGTAACCTAAATGAGTTCACAGCTCTGATTATGGTTGGTCGCCCTATCAGGATAAGCTGTTGGGATGATAGAGCGTGGGTGTCTCCACCACGGTCATTAACAGGCATAGTGTCTATGGCCGAACGGAACCAACACGGTGCACAGATCGGTGAGCAGACACCGGTGCACTAAACCGTGTTTCTGCTTAGGGTAAAATGGTCCTAAACCCTGAGGAACCATGTCTGGTGGACTAACCAGTTGTGTGGTGCTTTGGCGCACCAATGTGTGAGGATCCGGATACAGTGATCCAAAACCACGGTGTACTGGGTTACCCGGCTGGCGTTGCATCAGCGTGTTACTCCTACAGGCTATCCACATCCCTAACGGGAGGTGCGTTCCTTGGTCTGACCTATGTCGTATTAAACCCTGGCCAGGTGGTCATCAGTTGGACTGGTCTGACCTATATCTGTAGATTTTAACGGTGATTGCGGATGGCTGATTTTGCTTCGACCATTTGACCCCCCTAGAAGTTTTGGAATTTGATGAAAATTTGTGAGGATGATCATCTTACCCTAGGCAACACCCTCACCAAATTTCATCCAATTCCAAAACTTCTAGGTAGGTAAAACAAGGGGGAGGTGCAGCGTTGTTGCTGCACCTCGGGTGCAGGCTCCCCGCCCCCTATATATATATATATATATATAGAGAGAGAGGAATAGGATGCTGCCTATCAAAGCAGCATTTTTTGCTGCTTTGAGACATTGTTTGACCATCCTAGAAGTTTTGGAATTTGATGAAATTTGGTGAGGGTGTTGTCTAGGGTAAGATGATCATCCTCACAAATTTTCATCAAATTCCAAAACTTCTAGGGGGTTCAAATGGTCGAAGCAAAATCTGCAGTTGTCCGTAGTCACCGTTAAAATCTGCAGATTTTGCTTCGCTATTTGACCCTCTTAGAAGTTTTGGAATTTGATTAAAATTTGTGAGGATGATCATCTTACCCTAGACAACACCCTCACCAAATTTCATCAAATTCCAAAACTTCTAGGATGGTCAAACAATGTCTCAAAGCAGCAAAAAATACGGCTTTGATAGGCAGCATCCCATTCCTCATATATATATATATATATATATATATATATATATATATATATATATATATATATATATATATATATATATATATATATATATATATATATATATATATGAGAAACGGGATGCTGCCTATCAAAGCAGCGTTTTTGCTGCTTTGAGACATTGTTTGACCATCCTAGAAGTTTTGGAATTTGATAAAATTTGGTGAGGGTGTTGTCTAGGGTAAGATGATCATCCTCACAAATTTTCATCAAATTCCAAAACTTCTAAGAGGGTCAAATGGTCGAAGCAAAATGCTGCATATTTTAACAGTGACTGCAGACGACTGATTTTGCTTCGACCATTTGAACCCCCTAGAAGTTTTGGAATTTGATGAAAATTTGTGAGGATGATCATCTTACCCTAGACAACACCCTCACCAAATTTTATCAAATTCCAAAACTTCTAGGATGGTCAAACAATGTTTCAAAGCAGCAAAAAATACTGCTTTGATAGGCAGCATCCCATTCCTCTCTCTCTCTCTCTCTCTCTCTCTCTCTCTCTATATATATATATATATATATATATATATATATATATATATATATATATATATATATATATATATCAAAACATGTACTTTTCAACTAGGATACCTCTCAATGAGGCCATTGGATAACTTGTAAATATATAGGGTGTTTGGTGCAAAATACCTCTCCTCTCAACTAGGGTACCTCTCAATCTCAATGAGGTGGCAGCAAAAAATGGGCCCCACGGTCTTAGGAGGTGCTCCTTGTTCGGAGCCCGTTGGAGATGCCCGTGGGGCCCATTTTTTGCTGTCACCTCATTGAGAGGTACCCTAGTTGAGAGGTTCAGCACTTCAGCTCCAACGGCCTCCGAACTGGATATCCGAGCCATTTTGCACCAAACACCCTATATATTTACAAGTTTCCAAACTCTCCAAAATTACACCAAACATGTTGAAAAGTAGATGTTTTGATATATATATAATAATTTATGAAAGATCCAGGGGGTTTTTTAAAAAAGACAGAATTTTTTATTAGGAAGGGCTTCGGAGGTCCGGGCTGCACTTGGCTTACGTGGTATGCCACGTAGACTTCAGAGGTCCGCTCCGAACCCGTTGGAGCGGGCTCGGAGCCCGTTGGAGATGCTCTCATCTCCAACGGGCTCCGAACAAGGAGCACCTCCTAAGGCCATGGGGCCCATTTTTTGTTGCCACATCATTGAGAGGTATCCTAGTTGAGAGGTTCAGCTCCAACGGCCTCCGAACTGGATATCCGAGCCATTTTGCACCAAACATCCTATCTATATAACATGTTAGGGTATTTTGTGCTGACTAGACAACTTTTGGAGACAACTTTTGGAGACAAGTTGTCCATCCGATCTATCTATACGTATCAACCACATCCCAATCCTTATATCCTCAAATCATTTTCAAACCGTTTGATCAAATCGAATAGATCAAAAAACACCCCTCAAATCTCTCAAAGAAGTCCAACCGTCTCCCCTAAAATCTCTCCCATTGCACACCCCTCTCTCTCCTCCCTTCTCTCTCTCTCTCTACACCGTCTCTCTCTCTCTCTCTCTCTCTCTCTCTCTCTCTCTCTCTCTTTCTAAACCGACACCTATCTCTCTCTCCCCGTCTCTCTCTCCCCACCTCTCTCTCTCTCTCTCTCTCTCTCTCTCTCTCTCTCTTCGTGGGGGCTAACCGCACACCCCTCCCTCTCTCCCCGTCTCTCTCTCTCTCCCCGTCTCTCTCTCCCCATCTCCCCATCTCTCTCTCTCTCTCTCTCTCTCTCTCTCTTCGTGGGGGCTAACCGCACACCCCTCTCTCTCTCTCCCCGTCTCCCCTAAAATCTCTCCCATCGCACACCCCTCTCTCTCTCCCCGTCTCTCTCTCTTTCTACACCGTCTCTCTCTCTCTCTCTCTCTCTCTCTCTCTCTCTTTCTAAACCGACACCTCTCTCTCTTCCCGTCTCTCTCTCCCCATCTCTCTCTCTCTCTCTCTCTCTCTCTCTCTCTCTCTTCGTGGGGGCTAATCGCACCCATTAAATCCCTCAAAACCGATCGCACCCCTCCCCCCCCCTCTCTCTCTCTCTCTCTCTCTCTTCGTGGCGGTTAACTGCACCCCATGAAACCCTCAAAACCGATCGCACCCTCCCCTATATCTCTCTCTCTCCGTCTCTCTCTCTCTTTCAACCTCTCTCTCTCTTCCAACAGTTCCCCGACGGCACCGTCGCTGTAGTTGTCGGCGAAATGCCACGGGATCTCGGCCGCGTCGGGGAAGCTGGGGGCCATCATCGGCTCCTTCGGGTTCCTGTATCTGGCCCAGAATTAGGACCCGACGAAGGCTGACCATGGGTACCCCGCCGGGATCGGGGTGAAGAACTCCCTTTTCGTGCTCGCGGGCTGCAACCTGTTGGGCCTGTGCTTCACCTTCTTGGTGCCCGAATCGAAGGGGAAGTCGCTCGAGGAGATGTCCGGAGAGAATGAGGAGGAACAAGAAGATGCCACCGCTGCCGGTGCCGGTCATAATCGGACCGTTCCTGTTTAGTTGGGATATTCTGCTGCTTATCTTTTTGTTTTTTGTTTTTTTGGTTTTTAATCCTTCAAAGTGGTGTCCCTAAGTATTTGGTATTCCATGGAGGACAGTGTGGAAGGGAAGGTAATCTATGATTTTGGGTATTGAATGCAGGATTCAGAGTCAATGTCTGTACCAAATTTTTAGGAACATCAATGTGATGATGTCCTTTCTTCTTCTTCTTCTCAATCCCTCTTTCTCCCTCTGTTAAGAAAGTTTAATTGTCATCCCTTGGGGCATGCTATGCTTCGGCATGCGGTAAGTGTGGGACCGTACCGCAGTCGTCTGATGCCCACATCGTGCATCAGACGATAACGGTGCAGTGCCACTTACCGCATGCCGCAGTTCGGGTGGGACATATCTATATAACATGTTAGGGCACATCCTGCGTACCATACGACCGTGGGGCCAACTGCTCTGGAGTCTATCTGCATGTCTACCCCATGTACTGGGGCCCGCTACACCATGACTCTTGAATCGCAGGGACCCTGCGGTTGTATGGTACCAAGGATGTGCTAAATTTTTTTCCCTTAGTTCAAATCACTTATAGTTGGTCGACCCGGTCCGGCACACATCACGGCCGTACCAAAGCGAGGGATCCAAAGTGAATTGCACTCCAGCCGACGGGGTGTGTGTGTGGCTGTACTCCAGGCCCACGAACCAGGCCGATTGATCGGAGTAGATTTGAGCTTTTGCCATCTGCCTGTGTCTAGCCTGTCAATCGGGATAGATTGGGTCGGTCAATGTCTATCCAAATTTGGTCCGAACTCAAAGCCCATATGCTACTAAGGCTATTGGCCATTGTGGCTACCTTCGCCGTCGCACTATGCATAAGCTTCAACAAGAGTTTAGTCTTTATCGGTTAGTATGCATCATTTGTGCTTACCCCCCTGAAGTTTAGTCTAAAATCACTTAACCCCTCTATAGTTTTAAAACTATATTTGCCCCCTTCAATTCAAATTGGGGTGGGGGGTGGGGGGGTGGGCGGCGGCCCAATGCTGTTCCGTTAGGTGTGTTGCCGCCGAAGGTGGCCCGCTGCAGTGCCGAAGGCACGGGCATGCACTAGTATATTTACAAGTTATCCAAACTCTCCAAATTTACACCAAACCCGTTGAAAAGTAGCTGTTTTGATATATCTATATAATAATTTATGAAAGTTCCGGGGGGTTTTTTAAAAAAATTCAGAAGGTTTTATTCACTAGGAGGCTCCGAAGGACCTCTGTTGTATGTGGAGGGCTTCGGAGATCTGGGCCGCACGTGGCCTACGTGGCATGCCACGTAGGCAAAAATAGTTAAGGACCTATGCCTAATTTACTGAAATGTCGGGGGGCGAATTTGATGGTCTGGTCTCACCTTTGGAGAAACTAGTCCCTCGCGATCCATGGCCGTGTGCGGAGCAACAGCGACTGAGAGATCTCTTGTCGGAGATCGGCGCCGCATCCTTGAAAATCCGGACTTGCTAGTTGCTTCCAATTGAGAGATCACTTGCCCAGATCCCAAGTCCTCAGCTCGGGAGCCTCAGATCTGCACTCGTCCCAGACGATTTCAAGAGGTTTTCACAGGTACCAACTCGGCGACTCCCCTTACCCTCCCTCGATCTTCTTTGCCCCTTCTGCTATCTCGGTCTTGCTCTCGATCGATTTCATGGGTTTCCCGTGTTGCGTTCTCATCGATGCTTGCAGAGATTCATGGGTTCCGATCAATGGATGGTAGGATAGGAGTTCGATTCATCGAAGCCTCATTCATCTTTGTTTTGCGTATGATTGAGCTTTTGAGTTCTTTTGGAATGATTTCCCAAGATGGATTAAGCTTATCCCTCTCTTTGGTTGCTCAATCACTCGATTTCATCATTTTCATGGGTTACTAGTGTTGGGTTATCGTCAATTCCTGCGCTGAAATCAATGGGTTCAGATAGATAATGGTTTTGGTGCATTATTTGATTTGAAATAGCTTTAAAATTCGATCTTCATAGAAGAGTTCAATTCATCAAACCCTTCTTCCTCTTCGTTCTGCAAATTCCCAGAACTGGGTTTTGGTTGCCGGATTCCTAAAAGGTAAATCACCCATTCATATTTCGAGTTTTGGTTCAGATTTTAAGAAAGTTTTTTGATTGAACTTTGGTGGACAAAGAATCTCTATTTGCTTGAACAAATAATAAAAGGTTTGTTTTTATAACCGTTTGAGATTAATTGTAATTTTGCTAATATAAGTGATTATCAATATCAGATATAGTTCTGATGGAAAGGTCTACTTTTTACGAATGTTAACTACCCATTTCTCGTCTTCGTTCGAGCCCTTTTACTTTGTCTTCGTTCAGTCCTTAGCGTGCTATTTCTGCATTGCCTTTCGATGGGGGAGGAACGGTATACCAATCACCTGCCATTTTCCTTCCCGACGGTTGGTGGCTTTGTCTTTTGAATTTATCTTGATCAACAATCGTAGTCAGGATAGCCGAACACGAGCACATACCGGTAGATGTATTTAGATGCTTCTAATACTTGGTTTTGATTGCTTCCCATTTGAGGGAGAATTCAATTTAACTAAATTGGTTTACTTTTTCATCAGTTATGGAGAAGTATTCAAAAGAAAAACACTTTCGGGGCTAAGTTCTATTCAAGACAATGATGATCGCAACATAGTTCAATCATCTCCAAAACAAAGTCATGTTAGGTTAACTTGGTAGAACTTCCTGTGGACCCAGGGCTACGCATTTGTATTTTAGATTATCATCATTGGAAAATTCATAACGTAATTATGGAATGCAGTAGACTATCCCAGCTTTTTGCCTCTAGTGTGTTTCACCACATCAAGAGGGATTGCAATCAGGCAGCCTACAATGAAGAGCGCTGCATAGCAATGAAGAGTGTGATGCATACAATAATTTTTTTATTTATTAAGTAATTTTTAGATTTATATTCTTAGTGTATACAAAATCAAATATTAGTACTCAAAGATGAGATTAACGTAGTAGAAGTGCATGATTTAGGTGCATTTTAGGGGCTACTTGATTTTTTACATCATTGGAGGAGCAACAGGAAATAATGCACCTATTAATCGTTTGATATTGTGATGACCAAGATCCAATAGCCAAGAGCCAAGACTCCTGAGGCTGTGATGCCAAGATGGATGAGGTGAGGTGAGGTGTACAAGGCCACGAGTTAGCTCCACATCGCCTGGAGAGAAGGAGATCCTGAGCTACTTATATAATTTTCCCTCCCAAATATAGAAGGCACGTTTTAAAACCGTGCGCCGCTACAGATTTCGTAAGAACTCCGTAGTTAAGCATGCTCGGGCAAGAGTGGTACTAGGATGGGTGACCTCCCTGGGAAGTCCTCGTGTGGGCACGGGTAAAGCGGACAATATCTTGTGTGTTTGGGGTGGATGTTACGAAATGGTATTCAGAACCAGTTCTCCTCGCAATGGGGGGTCTAACCCTACATGTGGACGTGTAGCCTTAATGGGGGTGGATTGTGACGACCAAGATCCAATAGCCAAGAGCCAAGACTCCTGAGACTGTGATGCCAAGATGGATGAGGTGAGGTGTACAAGGCCACGAGTTAGTCCCACATTGCCTGGAGAGAAGGAGATCCTGAACTACTTATATAATTTTTCCATCCAAATATAGAAAACGCGTTTTAAAACCGTGCGTCACTACGGATTTCGTAAGAACTCCTTAGTAAAGCATGCTCGGGCAAGAGTAGTACTAGGATGGGTGACCCCCCTGGGAAGTCCTCGTGCGGGCACGGGCAAAGAGGACAATATCTTGTGTGTTTGGGGCGGATGTTACATATATAATTACATATTTCACATTATCGTTATGGCCTTATTATTTTTGCCTTCTTGTGTCCATCCAGGAGTCTTATTATTTAAGTAATTTGTTGCGATTTTATAAGTTTACTTAGGTATTATTAGGGTTCTTCTTTGAGTAATAAGTGGATTGAACGCAAGGTTAAATGCCTAGATATCAGGAATGGATATGATGAAACCTATTCATGAGGCCTATGCTATGTGATGTAACATCATTGTGACATAGGAACTTTGTTCGGGATTCTTTTGTTTCATTCCATCATTCTGTATTGAAAGTATGTGGATTTTCATGCTTTTTTTTTTCCTAGTTTGTTATTTTTTCCTCTTCTAATGGAATGTGCTTATTACATGCTTGCAGCCTTTTTTGAAGTTTAGATTACTATATGCACTCTTCAGGTTCATGAGTTTGGATTATTATATTAAGTGGGGTTTCCAATTTTAGTTATCCTTCAAATAGATTAATGACTTATTAAAATAGATCTATTTTTGATAATTGGCTATTTGTTAACATGTGCCCAACTTATGGGAGGTTCTAGCCACCATAGTAACAATATTCTCTAAATTATTGGGAAGTTTTTAAATTAGACACGTAATTTTTTACTTTATTAGTAGTACAATCGTAATTTTTAAAGTTTTTAAAAACGTCTTGCTCCAGGGATGCCCGGTGGGATCCCCCCGCCACTCCGCGCGGTGGCGTCCGCTGCCGCAATTCTCTTGGGGGGCGTCTTCACACTGTCGATTGCTTCCTCTGTAGCCATCCGAGCACTTCAAGCTTCTGCAGAAGCGAAGCGAGTGAGGCGCTCGGAACTCTTGTTGATCCAATCTTTGGAGATTCAGTTCTTAAAATTCTCAAATCTTTCTGAATTTCGCTCTGATTTGCAGAGAAAGGGTGCCATGATATGTAGTGTTTGCAAGGGAAAGGGCTTCTACGGTTGCAAACTATGCAGTGGGAGCTCCACGATCAAGTGGTCTCCTCTGTACGACCCCATCGCCATCAACCCATGTCTCTGCCCAACCTGCGAGGGGAATAGGTCGGTGCCCTTGTTAGTTGAGTTTATGGAAATCTCTGTACTATAGAAGCTTTAGAATTTCTAGATTCCAGGCATTGGTGGGTTCCTTCTAACAAGCTTCTCTGTGATCAGGGTTCAGCGATGCCTCAACTGTCTCGGAAAGGGCTTTGTGTGATTCATGAGCAATGTGATTACCATTTCATCGGCATTAATTATTTCCTATGGGATGTATATACTTTACTTTACTTAGTAATTTCTTGCATTGCAGATCTATTGGTAATGCAACTGTTATATACATTGATTTTTTTTTTTTTTTGGAAATGAGCTAATGGGCTTGGATTCATATATTCATAGCATCATGACATAAGGACTCACTGATCAGGGGCGGAACAAGGAGAGGGTCCCAAGGTTGGAACGATACGTTACGAACCGCAAATCTAGCTAGATTGTGCGGGACCGTGTTGGAAAGTCTGAGGCAATGCTGAATAGTTGGAGTCGGGATGATCTTCAAAAGAAATATGCAGTCCATGATGATGGAAGCTATTCGCCACGGAGGATCGAGATCAGTGTGAATGAGATCCGAAATGGATTTGGCATCACCTTCAAAGGTGAGTTGTGATCCCAAAAAGCTAGAGGCAACTGAGAGGGCAAATAATTTTGTTGGTATATACGAGAATTCATTGCACAAGTGCTACCCATTTTAGCACAATTCATCGATAATTTCTCAAAATCTCAACAGGAAAAAAAAAGAAACTGTACTTGTTAGCTGTCACATTAGAACCGTCTTAATCTGAGCATCGTGGTCCTCCGTCCTCTTGCTCATATCTTTCTTGAGGGGTGAAATTATTGAAGAGTATCATGTGATAGATGATGGTCTGCTCAACTGATCCCATAAAGAATTCATTGGGGTGTTGGCAATCTTGAAACAAGGCTGTAAAGGGATTTAAGCAGCGATCAAAGTCCATGCTCCATTTAACTTCATCTGCTTATGCTACAAGGTTTCCATAGGAAGGATCAAATGATGCACCCTACATGTGAAGACGATAACTGTTTGTTAGGGCAATGCAAGAAATAAAAAATTGTGCACCTGTCGGAGGTGATATTTTGCAGAGATCCGTTATATTCAAATGTCATCACCCACATAAACTAATCTGATCATAGCAATGAAGAGTGCGATGCATACAATAATTATTTATTTATTAATTAATTTTTAGATTTATATTCTTAGTCTATACAAAATCAAATATCAGTACTCAAAGATGTGATTAACATAGTAAAAGTGCATGATATAGGAGCATTTTAGGGGGCTACTTGATTTTTTAGCAACATTTGAGGAGCAACGGGAAATAATGCACCTATTATAGTTTGATATAATTACAGATTTCACATTATCGTTATGGCCATATTTTTTTCCCTTCTTGAGTCCATTCAGGAGTATTGTTATTTAAGGAGTTTATTGCAATAATATTAGGGTTCTTCGAGTAATAAGTGGTTTAAACGCAAGGTTATATGCCTAGATATCAGGAGTGGATTTGATGAAACCTATTCAGGAGGCCTATGTTATGTGATGTAAGTATGTAACATCATTGTGACATAGGAACTATGTTCGAGATTCTTTTGTTTGATTCCATCATTCTGTATTGAAATTATGTGAATTTCCATGCCTATTTAATTCTTTCTAGTTTGTTTTTTCCTCTTCTAATGGACTTGTGATTATAACATGCTTGTAACATTTTTCGATGTTTAGATTACTATATGCACTCTTCAGGTTCATGAGTTTGGATTATTATATTAAGTAGGGTTTTCAATTTTAGTCATCCTTCAAATAGATTAATGACTTATTAAAAAAGATCTATTTTTGATTATTGGCTATTTGTTAAAATGTGACAAACTAATGGGAGGTTCTCACCACCATAGTAACAATATTCTCTGTTATTGGAAAGTTTTTAAATTAGACATGTAATTTTTACTTTGTTAGTAGGACAATTGTAGCCGCAAAAAAAAAACCAAAATCATGAGGTGACTTTACCTGTTGACATGCATCAGACACTTCCTCTATCCCCTCTTGTATCTATACATGTGAACTCCCATATTTCTATCAAATAATCGGAGTTATTTCCGACCACTCACCATGAAAATCTTAGTATTTCCAAGAAGATTGCAACTGCATACATGATTGACAATTGGCAATCGTCATTCAAAATAGATGCATGTCTTCAATAATAGAGACCTCATTCCAAATGCCAATATGTTCTGGCTTTATGATCACATCATGGTCCATTATACTATATCCTATACTTATGCATTTCATAAAGATGGTAAAAACCTAAAAAGATCAATGTGCATCCCCAAAATGAAAAAATGAGTTCTAACCGATCAGATGCCAAATCTTCTAGTCTATTGACTCTATTCTTTAGCACACCAACATCCAAAGGTGGAGAAAGTACCAGAGTCAGAGGTATTTTCCTTTGGCTCGGTTTATGATACTTATCCAGATGACACTGAAGAAGACGGTTCACGACTTCTTTAGATTTTTATGGGCCCTTTTTTGTTGGAGAAAAACAAGCACCCGTATATGTCAATTCGTGTGAATAAAGATTTTACAATTGCAAATTTGCAGGTGATCCAATGAGTTCTTCGTTGAAGAAGCAAGACTGGAGTGGTAGAAAAGATCGAAATAAGGAACTCATAGTCTTTGTTACCAAAAACTCCGACTTTTTGAATAAGTCTCGATTAAAACATGACTTAATCAGTAAACGTTCACTACATGACTCTTTCCCGATTTTTGGAAAAAGTCATGATTTTATGAAAAAATTCATGATTTTCATGTTTTAATCCCGATTTACACGATATAATCCCGATTAATTATGTTTTAATCCCGTCATGTACTGTTAAAAAAACCTTTTGGAACATCTATATATAAATATATTCTAAAATTCTATCGTTTGTTTTCTGACTCTTTTCCGATTTTTTCCCGATTTTTCTGACTTCTCCCCCACCCAATTTTTTCCCGCCTTCCGACTTGGTAACTATGCTCATAGTGCATTTGTGAAGCATGTTGATCAAGTTTATAATGTGCAGGAGAAGGGTTCACAACAGAGAAATATCTATTGTGATGTCTTGTCAAGTGACTTGGAATAATGCTTGAAAAAGCACTTGCATTACAGAAAAACACCTACTGAGGATGGTGCCTAAAGATTCATGGGTAGTATATTTCAATTTGCACAACAGATACAATCTCTCTCCTTTTCGAGATTGATGCAAATGCAAAATTGAAGTCTTAATGGGCTTCAATTTGTCCCCTTGGTTTTAGTAAGTTAGCTACTGAAACATATTTGATTAGTTTTTGCCCTGGGGAGGGGACTTTACCTTTTTCATGATGGAGGACTAAAATGTAAATGGGTTTTCTAATCAAACAGTTACTTGTACTAGTGACGGTTTGGCCCCTTTGCTAGAGCATCTCCAAGGGCCTCCTAATTGGGAGTTCCTAAAAGTATGGGTTTAGGGAGCTCCTAGTGCCACATAGGATAGGTAGGAGTGGGGATTGAAGAGATCGCCAAGGGACTCTTAGTTTCACTCCCTAACATAACCAGTATCCATTGTTTAGCTTAGGAAATGATTGGGATACACTATGAAAAGTTTATCCAAGATCCAAAATATGGCTCTTATTCCTAGATGGGAAAATTGGATAAGATGTATTATTCAGATCGTTATTAGCATGTCCAGTGGTTATCATAGAATTTGGTGTTTACAGATTTATGCAATAGTTTTGTAAAATCAAATATGGCTCAAGATAATCTAACTTAGGTGTCATCTTGTTGTCGGAACTGTAAGTCCACTGAAACTGCTAGTTTGGCAAATTGCTATTTGAGAAACTGTAGAAATTGCAGTGTCACTTTAAATGTTTGTTTTGATGCAAGTTTCAAGACTGAGGAGGAGTGGGTTTGGTTTTGGTCGGCTTGGGTTGGACCGGGTTGGTTCAGCTACTATTGGGTTGGGTCTACCATCATTGGAATGGGTTAGGGTGAGTAGGATTGGATCGAATCAGGACAGATTTCATCGGGTCGATGCCAAAATGCTGATTTATCTCCTTTCAAAACTCCTAACTACTGACCTCAACATTCACTTGTGTGAATCTAAACACCCAGAAGTGGCACTTTCTAGTTTCTCCCACTTTCGCTGTAATTACTACTTTTTGTTGGTTCTCTTTGGTTCACATCTATTATACAATACATGACAAACCGTCCATCTACAGTACACCTTCGGGTATATTATCAGTCAATCAATCATTGGATGATGTGTTGAAGATGTGGCTCCAAACAAGCCGCATACAAACTCCAAGGTTCGTGCCTGAAAAAACGGCGGAAGACAGAGCACCAAGGGGGAGAAGGTTCGACCAAGCACAATTGTGCGCACGACTGGCTTCAGCATAACTGTCGGGCGAGAAGTCGGGGTCGAGTCGTGCACATGACTCCTCTAGGTTGTGCGCACGACTTTCGATGGCAGCACACAGGACGGACAGTTCGGGCTGTGTTTTCTCGTGGGACTCCTCTATGTCGGATACGAATGTATGGTTATAAAAGGGTGACCCTAGTACGAACCTAGATGATTATGGTGGCACAAGAGTAATCCAAAGGAGAGATTAGAAGGTAACCATCACTAAGGGAGAGGGTAGGAAATCCTAGGTGAGGCGGAAGGGTTCTTTTCGGTGTTCTTCGGGGTGTAGGACTGCGGGATCTATTATCTAATGGGGGTATCTCTTTGTGGGTGTATGAAAGATTGGTTAGAGGCAATTGTAATTGTACTCGGGTTTTCCTCATACTAGTAAATCCATCGATTGGTCGTTGCAGGAATTCTTGGGTGTTTTGCTTGTTCTTTCTCCGTTCCCTCATATCTTGTCGGTGGTAGTCTCCGCCGTGGTTCTTCTACGCCAGTCGTGTTCCGCTGCGCGATGGTCTCGGATCTCAACAAATTGGTATCAGAGCTTCTTGTTGGCGATTCGGGGAGGCTCTAGTTCGATGGCGTAAAGCAAGGTAGACCGAGAGAAGGGGGCTGAGACGCATGCGTGGCACGTGGTGCGACGGAGGACTTGGGAGCGACACTCAATTAGGAAGCCAGAGGCTCGGGGAGAGGTTGCGGTATAGCACCTCCTCCCGGGAGGCTTGTTGTAACGATGGTCGGCGCCCTAGGCAAAGGGCACGACGAGGAGAGGCACGGTCCAGTGCTCTCCGGGTGGTTCGGGTCTTCGGAGGAGGCTTTGAGGGGGAGGTTACGGTCGAGCACCTCCTTCCTCGGGATGGTTCGAGATACCGGAGGCATTGGCCGGGAGAAGGGTGCGGTCATGGCACCTACTCCCCGGCTCGGTGGATCGTGGCGGCGAGCCACGATGGCACAGGTACGTGCGGTGTCGAATCGAGGGGAAGCACCTTGATGGCACGAGGAATCGCCGACGGCATCGTGTTCAACCGCCGACGAGCGGACTAATGTGGGTTGCCGATGAGTGACTGGTGGAAGTGCCGACGGGCACCGGTGCGGATCGCCGACTAGCGATGTAGGTGCTGACAGGTGCGGTTGAGGCAGGCACGACCACGGGCACACCTACGGTCTAGCAGGGTGTGGTGGTTATCGACGGACGGTGGGGAAAAGACGACGACGGTCGTGGTGGCGGCAGACTCGGCCGCAGGCACACTTGTGGTACAGCAGGGTGCGAAGGATGTTCGAGCATTGGCCGATGGGCAATAGCTTGGAAGTGATGGGCGCGGGCAGCACTGCAAAGCGAATCAAGAGCCATGGTTTACGGCGGGATCGTCAACGGGAGATGGTAGGAGTTTCCATGATAATGACGATAGCCAGGAGAGTGGCGGCACATGCACTGTATTTGGTGAAGAACAAGAGTGTAGGTGAAGCATGCTTAGGGGCGAGGATGATCAGGAGGTCGGCCAAGTCGAAAGACTTGGGCAATCACCAAGTTCGATGATTGGGCTCCCTGGGCAAAGGCGGCAACGATGATCAGGAGATGGATTTACGGTGCAAAGAGATGGTGATTCGGTCGGTGAAGGTGCTCATGTCTTGTCATGAAGCCAAGGTGGAGATTGTTGAAGATGTGGCTCCAAATAAGCCGCATACAAACTCCAAGGTTCGTGCTCGAAGAAACGACGGAAGACAGAGCACCAAGAGGGAGAAGGTTCGGCCATGCACAGTCGTGCGAACGACTGGCATTGGCATAATTGTCGGGCGAGAAGCAGGGTCGAGTCGTGCGCACGACTCCTCTAGGTCGTTCACACAACTTTCGATGGCAGCACGTAGGACGGGTGGTTCGAGCTGCGTTTTCCCATGGGACTCCTCCAAATCAGATACGAATGTATGGTTATAAAAGGGTGATCCTAGGACGAACCTAGATGATCATGGTGGCACAAGAGTAATCCAAAGGGAGAGATTAGAAGGTAGCCATTACCAAGGGAGAGGGAAGGGAATCCTAGGTGAGGCGGAAGGTCTTGGGAGGGTTCTCTTCGGTGTTCTTCAGGGTGTAGGGCTGCGGGATCTATTATTTAAAAGGGGGTATCTCTTTGTGGGTGTATGAGGGATTGGTTAGAGGCAATTGTAATTGTACTCGGGTTTTTCCCATATTAGTAAATCCATCGATCAGTCGTTGTAGGAATTCTTGGGTGTTTTACTTTCTCTTTCTCTGTTCTCTCGGTCTTGTCGGTGGTCGTCTCCGCCGTGGTGCTTATACGCTTCATCACGTTCTGCTGCGCGGGGCCTCGGATCGCAACATGATGTCCCTCCCGGACATCGCCAAGATGTCAGCACTAGTTCATAAAGATGGCAAATTGTACTAATAATAAATAACAATATGAATGCGTCTTCTATAAATTTTCATTCAGTCTTCGCAAGACATGTTTTTATTAGCGTCTCCATTCCTCTATTCTTTCTACATTCTCTCATCCATGTTGTACGCTTTATAACTTGCTGTAGCTTTTACATGAGTAATGTTATATTCTTTGGGAGAGCTGTAATGCTTCATCCAAGACTTAGACATAATTAGTTAATTACGCTTTTCTTTGGGTTCTTTAAGTCTTCCAAGGATCGTGCCATGTTGGATTAGGTTTTGCTCAATAGTATTTACTTTCATTTCTGTAAACCAAGAAAGTTTTTCATATAGGATTAGGCAAAGTTTTCATAAAGTCAACCCCAAGTATTCATAAAGCTGACCATGAATCCTAATTCGATAAACATGAAGGATTCATAAAACCGACCCCAAGTAGATGGGGCATGGCTTGAAGGTTATGGTTATTGTATTAGCCAAAGTTTTTAGAGGTGCATGCGTAAGCCTCCAAAATTTTAAATTTTATAAAAATATGAATAATAGTATAAAAATAATAATAATAGATAAAGTTCATAACAAACTAAGTATAAGCATAGTAGGCCTACAAACTTGAGATTAATAATCATACTAAAAGATAATTTAGAAACTAACTTGTCATTGTCTTTAACGGTTTTTAAATAATAATCATACAAATTAGATCTGGGTCGTGAATCATATATAGAAAACAAACTTAACTTGCAGGCAGTATATAGATGGAAAATGTAAATAGTTGGAATCAATCTAATAATTTAAGCAAAGCCATGTATTAAAAAGATAGCCTTAATATATCTAGGGATGGGAAGAAGTGAAAAGAGGAGGAAGAACATGAAGAAGGAAAGATAAAAAAAGACTTACTCATGGAATGCGAACACTGAGGAGATGTCAGATGGGGAGCTATCGGATATATCGGTGCAGGATAGTTGCAGTGGGGCTACCGGTTGTTCGATTGCGCTACATTGTCAATGATCGCGAAGGCGCTGCCAAATCTGGTCACAATGGGGCTACCGGGGCCGGATGGCTGCAGTCGCAGTGGTAGTTGGGGTGCTTGCGTCGAGCCGAATGCTCGCTGTAGTGGTGTGGCTGCTGCCAAGAGAAAGGGGGTGTTCACAGTCTCAGTCGAGAACTTGAGATCGAAAGAAAGGGGAACATTTGGTCGGGATTAGCGTACGATGCGTGCTTTGGGAATCCGGGGGATGCACCTGGCTCGATGGGCATAAGCCCTGCTTGAAGGTTGCCCCAGACTATGTGCCCTGTGGGTTTTTGGCCCACCTCGTCTTGGGGCGATCCCCGGGTGCACTCGGGGTGAGTATTTGCAAATATGATATTAGTAACGAGATGTTCGGAAAGGAACATGGAACTAAAAACTTTTCTAGATATTAAAAACTAGGCAAGCAATTCCATTTGAGAATCACAAGCTTGAAAGCATGCACCCAAATCTTGCAAGCGTAATTATACTCCTACTAAAGGGACCCTTAGATTTTTCGTGCTCTGAATTAGATTTTGTTTTGATTCTAGTTTCTCTTGATTTTTTTTTTTTGGGTGGCTGCAGGCTCTCACTTGGTCATGATTTTCAGGTTCTCAAGCTGCTTCAGCTTTCATACTAAGGGTTTTCAGTGAACCTCTAGTGTGGATGGTGACAGAGCTTCAATTCTTAGTGCTTTGATACTGGAGGGAAACCTGAATCAGCCGGCAGCTCTTCTGTTGCAAAGGTCCATTTTCACACGTAAAGCATGAAATCAAACTTTATTCCCTCCAGGTTGTGAACCTTTTATGCACAGTAGTTGCTAATGTTGGAGAATTCCTGTATTGATGAAAAGACCTAAATATCCGTATTGATTACTCGTTTCATTATTTTGTTTTTCAAAAGGGTAGAGAGAGAGAGAGAGAGAGAGAGAGAGAGAGAGAGAGAGAGAGCAAGTAAATGTGCACTGAAATTATTCTCTTTAAGACGATAAAATGCCTAGAATATCCATTGGGTCAAGTAAAGTTTCTCTCCAACCACTGACTCTTCCTAAAATGCCCACACTAAGAACACAATGGAGCACCTATTCTCAGAACTTCAGTAATGATCCCGAAATAGCCCACACTAAGAACACAATGGAGCACCTATTCTCAGAACCAGGTTTTGAACATTCATGTGCCCAAGCCAGTAGCCTCACCGAAAGAATTCCGAGATTGGGTCGGCTATATACGGTACATATTTCGTAAGTTATACATTCAATATACCTATATAGGGGGAACCTATTAAATCCATATTTTACCTAAGGCGGTCATGAGATGGGGACTTTCACAATATCCTTTCCTTCCTCCTCTGGCAGCATTGCCGGTCCATGCATGATGTCCCTCATCCCGCCTTCCTCCACCCATCTCCGTCATTTTCTTCTTCCTCCTTTACAAGTCTCTTTGTATCTCATTCGGTCATTGCAGGTTGAGTACACCTATTGTTCATTTAGCCATTGCAGTCCAAGTGCTTCTACAGACCATTTGATTCTTGGAGGGCAAGTGATTGATGATGGACAAGTGCTACTACAGTACACTCGGTCTCCTTATGTGGACTGGATGCAGGGACCTGAGAACCTTATTGTTCGCTGGCATGCACTGCACGTGCCAACTCCAATAGCCTTTTGGGCTCGATTGGTGCACTTGCAATCCGAAGGAACAGCTTGATTCCGACCCAACCCCAGACTCAACCGAATCGAACCTAGATCGATCCAATCAAAATTGAATTGGCTCGAGCCAGGGACGAGTAGACTAGTGCCCCTATGCACCTACGACTGTGCCATGACCGAGCCAAATCCAAGCAAGGCCTAACCCTCTATTCGAACCAGATCCAAACAAGAAATCCATGCCTAAAAGGTTTCGGAGAAGTCCTAACTTGGACTTCATCCGGGTTCGGTCATTGAACCCAATCCGACTCCTGATTGGATTCAGCTCTTTTACGTCACCCAGCCCACGAAGGAACCGCATGATCATCATCCTTTAAAGTCTCATCGACTCCCGAAGCACCAAAGTGTGGCCTCTCTCTCTCTCTCTCTCTCTCTCTCTCTCTCTCTCTCTCTCTCTCTCTCTCTCTTGTGTGTGTGTGCGCGCGCGTGCGTGCGCACACTCCCACGACCCTTGATCTTCAAGAACTTCGGTAAATCTCTAGTATACATTGCTTGTTTTTCATCTTATAACGATGACGTGATGTTGGGTTCTTGAAGAATTCAATCGTCAATTTGTTGTCTTTAGTAGAATGTGGAAGAACAAATTGTCATCATCGACAGCAGAAGCTGAGGTTGTCCAAGAGTGGGAGGTGGCTCGTTAGCAGGCATGCATGCAGCATCCCCACAGCGTCGTCCTCCTCACCTGCTCCAACCTTAACAAGGGCTATCGGCCTTTCATCCGCAACACCGACAATTGTCATTCCAACTGCCTCTATAAGTTCTGCAAATTCTTTTCTCATATGCCAATCTCTTTGGATGCCTGACGTGGAAGAGCCCGCTCGCGGCTACATGAACACCAACGCTCGGAGTTGTTCACGCGAGTCGTGCGGGTTCAGCGGGACCTACCGGGATCTGAGGAGGCACACGAGGCGTGAGCACCCGTGTATGGCCGTCTGACATGGACCTGGGACGGCGACGTGACTGGGCGGCGATGGAGCAACGGCTGGATGCCGGGGATCTGCTCAGTGCGATGCAATCACCACTATACACTAAACCTAGCGATAGAGTATTTGAGATTCATGTAACTGTGCTTATAAGCAATGGGCTTGCAAGCAGGGAACTTTTTTTTTTTTTTTTGGAGATGGAGACTGAACAAGACTTACACCAGGGGCGGATCTAAGAGTTAGCTCGGCCGGACTGTAGTCAAAAACTTTGTTTTTTCAGCTCAGCCCAGCCATGCCCACAGTTAGCCCAGCCCACTAGCCCAGCCAGCCTTAAAGTTAAAGCCCACCCAAGGCCCGGATCTCCTCTAACTAAACCCGTTCGGTTCGTCACTTCGTTGGGGTCCTGGGGAGAAGTCCGAGAAGATATAGGCACAAGGCAGCGGCACCGGCTCTCTGCTCTCATCTCCTCGATCCTCCCGGAGTTCGGACCGGGACCGGCACCGGCAGCAGCTGCAACGAGCGACGTTCAGGCGACTCAGGGCTGCAGGTGAGTTCCCCCCCCCCCCCCCCCCCCCTCCCTCCTCTTCTTCTTCTTATTTGGATCTAGCCTCTAGGGCAGTAGGGCTCATGCCGCTGATTGTCGGATGACTTGGATGGATCGGAATATCGGATGATTCGGATCGGAAAAGAAAATCAAAAAATTTTGAATTTTTTCGGATCGGAATCACCGGATCATTCGGAGGCTTTCAGACTTTTTGGATTGAAAATCGAAATTTTTGGAATACTAAGCACCCTTTCGATTTCGATCGGATTTTTTTCGGAACTTTTGAAAATCGGAATTCGGATTTAAATATGGTGCCAAAATCGGAATTTTTCGGATTGGTTTCGGACGGAATCGGAATTTCCGTTCCAACTTGCACGGATCAAAACTCGAAATAGCCTCTTATTCTTCTTCTTTTTGAATCAAAACCCGAAACAGGCCAAGAATTTGTATTTTTTTTCTTCTTAATCTTAGCCCTAAATCATGCCGGTATTGCCGGAATTTTCGACTCTATTATTTTGGGAATTATCAGCGCCCTACCAGATTTTGCGAATTCTCAAGTAATACACAAATATAGGATGTGAGCCATTTGAAACCCGCTCTAAATCCTCAAAACCCTCGAGTCTACGGATCTGATGTTGAAAACATTCGAAAACCCTCGATTTCAACCCTCAAGACGAAATCCTCGACTTATTTATATATAGAAAAAGCGCTTCGATCTTCATCAAGCCGACTAGTTTCTCAAAGAAAAACTCACTTGAAACTAATCTAAACTCTAGCAACCCTCGGTTTCATAGACCTAATGTTAATACCACTTGAAAAACAAGGATTTCAAATCTCAACACACATCTATATGAGAAATTTTACATGTTTTTCTACAAAAATGGCTTCATAATATTTTGAAGTATATATACATGTGCGTGTATGTGTGTGTGAGAGAGGAGGGGGGGGGGGGGGGGGGGGGCTAAAATCAATTTTCAATTAGGCATTCAAGTATTACAAAACTGCTACTCTTTTTTAGGATGAATTGGTACTCTTTTTTGTGTGACTATTACAATCCTACACCAAATGATTCATCAAATTTGAATTTGATTGCATGAGAGCAAAAAAAACTACTCCAGTCCTACACCAGATGATCCATCAGATTTCTCCATCAGATTGACAGAGGTCAGAAGTCACCCATTAAATCCCAAATGGCTAATATCCTCCACCCCAACGGTCATATTGGAGAGCTCCTCTTTAAAGATTTTAATCATCATATTTAGTGTAGGATTGGAGTGCTCCACATCAAATACTTTTCATCAGATTTGGTGTAGAGCTGGAATGCTCCCTATCAAACTGATCTTTTAATCCAATCCTACTTCAAATATTTCCATACCCACCCCAATTAGCACTGGAAAAATCTGTGCCCGCCCCACCCCATTTATGCTTTGTGGGTCGGGTTGGATCGGGTCGGCTTCACATAACAACCTCTACGAATTCATCAATAATTGGATAATGTTTTAGAATTTGATAAGTATTGAGATTCTGCATGCTTTAGGAAAAATCATTCAGTAAATACCAATTCATGAATAATTGGAGAATTATTCACAATAAAAAAAAAGCTTTACAAACTTAATAATGCGGAACTCGTGCGGAGTTATTCATATAAGTTATATAATCAGGACTGGTTAGAGTAAAACCCGAACCCGATTGGGTTTTAAATTTAAATTTCAAACCCATCCGAAACCCGTTTTTTAGCATCCCAAACCCGTTACAATAGGGTCGGATCAGGTAACCCGATAAACCTAGTTAATTGCCACCCCTAATCACCCACGATTGGAGAGGAGTTCCGTTGCATTTCGTAAGGTATGTAATGTGACCTTTTTTTTTTTTTAGATCCCCTCTCCACCAACCATCTTGACCTAAGGCCAGATCCTCTTTTTAGGCTTTTCCTCACCACCTTGCAACCAGGCAATAGTGATTTGATTTTCTGAGGAGTACAGCACTACAAATCTGATTTTTAAAGAGCAACAAGTTTTTGTAGAGATTTGATTTCTTTAGCATAACAGATAGTGTTTGTTCCAGTGGAATGAAAGAGTTGGGAACGAGAATTTAACTTCGTAATATTAACTCAGATTCTTGGTTGTTTAGTAATCACTATCAACTTCTATAGAAAACCCAACACTAACTCGAACTTAGTTTTGAAATTCCCACATTCTCACCGCCTTCAGAAAAAGTATACATTTGCCTTCAGAAAGAGTATATATTTATCAAGAAGCTAGGACTTGGCTATATTTCAAAATTAATGTGTCCACCAACTAAAAGTCATCTCTCAAGAAAGACTTATGTCAAATTTTCCCAAAAAAATTGGGCCCCCTCCCTAATAAGGACTTCCGATAAAACACAACTTAAGCATGTCCTCTAGCTAATAAATGATCATCTACGCAGACTCAAGGCTAATTAACCCAAGCGAGCACCGCTCGCTACCCTCTGCGCCCCACTCACCCTACTCCTATATTGACGCAAATCTAAGGCAAAGGTAAGATTCTAACCTTGGTTATTATTGTCCTCTGACTTGAAAGTGACACTGACACAACATTGGGCCAATTTCACCAAGGTTCACGAGATCGCGCCCTCCCTTCCCATTCCTCATCCGACGCTAGGGCTTCCCGCCGTATTTCTCTGTCGGACGTCGGCGACTTCACAACAGCTGCGGCCACGCCCCCCGGCAGGCCTCATAGGTGAGTGCTCTCTCTCTCTCTCTCTCTCCTCATCCTAATCCCTCCTTTCCTTGTGCAATCGGCCTGGAATCCGGCCGATCAGCCCCGTCTAACGCCCATGCCCAGGTTCTCTTTTTTTTTATTCACAATAAAAAAAAAAGCTTTACAAACTTAATACTGCGGAACTCGTGCGGAGTTATTCATATAAGTTATATAATCAGGACTGGTTAGAGTAAAACCTGAACCCGATTGGGTTTTAAATTTAAATTTCAAGCCCATCCGAAACCCGTTTTTTAGCATCCCAAACCCGTTACAATAGGGTCGGATCAGGTAACCTGATAAACCTAGTTAATTGCCACCCCTAATCTCCCACGATTGGAGAGGAGTTCCGTTGCATTTTGTAAGGTATGATATGTGACCTCTTTTTTTTTCCAGATCCCCTTCTCCACCAACCATCGTGACCTAAGGCCAGATCCTCTTTTTAGGCTTTTCCTCACCACCTTGCAACCAGGCAATAGTGATTTGATTTTCTGAGGAGTACAGCAATACAAATCTGATTTTTAAAGAGCAACAAGTTTTTGTAGAGATTTGATTTCTTTAGCATAACAGATAGTGTTTGTTCCAGTGGAATGAAAGAGTTGGGAACGAGAATTTAACTTCGTAATATTAACTCAGATTCTTGGTTGTTTAGTAATCACTATCAACTTCTATAGAAAACCCAACACTAACTCGAACTTAGTTTTGAAATTCCCACATTCTCACCGCCTTCAGAAAAAGTATACATTTGCCTTCAGAAAGAGTATATATTTATCAAAAAGCTAGGACTTGGCTATATTTCAAAATTAATGTGTCCACCAACTAAAAGTCATCTCTCAAGAAAGACTTATGTCAAATTTTCCCAAAAAAATTGGGCCCCCTCCAGGGGCGGATCTAAGAGTAGGCTCGGCCGGGCTGTAGCCCGGCCGAGATTTACTAAAAATTCAGTCATAGCTATAGTCGGCCCGGCCCAGCCCAGCCCGTATTGGATCCATCCCACCTGGCTCCTCACGAGGGTTTTAAAGAGAATCACCGTTCGGTTTCTTTGGGGAGAGTAGTGAAAGCGGCGCACCCGTTCCGTTTCGGACTTCTTTCTTTGGGAGAAGAGCAAGCAGCGACGCTGCGGCACGTCGTCGGCGACTCGGCAGTCGGCACTCCGTAGCACGTCGTCGACGACTCGGCCGCTTGGGCGTGGTGACAACCAACATCAGCCATCAGGTGAGTCTTCTTCTTCTCCTCCTCCTCCTCCTCCTCCCCCTCCCCCTCCCCCTCCTGGTTTTGCATCAAAACCTGAAACTGAAAGTCTGAATTCTGAAACAGCATGGGAATTTTTGAATTTTTTTTTTCTTTGCCCTAAATCATGGATTCATGCCGGATTTTTGGGAAACATGAGGGCATTGAGGGGCGTTTGCTTCTTCTTCTTCTTCTTCTCATTCTCCTCCTTCTCCTCCTGGTTTTGCATCAAAACTTGAAACTCTGAAATCTGAATTCTGAAACAGTTTAAGAAATTTTGAAATTTTTTTTCTTTGCCCTAAATCATGGGTTCATGCCGGATTTGTGGGAAACATGAGGGCATTGAGGGGCGTTTGGTATGTGGAACAACCGAACAACGCTTCTCCTTAAACTTGGAGGTTATTACTTATTACCTTCAATTACTATTTCTAAATTCTAATACAATCTGATGGTCCACCGTTCCGGATTGATTTTTTTGGGGGCGTTTGGTATGTGGAACAGCTCTTCCCCCTAATCCTCTTCCAAAAGAGGTTATTACCGTCAATTAGTATTTCTAATACAATCTGATGGTCCACTGTTCCGGCCTAGATAGAAATAGCCGCAGTGATATTTTTAAGTTCCCAAATCCTTCATTCCACCGGAACAATTAATAGTCGTTATTTTCAAATCAGGGAATTCGGAATGGAAATAGATTGTTCCGGAATGATGCCAAACATCCCCTTAGATACTACTTCATTGTCAATATTACTGTTAGGACTTTGTACAAGAGGATTTTATGTGTTGTGTTTGTCAAATACTGATATTTGCGTTCTTTATTTATTGTTTGCCATTTTATGTTAATACAAAATTGATAGCTTTGAAGTTATCCTATAATCTATATACATGTTCTGCTCGATATAGTAGTATGATCATACAAAACTTAGAATAAGTGCATAATATATGGTGAACCCTTTCTTAGCAATACTTGTGATGACTAGGAATTTGGCACAATTAATTAATATTGGATATCAAGTTGCAAGCTTGTAGGAAAATATCAGGTTATGATAGATGAGAATGGAGTAGTATCTAAATGAACATGTTAATTGATTCAATATAAGAATTGATAGTCTTTGATTTACTAATTAGTATATAATAAAGTTTTCTCGTTTATGGTCTGCTTTATGTGTTTTTTTTTTAGTTTATGGTCTGCTTTATGTATTTGTTGCGTTGATATTTTTTTTAGTTTATGGTCTGCTTTATTTTGGGTTCAGCCCAGCCCAAAATAAATTCCTGGCTACGCCCCTGACTTACACCCAGGGGAAGATTTGGTAGATCCGCACACGATCGAACATCGTTACGTCTTTTTTTGGGAAGGTATATAGCTGCGTCTTTAATTTCGTGAGTATTGGGGGGCATCTAGGGCTGTACATGGTTTGATTAGGACCTGTTTCACGATGAACCATGAACTGAACCAATCCCAACGATTCTCGAAAATTTGGAACCCAGGACATTGGGGGCATGGAACATGACCGAACCGAACGATACAAAACTAGTTTGGTTAGGTTATGGTTCTAAAGTTTGCAGAGATCCGTACACTTGCATGTGCATAGGGTTCCTTGTAAAGAAAACATATTGAGAGGAGATCATGAATAACATTCGAGAAAGAAGGCGAGTGCTTGGATTCTTGGCCCGTTGGCCTTGTTGGAGGCAGAGGAAGGATCAAGGGAGAAGTGGAGGACCGTCGAACCGTCGGTTGAGAAGCTCGTCACTTGTGGCGAAGGAGTCTGCGTTTATATGGCTGAGAGAGATTTAAGATTAGGAGGGCTTTAGGTATTTAAAAATGGTGGATGCATTAAAGGTCCAAGGACCTATTAGTACATCACCCGTATTGGACCCGACCTGTGATGCATATCTATATCTATATTACATGTTAGGGCAGTTCGGGTTATTTATAACCCTGCCATCCTCAAAATCACGCAGAGACAAGTTGTCCATCTGATCTAATTGTATGTATCAAACACATCTTAATCCCCCTGAAATCCCTCAAAACCAAATCCATTCAATCAAATCGAATGGTTGTAAACCACCCTTAAATTCCCTCTCCCCATCTCTCTCTCCGATCCCTCCCTTCCCCATGACCCCTCTCTCTCTCTCTCTCTCTCTGGGTTGGGCGGGGGTGTGGGCGGCTCTCTCTCTTTCCGTTTCTCTCTCTCTCTCTCTCTCTCCAGGTTGGGCGGGGATGTGGGCGTCTCTCTCTCTCTCTCTCTCTCCGGGTTAGATCGGGGGGGGGGGGGGGTTGGTCATGCCGAAGGCGCCCGCTTCGTGCCAATCGGCACGGGCATGCACTAGTACAGTAACGGTTTTAGTTCAGTTTGGTTAACCGACACCCTGAATCGGAAACCAAGCCGGTTCCATGGTTTTGCACTTTAAATATGAGAACCAAATCGATCATTAATGAAATCGAACCCAACCATATGATCTGGAAAGGTTGGGTTTGGTTCCTCGATTCTACCCGTTTTATGTGCACCCTAGGCGCATGAATGACGACATTTTTTTTTCTTTTTATTGTAAGGGGGAAGCTTGACATAAGTCCTTTTTGAGAGATGACTTTTAGTTTCAGGACACGTTAATTTCGAAATATAACTTCAGACAAATGTATACGGATATATACTAACCTTAGTTAACATAGCAAATTATGGTGTCCTGCGGCTAATATTGTAAAATTGTTAAGGACTTATTCCTAATTTACCGAAATATTCGGGGGGCGATTTTGATGCTCTCGCTCACATCCAAGTTGGAAAAACTAGTCCCTCGAGATCCATGGCCGTGTGAGCAACAGCGATTGAGAGATCTCGTCGGAGATCGGCGCCGCATCCTTCAAAATCCGTACTTGCTAGTTGCTTCCAATTGAGAGATCTCTTACCCCGATCCCCAAGTCCTCAGCTCGGGAGCCTCAGATCTGCACCCGTCCCAGACGATTTCAACGGGTTTTCACAGGTACCAACACGGCGACTCCCCTTCCCTTCCCTCGATCTTCTTTGCCTCTCTGCTATATCGGTCTTGCTCTCGATCGATTTCATGGGTTTCCCGTGTTTCGTTCTCATTGATGCTTGAAGAGATTCATCGGTTCCGATCGATGGATGGTAGGATAGGAGTTGGATTCATCGAAGCCTCATTCATCTTTGTTTTGCGTATAATTGGGCGTTTGAGTTCTTTTGGAATGATTTCCCAAGATGGATTATTGATTAAGCTTATCCCTCTCTTTGGTTGTTCAATCACTAGATTTCATCATTTTCATGGGTTACTAGCATTGGGCTATCATCAATTCTTGCGCTGAGATGAATGGGTTCTGATAGATAATGGTTTTGGGTGCATTATTTGATTTGAAATAGCTTTAAAATTCGATCTTCATATAAGAGTTCAATTCATCAAACCCTTCTTCCTCTTTGTTCTGCAAATTCCCAGAACTAGGTTTTGTTGACCTGATTGGGCTCTCGGGTTTCCCAAAGGTAAATCACCCATTTATATTTTGAGTTTTGGTTCAAATTTTAAGAAAGTTTTTTTTATTTAACTTTGGTAGACATAAAGAATCTCTATTTGCTTGAACAAATAAAACAGGTTTGTTTTTATAACCGTTTGAGATTAATTGTAATTTTGCTAAGATAAGTGATATTAATATCAGATATAGTTTTGATGGAAAGGTCTAATTTTTACGAATGTTAACTACCCATTTCTCGTTTCGTTCGAGCCCTTTTACTATGTCTTCGTTCAGTCCTTAGCGTGCTATTTCTGCCATTGCCTTCCGATGGGGGGAGGAACTATATATCGATTACCTGCCATTTTTTTCCCAACGGTTGGTAGCTTTGTCTTTTGAATTTATCTTGATCAACGATCACAATCAGGATACCGTGTCGAACACGAGCTCATACCGGTAGATGTATTTAGATGCTTCTAATACTTGGTTTTGATTGCTTCCCATTTGAGAGAGATTTCAATTTAACTAAATTGGTTTATTTTTTCATTAGTTATGGAGAAGTATTTCAAAAGAAAAGCACTTTCGGGGCCAAGTTCTATTCAAGACAATGATGATCGCACCATAGTTCAATCATCTCCAAAACAAAGTCATGTTAGGTTAACTTGGTAGAACTTCATGTGGACCCAGGGCTACGCATTTGTAGTTTAGATTATCATCCAAATGATCATGATCAAGTTCGAAGAGCGTATCTACAAAAAATATAATTTCAACCTCGGGACTATAATTTTCCACAGAAGAGGATCATAGATAAGTTATGACGATTTAATTTTGCTTGGTTTGATGAGTAACCTGTCTGGTTGGAGTACAATGTGATAAAAATGCTGTATTTTGTTTATGCTGCTATCTTTTTAGGTCGGATAATCGAGAGTTAGGTGGTGACTCTTTATTACAGAGGGATTCTCAAACAGAAAAAAAAAAATGAAAGATTTGAACTTCATATTGGAGGTCCAAATAGTGCCACATGCAAGCTGGAAAGAAATGTGAAGATTTAATGAACCAAAAGTAACGTGTTTAAACAGTTATTTCCAAACAATCAAATTAATTAAAAAGATAATATCAAGCCAGTTTGAATGCATTGATTAATTGTATTCTTTTTCTTTTGCGACAAATATTGACATTTCGTAGTCATGATGAGTCTCTAGATTCAAAGAATTAAGGATACTTTCTTGAATTTTTTTTTCAGTTTCTTGCTAACTATAATGAAGATATTAGCAATGTCATGTACAAAATACTCTAGAAAATCTCATGTTAACAGCTCTTGATATTCAAAAGGACATTGTAAGTGTTGTTGCAACTAAGACCACCAATACTATTATTAATGATCTAGGAGATGCATTCTTTTTTATTTTGGTAGACAAATCTCGCGATATTTACCAAAGAGCAAAAACAGGTCCTCAGCAAGGAGAGGAGCTACCGCTGCCATGCGGCCACCACAAAGAGAAAGAGAGAATGGGGATGACCGAAAGAGAGATGAAGATCGAGAGAGAGAGAGAAAGAGGTGGAGATCGACAGAGATAGAGAGAGACGGGGACCAAGAGAAAGATAAGAGGGGATCAGATGAGAGGGGGGTTAGGGTTAGGGCTAGGGTTCAGGATTATTTCTTAGCCGTCGATGCCGCTCCTCGGTTTTTTGTCATCTAAGGGGATTAGAGGAGGGAGGGGGGTGGGACGTCCCTCCTCGGTTTGTTGATGCTAATTGCCGGAGGGGATAAGAGGAGAGGGGGTTGACCAATAGGGGGGGGTCAGCTCGGACGTGACTCCTCTCCTTGCTCCGGCGTTGCTCCATCCTTGCTCCTCTACTGCGTCAGCTCTTACTTTTCGACCGGTTGCCATGCGGAGAGAGAGAGAGAGAGAGAGAGAGAGAGAGAGAGAGAGAGAGAGAGAGGATCGAGTGATAGGAGGGTCGGGGTTAGCATTAGAGCTGGGGTTCTGGATTATATCTTAGTTGTCACTCTTTTTCTTTCCAGATCTTGATCAACGATTATATTGATCGCGATCATTTTTGTTGATGGTAGAGTCGTAATTATTATGAATTGTCGTAACATGTTGTATAGATGGGTTCTCCAATTTTTTCGAAAGCTCCTTGGCAGTCTTGCATTTGTTGAAGATGCAATAGTATGATTGTGTAGAACAGTGAGAAGTAAGTTTTCAAAGGTAAACAACTGCCTTCCTCCCACTTCCCCGAGTTCTATTCAAGGTTTAAACTTCGGTTTTGTGTCTGGTTTTGGGTCAGGTTGAAACCAAAATTTCAACAGAAATGGTGGAGAAATTTCTAAATGGTCAAAAAGGATTTTTTAATGGATTTTTTTAAAAAAATAAATTTAAGTCTTTTATAGTTGTGAACATATTTACATGAAATGCTTGAAGTAAGCACATACTAAACACATCGTAAGCTTGTATGGACTATGATAACCATGGTGGAATACCAGTAAAGAGAGAAAATACTTACTCACCAGTCACCATATAATTATTTAAATTTACATAACTGAGATCCGAAGAGATCCGACAGCTTTGGGCGAAATTAGACAGATTTCGATGTGAAATCCAACGAAATGAGGTTTTGGACGAAATATGGAGGTCTTAAGGGAAATGAGAATGCTTCGGTCGAAATCTGCTAGCACTTAAAGTTCTCAGCCCCTTCGAAACCAGTCCATAGGTTTCACGAAATATGTTGGCTGGTTTTTTTGTCAAAATGACTGAAATGCTCTCAAAATTCACACGAAATAGTGAAAACTTTGGCGAAATCAGAAGAGGTCCAGGTTTTGCCCAGGGCTAAAACCTCCCTTTTGTTTTGCCTAGGGCTATAACCGAAATTTCGAAATTTTTTTAGAATTTTGATCGAAATTTCAGACCATGGGTCTATTATTTTCTTTTGGTCTTTTGGTTATGGTCAAGTGACTCGTCAGGATGCCCCCATCTGGATGGAAACCTGGATGGATGAATAACATTGACCTATTCATCTTGCATTGGACTGCATATTAATCTTTTGGTGCAACCATATTAACATACATATCGCAAGCATAATAATGAAAGCACATACACAAAATCGAGATCGACTCCTCTCGAATTCTTTAACTCTTTGGATCTTTGCCGTTGAAGCATGGCCCCCAAAGACTCAAAAAAAGGACAGAAATGAGAGGAGTCGATCCCCACAAAATCATATATGCTTATGAAAGGGTTTGAAGGAAATCGCAAAACATAATTTTTCTGTTGCGGACGTTTGAGCTCGGAAGAGGACTATGCTGCCATGGCCAATCCGGGTGGATGATAAGGTTTGAAGGGAATCAGAAATCCTTCCTCGTGTCAAGCAGCGAGGACAGAGAGGGCTTGGGGCGATCAGGAACAACAGGGCTTCTAGAGATGTGGAAACTCTATGCCTTCTCGTCGAGCAAAGAGTGGTTGTGGGATTGTCAATCCTTCGTCACGTCGGGCAGAGAGGGTTGGATAGCTTGCGTGAGGCATAGAAGGGTTGCGGGATCGCGAACCCTTCATCGCGTCGGACACAGAGGATTGGGCGAATGGTTTTCCCCTTTAACCTGACTGTAGGCCTTATATAATAAAAGTGGTCCAGGACTTAAACCGAAGATAAAGCCTGGTTTGAAAAAAAACCCAACCGATTGTGTATTGGTCGTATTGTATGTATTGTTTGATACAACACGTATCGTGTGATACAATATCAAACTGATACAATCCCGATACATCTCGTTTCTGCTCCGAGACAATACGTATCGTGTATCACCCAATACTAGCAACACCGCAGCCAACAATTTGGTAGGTAATGTGTGTACGTGTGTATGAAGTACTAGGATAACTAACATCTTAGAGTGGAAAGAATGGTGGTATTTCCTTTCTCATATGGTTCTTTTAACTAGAAATTTTGCTCCTTATTTTGTTATAAATTCTTTAAGTTTCATGTGGTTATAAGTTTTTAGCATAACTATACAATATAACTATGAGCTTTAGGACTTTAACTTTTCCTACTTTGGATCAATATATTTAATGTTCTTCACCATCTCTCGAAACATTACAGCTTACTATTATACATCGGTATTTGGAGTTAAATACATTATATATTCACGAAGGAATATACTAGATGGTTCCTTAGTAGTTAGGAGAGAGTATATTTTCATCTTATGTTCTATTTTTTTATCGTGGAATGTGGTAAGTAGAACATCTGTATTTAAGTGTGATTATTTAATTTGACATTGATTCATAATTACAATTTTATTATTTACATGAGTAAATCAACACTGATATATAGTTGTATGAGTATCATTATGTGCTCATGTGGATAATGTGGTGCTGTGCTTTTGTATATGCCCTTTTCATCTCCATGCTTTCTAGACTCTAATCCTATTTGTGGCTTCATGCAGCTGATTTTACGTTGATATTTGTATTGCTCCTTATTGTTCACTGAAACGTCAAGACTCGAGGATATCTTCCTCTACAAGAATGGCTAGGTTATTATCCAACTTGGTAAGAATACCCAATTAATCATCTTGTAGGTTACTTTTTTGCCTTTATTCTTTTCTTTCATGCAATTGTAATAAGTTCATTTAAATCCCTGGGATCAAGTACCACATTCGATGCGAGGGCTCTAAATTTACATGGTTATGTGTCTTATGACTGAGGGAAATCAGATTTTGTCATGGCTTGGATTGTTGATACGTGGTTGACTGTGGAGAATCATATTTTGTCTTGGCTTGGATTGTCAGATTCAACATGTTATACCATGGTAAATGCCCTTGCTCGTCAGCACTCGGACGGCGGCCGTAGCTGCCTTCAGGGTGTGATTCACTTGTTAGAGAGAGAGAGAGAGAGAGAGAGAGAGAGAGAGAGAGCACTAATTAACCTTTCAAAAAAAGTACCAATTAAATCAAGGGGCTATTAAATGCCATTGAATAGATATTTATCATCTTTATAGTAGGTTTTTAATAGATTTATGAGAGAGAGGGGGGCCATTTATTAGGTAGCCTTCCGATTTGGGTCAACAAACGTATGTGATATTTACATAAAATTGGACGGCTAAGAGGGTTTTTTTGTCCTAGTCAGCACAATATCGTCGTGCCATGTTATATGGATTGTAAATTCAATGACCTGCCCATATAATGGGTAGAAATATTTCATGTTATCACGTACAATTGCATGAAAAATAAAATAAAAAATTTCATGTTATCACATACAATTGCATGAAAAGTAAAATAAAAAAAAAGGAAGATATTGTATTCCTTCAACAGAAAGATTTGGAAATTATGAAGTATTCAAAGTGTCGGTTGTGTTTCCTTGTGTTTAATATATAACCAGGAGTCCTTTCTTTTTTCAGGAAGTATTGTCACTTTTATGGGAGGTGTCAATAGATCATTTTCCCCACTATGCCTGTCTTTGTCAACTCTACCAAATAAATAGAATATTCAAGTTTGTGGAAAGCTTACTACCTTAGAGTTCTACAACGTAGACTCCTTGAGTTATCTAATGACAGGTCATGCAAGCCATGGTGGCATCAGAATCTAGGCCTGAGGTTATAGATCTCATAAATAATTTTTCTTTCGATTTTATAACGGATGTTTCAGCAAATTAGAGTAATATAACGAAACTGCAAATTTCAATGTAGACAAGGTTACTAAGTTTCTTCTATGCTGGGCTGATTTACGTCAATTGGCTAACTTTTGGACTGGTTTCATTTAATTTTAGCATATTCAATCTGCATAAAAGAATATTATGAAGAAATATGCCTAGGAATAGGTGATTGGATAGTGAATTGGTTCAAAGGATAGATGGATAAAGATGCATGTAGATGAAAGATGACAAAGGTGGAGTACATAACACTGATGGAGAGGAGTTTTCAAGAGGGAGGTCATGTCTTGCATTTTTCCATCCATGTAGAAAGTTGATGATCGGTGACAGACTCCAAATCCTTCAAAACCTTGTACTATTACGATTAACGAGAAAGAGAGGGACTAAGAGTTAAGCCTTCGCTCCAAGCAATGTTGTCAAGGCGGTCATCTAGGCCACAGCCTAGGTGGGCGACCTATATAAAAAGGCTTAAATTTTTTTTTTCTTCTTTTTGTTTCCTTTTCCTACGTACATTATGATCCATATACTAAAATGCAATTTTATTTGTCTTTCTTACATATCTATCCATATGTCCTAATTTAGAGTTTGTACAAGGTTTTTACTAGAGTTAATGTTATTATTTGATTATGGAATTTTTGTGGTCTTTTGAATTATGTTTCAATATACATGTTGTTTATCCTCTATTCCTCTCTAGTGCTTCCATTACTCCAATTTTAGGGTTGTGGTAAATATTTAGGGCTTGTTTAGTATTCTTGATTTGTTTCACAATGAATGAAAAGATATTAATATCACTTGAAAATTGCATGAAATGATACTGATATCATTGAAAATTGAGATGCAGTAAGATAAAACTCCAAAATTCATGAACACACTTGTCAAACCGGAGCGGTGTGCATCAAGCTGAGCACCTCCACATAGAGATTGGTGGTGTGATGGTTATCATGTACAACCGAAAGACAAAAATTTCTCGCACTTTTTCGACTAGAACAAATTATGAGAACTGTAGGCAACAAAATACATCATCACCTATGGATTATAGAAATACAATACCTCATAGAATTTACAAAGCCACATGTGGAGAAGGTGCATCGAGGATGAAGCGATGAAGAAGATGCATTGCGACCTCAAGAATGCAACCTCTATTCATTCGCCCAAAGGTCCGACAAGAGATGGTGGGATCTCCTCTTTCTCTCCTTCTCTTTCTCCTCTCCTTATGTGGTCGGTCTTTCTCGTGATTAGGTTTAGTGTGGCCGGCCACAAGGGTCTTATAGGGCCCCATGTGGCTGGCCACCCCTCTCCTAGTCCCAAGGGGTTTGGTCCCCTTGAGTGGAGGCGCAATCCCTACACTCAAGTTTATACAATCCTTAACTTTAGAGTTGACAAACTTGGAATCCTTATCCCTTAGGAGTACATGTCTGGCCACCTAGGAGAGTCCTTTTAGTCTCTCTAGGTCGGCCACTATGTCCTCTCCTTGTGGGATCGACTCCATTGAGATTGTGAGAATTTTTTGGAACTTTTGAGATCCGTATGTCAACCCTTCTGGAATCCTGGTCAAACTAGGATTTCTTGGTCAACAGAGGAATCCCTGCTTTTTAGGAAGTTTTTCAAAACTGAATTAGAGATCTAGTTAGTTTGGATTAGACCATCGCTAACACTCCTCAAGTTAGGAATGTACTTTCTCGACCTAAGGCTGAAGGCTAGAAGTTGGGATCCGCTAGGACTCCAAAACCTCAGCTCTAATTAGACTAGGATTTTATAGGTATTTTCGAACTTGTTTGATGACATAGCCATAACTATTTGTTTAGGGGAGGTTGCTGCCAATAAAATGAAACCTCAAGGGAGGTACGTGCAATATGTCAAAAGTGAGGGGTGGTCATTGTAATTACCCCAAACCTGAGGGGAGGTCACTGCAATTTTTCCCAATATTAAAACAAGTCTCTCCAACCCACCTTCTGATGTGTGGTACTCAATTGAAAAACATGTGAGTTCCTATACTATAAGCTGACATCATATATTCTATTGTAATCATCATTCATCCGGCATCTTGCGGGCACTACTCATGGAGGCCTCTCTCTCTCTCTCTCTCTCTCTCTCTCTCTCTCTCTCTCTCTCTCTCTCTCTCTCTCTCTCTCTCTGTGTGTGTGTGTGTGTGTGTGTGTGTGTGTGTGTGTGTGTGTGTTTTGCTGGGGGAGACGAGGCCTCGCTCTATCTCTCTCTCTTGTTGGTGACGGCGTGTCCTGGGCCTTGCCCGAGTTTCACACTAGGAAGTTTCATTATCAAAAATTATTATCAGATGAGATTTTTATATCTTAAAATTTGTTTTCTTTGGCAAAAATCGTTTCGTTCTTACTAAGTAGGCCCATTTCAGCCTTCTTTTCAAGCTTTTCAAAGAGCCCTAGTTCAACTCTTGTATGTCAAATTTCTATTATAATTTATGTAATTGTTCTTAATCCTTCTATTTCTTGTCTCGGGAATCAAATCATAACCCACCAAGTTTGTTATGTATATTAGGCACACATAAATGCATAATAAATGAGTTTTTAATTATATAATTACTCAACTGATCGTGAAATATAGACTCTTTAAATAATGCATGCCAAATGGACATGACTTTTTTGGCAAATGTGCCCAACTACTATGGACCGGTTAGTGTGAACATCCTTGACACCCAGCTAAGAGCTTTTGACACCGACAGATGTTTCTTGGTCTAGGAGATTGTAGAACTATATGTTTCTGCATGCCTGAAGGAGAAGCCGTTTTCTTGCTTGTATCTGGGGCTAACCTGACCTAGGTCCCAATCCATCTTGGTCTGTATTGATCTAGATTGACCCAACCCGAGCAAATTATACCTGATGATCCTACTCGATCCAAATCAACCAATGCCCCCACTTTGGACCTTGAAAACTTACATTAGTTGGAACTTAAAAAAAGTCGCGAGAACAAGATAATTTGAAACAAAGCTAGATTTTTATATAGTTCTAAGAACAGCATTCCGTCAAACTAAGTTTTGGCACTTCCAAACAAAGGTTGAGTGGTAGAGATCTGATATTGCAGTTATGTTTAAGTTTTTTTTAATATTAGTTCTTTTTGGAAGGATAAGGAAAATTAACTCATCTGATTGTGCGTATTGCATGGATCAATCAATTCTTTTAATTTGTATCCATATCATAATGCACAATTATCGTAGCATTCTGATCTCATGTGGTCATATATGCACATGTGCCTTTGCATAAGAGCAAGGGGAGGAACAATTGGAAACCACTGAGGAGCATGAGGAGTCCGCCTTCATTACTAACTTCTTGGTTCACATAGCATATTCTATGCAGACATTGTTTTATGAGCAAGCTGATCATAACAATGAAAATTTTATTTTGTTAACAGTTGCTTATTCTACTTTTGTGTACACTTTTATCAAGGGATCCCGCAGGATCTTTTCATCCGGAGCAAGTTGCTCTAGAGAGAGGTTGAGTTCTGCTTGCAGATTATTCAGCACCCAGGCAACAACTACAGCGAGCACTCCTCAGCCTCCACCCCCTCCCCCGCCCCCGGAGAAGACCCACTTTGGTGGCCTGAAAGATGAAGACCGCATATTCACCAACCTATATGGTATCCACGACCCTTTCCTCAAAGGTGCCATGAAGCGGGGTGACTGGTACAGAACCAAGGACATGGTACTCAAGGGCTCTGACTGGATTGTTAATGAGATGAAGAAGTCCGGTCTCCGAGGCCGGGGGGGAGCTGGCTTTCCATCTGGCCTCAAGTGGTCTTTCATGCCGAAGGTGTCCGATGGCCGCCCTTCTTATCTCGTCGTCAATGCTGATGAGAGTGAGCCAGGTACGTGTAAAGATAGGGAGATCATGCGCCACGACCCACACAAACTTCTGGAAGGGTGCCTGATTGCTGGGGTTGGAATGAGAGCAACAGCAGCTTACATCTACATAAGAGGGGAGTACGTGAACGAGCGGTTGAATCTCGAGAAGGCAAGGAAAGAAGCATATCAAGCAGGGCTCTTGGGGAAGAATGCATGTGGATCAGGCTATGATTTCGATGTGCATATTCACTACGGCGCTGGTGCTTACATCTGTGGTGAAGAGACAGCTCTATTGGAGAGCCTTGAAGGAAAACAGGGAAAGCCGAGGCTGAAGCCCCCTTTCCCTGCTAACGCTGGGTTGTACGGCTGCCCAACGACTGTCACGAATGTTGAGACTGTGGCCGTCTCTCCCACGATCCTGAGGCGAGGGCCCGAATGGTTTGCGAGCTTTGGACGGAAGAACAACACAGGGACGAAGCTATTCTGCGTGTCGGGCCATGTGAACAAACCCTGCACCGTGGAGGAGGAGATGAGCATATCGTTGAAGGAGTTGATTGAGAGGCATTGCGGCGGTATCAGGGGTGGGTGGGATAACTTGCTAGCAGTTATACCGGGGGGTTCCTCTGTTCCTCTACTGCCCAAGCACATATGCGATGACGTCTTGATGGACTACGATGCACTCAAGGCCGTCCAATCCGGGTTGGGCACGGCGGCGGTGATTGTGATGGACAAGTCGACGGATGTGGTGGACGCGATCGCGAGGCTGTCCTACTTCTACAAGCACGAGAGCTGCGGGCAGTGCACGCCGTGCAGGGAGGGGACCGGGTGGCTCTGGATGATCATGGAGAGGCTGAAGGTGGGGAACGCGGTGGTGGAGGAAATCGACATGCTTCAAGAGGTCACGAAGCAGATCGAAGGCCACACGATATGCGCGCTGGGGGACGCTGCCGCGTGGCCGGTGCAAGGGCTGATCCGGCATTTCAGGCCGGAACTCGAAAGAAGGATACGGGAGAGAGCGGAGAAGGACCTGCTGCAGGCCGCTTCTGCTTGAAGGCAGTCTGGCCGTAAGCATCTTTTGGACTTTCTACCGCCTTCTGCGGATTCACTTGTGTATGGAAATAAATTTATTCCGGTAAAGGATGGTTCTGTATGAAATTTGCGTATCGATGTTCGACTGAGGGGATCCAACTGAATTATGAGACCTGAGAACGAAAGGCTCTGCTGTCTTCCTCCAAGCTGAGGGAATCATTCAGTATTACGGTTGTGAGACTTTGTTAATCTTGGTTTCTATACAGTTCATTAATTGTTATGTGTACCACCAAGACTAATGACTGCACTGCAATGGTGGAAGCTTAAAAAAGTTTCAGATCATCATAGTCATGCATTTGTCTGTAGGATGTCATCATCGATCGGAACCAGAAAAGGGATCTGTTGGTTGTTGAACTCTGGAGCAGCATGGGATTTGTTTGCAGAGCAATACCACCACATCCTGATGTGGCATCACCTGCTGGCCAGGTGAGTGTGATTCACTGGTTGGGGGTTGTTGCATTAAACGGCTGTGAGGCTAACCTGCGAACCAGGAAAGCTATTATTGCGTAGGGATCGTGTCTTTCAGGTTTATCTTTCTACACCGCATGCGGATTGCGGGCACCACATGTTCTGTGCATCATGCAGGAAGCGGATCAGCGTCGGGATTCGGGAACTCAGTGCATACAACTTTGTCTACATCTGCAGTTCGGATTTTATCTCGACCACGAAGGAATAACAGAACATGCATATGCGGTTCAGTGGGTTCTGATTGCATCATTAACAAAATCTTGTTCAACAATGATTTCTAGGGGTGGCTATCGGGTCGGGTCGTGTTCGTGTCCAAAAACCCCATACCCGGACCCGACCCGTTTAACTAATCGTGTCTAGATCCTAAACCCATACCCGACCCGCCAATAAACGGGTAGACCCGATAAGACCCGTTTATCACCCGGACTATTCAGTTGACCCGATCCGACCTAATCCGACTCGACCCGACCTGACCCGAAAGACCCGCTGGTATTATATATTATAGTATCGGATTGCGGGTAGACCCGACCCGACTCGACTCGACACGACCCGTTGAATACTAAACGGGTCTTCCCGGGTCTATCGTGTCCAGACCCTAAACCCGGACCCGACCCGTTAATTAAACGGGTCTATCGTGTCGACCCGTTTACGACCCGAACCCGTTTAGCCCTGACCCAGACCCGCTAACTTCGTGTCGGGTCGTGTCGGGTCTGCCGTGTCGGGTCCGAAATTGCCAGCCCTAATGATTTCATTGCAGTATTTTTTTAAAAAAAATGAGATTTCTCAAAAAAAAAAAAAATTGCAAGTGATTTTACTGTAGCAAAGAGCAACAGTTGTTTGAGTGATTTCACTGTGGCAAAAATAATTAAACAAAATTTCACAAAAAAAAATTGGTACAGTGATTTCACTGTTGCAAAGAGCAACAATTGTTATAGTGATTTCATTGTATCAATCTTTTTAAAACGAGAATCTTCAAAAAAAAAAATTACTACAGTGATTTTATTGTAGCAAAGAGCAACAATTCGATAATAAAGAACAAACATTGTTACAGTGATTTTACTGTAGCAAAGAGAACAATTCGGCAATAAAGAGCAACAATTGCTATAGTGATTTCACTGTCGCAAGAATTTAAATTTTATTATTTTTTAAAAATTTTGCATAAAAAAATTGTTAGTGGAATCACTATAGCAAAGAGCAACAATTTGTATAGTAAGATGTTTTTTTGTTGTAGTGAAGGGTAACATTTGTGATTTTAATATTAGGGATAGTTTTGTTATTTAAAGAGAAAAAAAAAGTCAACAGAAGGATCTGCTCTGAATGCATCTTTTTGTAAGAGACGTCGTGCATATGTGGGCCCAAGACGACGGACTGTAGGAGATCTGAACATGAAGTTGGTGATCGGGCGACGGACTGTAGGAGATCTGAACATGAAGTTGGTGATCTCCATCCAGTAAAAGACATCATTACCCTTCGAAAGATATGGATTCCCAATGAGAGTAATTAGGAACATGAAGTTGGTGGTCGCCCTTCTTAGAACTTGGTCAAGAGAAGAAATTTGGAGAGGTTCTCCAACTTTCTGAACTCACGTACTCTCGACATCTCCCCTAATTTCTATGAACAATACTTAGCTCCAACAACTGATGTGGCAATCAATCATTTGGACCATACCCACTTGATAGCCTATAGGGTCAACTACTCCATAGCCTATCATGTGGGACCCATATTACCACTTTAAACTCAAAAGATTTTTTTTTTTTTTTAGGAAAATGTTATTCATACCCCAAAACTACTTCGCAAAACTCGTTTCCTCCTAAAAATCGTTTCCCACCTTATAATCCATTCATACATGCTTCCTTCCTATCCTTCCACACCATCGGAGCCGCCACGACTTCCTCTCCTTTTTCCCCATCACTGACGGAGCTGCCGCCGGAGCTCAATGAGCCTGCCGTCGAAGCAACCTCCACCATCTTGTCCACCGCCACCAAATCCTGACCCACCCTAGGCAACGATTGAAGTAGGCGATGACGCTGATCATGGGGGGCGATGATGGTGATGTGGGTGGTGTACATGTAGCTCGCTACGTTGGGGATCCCAGAGATAGCTTCGAACCGGGGTTAATGGTAGTAGTGGCGGCATCGTCGAACCACTAGAGAAAGTGGGGCATGAGGACGGTCTTGATGGCGGAGCATACCTTAAGGACATGGAAGATGTAGGAGGGAGGAGATGGCTTCGACAAGGAAGGAGAAGGAAGGGAAGTGGTGGCGGCTTTGACGATGGCTTCTCCGGCGATGTGGAAGGAGAGGAAGGATTAGGTGGTGGTATGAAACGGGTCTAAGGTGGGAATCGATTTTGGGAGGAAACAGGATATGTAAAGTATTTTTGGGGTATGAATAAAGCTCCCCTTTTTTTAAAGAGGTTTTTCCCAAAATGAGCACTAACTTTGTCAGCCTACTCCAAAAGTTATTATATTTTTAGTCATCTATTTTCTAAGGACCAAATTGCACTTAATTTTAATTCCAATTTGATTCAACATACCATCAGATAAAGCAGTTTGACTTGCGGATCTACTGATTCCACTCCCATCCATCTCAAAGCCGCGTCTCCATGGCCGATTCTCTGCCCAAGAGTTTGTTGTTGATAGGTTTTCTTCAGTTGAGAGCAAAGAAAATAGGAGGGGAGAAGAATAACAAATTATTCACAAAAAACAAAGATTTCAATGAACTAAGATCATTTCAGCAAAAAAAACTAACTAAGATCCAACGAACTCTACGGGCATTGGTCTCAAAGTGTTCGCCGAGATCACGAGCTTCTCGTACTTGTGGAGGTAAGACGTTTACTTCATTTCCTCTCACCTTCAATACCTCCATGATAACCTTGGATGTATTCGACATAAGTTATGCCCGTCACAACAAAGTTGTGGCATTCGCAAACATGTATTTTTTTCGTTTTGAATGATGCCGGCACAAGTTGCGCCCACTACAAAACCTTGCGGTGGCTGTAAAGCTACATTATTTTTTCATTTTGAATGATGACGATATAAGTTGCGCCCACCGCAAACCTACATTTATTTCCTTTCAAATGATGGTGACACAAGTTGCGTCTTGTTGCGACAGTCGTAAAATCTTGCGGCGATCACAAACATGCATTTATTTCCTTTTGAACAATAGTGACACAAGTTACGCCTTGTTGCGGCGGTCGTAAAATCTTGTGGTGATCGCAAACATGCATTTATTTCCATTTGAACGATAGTGACACAAGTTGCGCCTTGTTGCGGCGGTCGTAAAATCTTGCGACGACCGCAAATCTGTATTTTTTTTTTCTTTTTTTGAATGGTGACAATGGTAGCAGTGGTGGCCAGCAGTGACGACAAACATCACTGGCGATGGCCAGGGGGGTGATATTGGACGGCGAGGGTGACGGTGGCGGACGATAGCTGACGTGATGATCACGATGATGAACAGTGGACAATGGTCATAAGTCTATCGCTATAAGGGCTAAATCGCATTAGATTTTAGGGGTAAAATGAATCCAAAAAACCAAAAAAAATGTGTGGCTGATTTTTTACGTATGTACGACTACAAAATACAAAAGTAACAACTTTTTGAGCGGGCTCAGTTTGAACCTAAGTTGGTGCTCATTTCGGAAATATCTTCTTTTTTTAATCAAGGGGAAATTATTTACAAGTCATGTAGATAGCATCAAGAAAAGGTGCAAGACAATTATTGATTTCATCTAAGACTAGGTCCAATGAATCAAAGTAGTTTTTAAGGATGATACTCTCCCACGGTTTTGCACGGAATAAGTCATTTGCCAACCACTTTTGATGACACATTTTTTTTAAATACCAAAAATACACAGGGGAGCTTCCTACATTAATTAACAATATATGATTTAGGAGCACGTTTTTTTACAGAAGTAGTGGCACCGGTTGTTTTGACGGGATTAGTGGCACGGGTTGCTGCAGTGATTTTCATCATGACTTCTAAAAAGACTTTCATACAGTAAAATCACTGTAACAATGATACTCAATTTTATGCAAATAATACTCAATTTAATTGAGTATTATTTTGTATATTTGAATACCAATTACGACCACTATAGTTGCTACAATGATTTTTGTCGTGGTTGCTTGCTTATAAACTTCCTACAGTAAAATCATTGTAGCAATGATATTCAATTATATGCAAATAATACTGAATTTAATCGAAATTTTTTTGTATATTTGAGTACCATTTAAGACCACTATAGAAATTTTGAGTATCTTTTTGTATATGTGAGTACCATTTAAATGGATAGTCAATTACATGAAAATAATACTTAATACTAAGTGGTTTCATTGTAGGAAATTGAGTATCATTTTTATATAATTGAGTACCATTTTAAATAAATGTAGCAACTATAATGAGATCACTGTTGTACTACAGTGAAATCGGTCAATTATATGAAATTGTATCCTACGTTTTAGTGATTTCAATATAGAAAACTGAGTATTATTTGCATAAAATTGAGTATCATTACTACAGTGATTTCATGATAGTAAAGCTATTTTTAGCAGTCATGACGAAAATCACTATAGCTGCTACGGTGAGCTCATTATAGCTACTACAGTGAAATCACTGTAGCAAATATAATGATCCCACTATTGTTTTCGAAATTTGATGTTTTGTAAAAATCGAATGTTGTTTATAGGTTGTGGCAATTTAATAAATTCAGTAAATTGTTCTTAACATTTTAGTTTTTTAGTAAGTAATTAAGTCGTTGTAATTGAAACGTTGAAACATGGATCTGGACTTAAAATGAAAGGTTGTCGGGACCAATCTTAAAATGAAACAGTTAAATCATAGTGGAGAATGTCCAATCATTAATCACCACATCAGGTTGTTGGAGCCCGTTTCTCCAACAACCAATGGAGCCAAGTATTGTTCAATTCTATCCCCGGCGGCGCACCACTCTACTATCCCAACTTAGGGCAACGCAATCGGGTCAGTTCTAGTAGTTGAACTCTGAAATTGGGTCGGGTCGGGTATCCTATTGCGGGTTTGAAAACCTAGAAACCCCTCCACGCATGACGCATGGGCCGCTTGGCCCCATTAAGGGAAATTTTATTCATACCCCATAAATCTGTAATTAGCCCCCATTTCCAACAAACTTGAACACACCCCATTTTTTTTTATCATACTCCATTCCTATCCCAAAAATACCCTTCCTCCTTACACCCCACCTGCAATACACCCCAGTTATATGGCCCGCCCCAACTTGATTGTACCCCAATCAAACACATACCCCCTTAAATATACCCCAATTATATGCACTCTTGAATACACCCCACTCTTAAATAAACTCCATGCAGTTGGCTGATGCTTGAAGGCACAAGTAGAGCTGCAACTTGGGCGGGTCAACCTGAACCCAACCCGAGTCCAACCCGAACCCAACCCGAATTTGGGCGGGCTAATCGGAGCCCAACCCGAATTATTTCTCCTCGACCCGACAGGACCCGACACGAAATTAGCGGGTCTGGGACAAGGCTAAACGGGTTCGGGTCATAAACGGGTCGACACGATAGACCCGTTTAATAAACGGGTCGGGTCCGGGTTTAGGGTCTGGACACGATAGACCCGGGAAGACCCGTTTAGTATTCAACGGGTCGGGTCATGTCGGGTCGGGTCGGGTCTACCAGCAATCCAATACTATAATATATAATACCAGTGGGTCTTTCGGGTCAGGTCGGGTCAAGTCGGATTGGGTCGGATCGGGTCAACTGAATAGATCCGGGTGGTAAACGGGTCTTACCGGGTCTTATCGTGTCTACCTATTTATTAGCGAGTCGGGTACGGGTTTAGGATCTAGACACGATTAGTTAAACGGGTCGGGTCTGGGTCTAGGGGTTTTGGACACGACACGAAACTAGACACGACACGAACCCGACCCGACACGACTCATTGCCACCCCTAGCTGCAACTTGGGCGGGCCAACCCGAACCCAACCCGACTTTGGGCGGGTTAACCCGAACCCACCCCGCGGGCTAAGTTTAAACAAACATTGGGTTGGGTTGGGGGTACAAAAGACGCTGAGCAGCGGCTTTGGGGTACAAAAAAAAAGGGCATTGTTGGTATTAAAGGATTGTTGAGTAAGTTATTGAGAAACGCTAGGGATGCGGGGGCTAATTACAGATTTTTGGGGTATGAATAAAATTGCCCCCCATTAATCCTCTTTACTCTTTTTTCTACCGGCGAGCGTCGGCGATTACCGGCAAGCGTCGGCAAGCCCTTTCTCTCGGCGACACTTCCCCCCTCTCCCCTCGCATCACCCCCGTCTGGTCTAGCCTCGGATCCCTAATGGCGGTACGCCTCTCTCTCTCTCTCTCTCTCTCTCTCTCACGCGGCGCGCGCGCGCGGCAAACCCTAAGAAGTTTACCAAAATTACTTCCAGTGTACAGCTGACCTGAAATACCGTCGATATTTCACGAAATTTCACCGAAACATCTCGGTTTTCCGTTTTTCCGATATGTAACCGATATTCGAGATTTGTTTCCTTGGACCTAGGTTAAAATACTGTAAATACACATTATGGTACCTAAGGTGAAGTTTTTAACGCCTTCTAGGCCTAGGATTGAGGCCCTCCAAAGGTGTTTGTATTTCTTAGCCTATGTTTTGCACACAATTCTTAAGGTGTACCATCAAAAATGGCAGTGGGGTGATTGTTTAGTTAGTGAACCTCATATTTTCGTCATGGAGAACGTGTAAACCACCTTTTCTTGCATTGCGCCTTCACACGAAGAATGTGGGACTTTCCTTAGGTTGTTTGATTTACTGGAAAAATTTCCCCATACTTTTGAACTCATGGAAGAATCATTCATCTAACCCATTTACAAGGCAATGTGGAAAAGACTAGAAGGATTTTCGAGGGGAAATGATCGATATTTTTACAATCTCATGTAACTGGCGGTAAATTTAGTTATAAAAACGAAAGTGTTATTCATGTCTAGGTTCTCATGCAAATCTAGGATCTAGAGTATTGTAAGGCAAGGAGGACAGTAAGAATGGAAAGGATACTGGGCTATGTCTGCATTCATTTTTAAAGACTTTGCTTGAACTTTCGAGGTGGTAAACTTAAATGAAGTTGAAGTCTTATCTCTATATGTTAAAAAATTAAGGGAGCCTCCTATTCTTTTAGTGTGGTAAGGACTACGGACACAAAGAAGCTATCTTTGATGAGTAATATTGATGAATCCTCCTTTCGTGTGTATGTAACACGCATAGTTGTTAAGGCCGCAAGGCGAGGTGAAGTGCAGGGGCGGATCTAAGAGTTGGCTTGGCCAGGCTACAGCCCGACCGAGATTTAGTAAAAAAACTTGTTTTTTCAGCCCAGCCCAACCCTGGCCCATATCTAGCCAAGCCCTCTAACCCAGCCCGCCTTAAAGCCCACCCCGATCTCCTCTAAAGCCTAAACCCATTCGGTTATTTGGGGTTTGGGGAGCAGATACAGCAGCGGCGCTCTCATCTCCCCAATTCTTCCTGAGTTCAGACCGGCACCGCCGCACCGGCAGCAACGCCGAGACTCGAGAGTCGAGGCTTCGACTTCGAGTTCGAGCGACGATCAGGCCGATTCAGGCGTGCGTGGGGAGTGGGGACCGTGGCCGCTCGGGCGTGGTGACAGCAGGGCTGCAGCAGGTGAGTTTTCCCTTCTTCTTCTTCTTCTTCTTCCCCTCCTCCTCCTCCTTCTCCTCTTCTTCTTCTTCTTCTTCTTCTTCTTCTTCTTGTTTTGGATGATTGGATTATTTTCTTTTCTTGTTGTTGTTGATTTGGATGATTGGATTTGGATTATTTGGATCTATTCGGATGGATCGGAGGATTCGTATCGGAAAAGAACATCAAAAATATTTGGATTTATTCTGATCGGAATCATCGGGTGCTATCGAAGTTTTTGGATCGAAAATCGGAATTTTTGGAATACTCAGCATCCTTCCGATTTCGATCCGATTTTTTTCGAAACTTTCGGAATTCCGATTTAATTATACGATGCCAAAATCTGTATTTTTCGGATCGGTTTCGGACGGAATCGGAATTTTCGTTCCAATTTGCTCGGATCAAAACTCGAAATAGCCTCTTATTTGTCTTCTTTTTGAATCAAAACCCGAAACAAGATGATAATTTCTATTTTTTTTCTTAATCATAGCCCTAAATCATGCCAGTATTGCCGAAATTTTCGAAGTTATTATTTTGGCAATTATCAGCGCCCTACTAGATTTTGCGAATTCTCAAGTAATACGCAAATATAGGATATGGGCCATGTGGCCCTTGTGGGGAATGCAAAGATGGAGCTGCCCTTATTTATTGTGCAAAAATATCTGAACTATAAAAATACAAATCTAATTTTAAGAATATTTTTCTATTTTTGCATTATGTTTTTTTTCTCTCCAACATGTATTACCAGTTCAATAATTTAGAGGCACATAAAAGTTCGGTTCTACCATATTGTAACCCGAACCAACCCGACCCATTTGGGCTTTAGGCGTTAGCCGCCTGTTGAGTTCTCTTTGTAGTTGGTTTAATATTAGCAAACAAATAACATTTACGCGGGTGCTAATATGAATGTGTGATGCAGCCCAAAAGTTCAAACCCGTGACATATATTTATGTGGACTAATATATATAAGTTCGGTTCTCGGGTTGGGTTGGGTCTACTCAAGCCCCAATCCGGAACCGACCCGTATTTAGTCGAGTCTACAAAACATAGAACCAAACCAATCCGTTTAGTCAAAACACCCAAACCAACTCGACCCATTTAAGGGTGTGCATCAGTTCGAAACCAACCAATTTTGGCAAAACCCCGATCAGCCCAAAATAAGTTTAGGTTCAGCCCAGCCCAAAATAAATTCCTGGATACGCCCCTGGCGAAGTGCCTATGCACGCCTTGTGCATATATGTATGTAGTATGTAGATTCTAATTGCATAATATATTCCTTAAGATGGATTTGTATGTTGTATATATGTATGTGGTGTGCATATAGTATACATATAATTACAATCAAAGTAGGTACTTAATGCAGACGAAAGAAATGAACCTAAGCAATGAGAAATACTAGAAAAGTAAAAAAAAAAACTGAGACATGAAATCAAATGAAGAAATGCTATAAAAAATATCATAACTCAACAACAAGATTTCACATAATTCAATGACACCAGCATGCAATTCTTAATCATGAGATGCTACTTTTTTTTTATCTAATATCTTCACATAGTTACTTAAGTTGGTTGGTGTCCCCTAGGGTGCTCGAGAGTGATCGGCAGCAAAAAAAAAATAGAGATGACAAACAGATTTGAGATGGGACAAAAACAAGTAAAGTCTGTTCAACGTAGGACAAACATTATCAACAGATTTCAAATAATATAAAGGAAATGAAGATATCAAACTATTCAACAGTTTACCTATTCAAGAGACTCATAAAAATTGAAAGTATCAGTCAGAGCATTTACCATTAGCAAAGCAAGTCTGCATAATGAAATCTGTATAACATGAATTAAGATTGCCCATCCAAGTGAACTACAGTTTTTCTTTTGGAAGGGGCCACCATAGTGGTTCGTACATCACATGTTAGTATGGTGGCACAAGATAGGCCAAAGATTGAAACTCGCCATAGGAGCAAGAGAAATGCCCAAATTTTTAATAACCCCATAGATATGAAAGCTCGCCACTAAGACGAGAGAGATTGAGGCTCGTCACCACAAAGCGAGAGGACATATGTCGTAGCACTTGTTCAAAGTGAAAATATAGTTGTGTCACCTATTTCGCACGTGCATTTGATAATAAAAGTAAAGCTCCAATATACCTGGTATAGATTGGGTAATACGCATACTTGGTGCCCATTTATGAAAAATAGTGATTTAAATATTTATTCTTTTGAGATTCATATACCCAATCCAATAACCTATTGGATTTGGATCCCAAGTTCCGAATCTGAAATTTGGATCTGTTATGGATAGCAAGGCGACTGGAGGGCACCTTGGCACCTAGGCGTCGCCTTGTGCATATATGTATATATGTATGTAGTATGTGGATTCTAAGTGCATAAGATATTCCTTAAGATGGATTTGTATGTTCTATATGTGTATATGTATGTGGTATTTATATACATATAATGACAATCAAAGTAGGTCCTTAACTCAGATGGAAGAAATGATCCAAAGCAATGAGAAATACTGGGTAGCCCAAGAAGTTCAACAAGGCCCAATGTTCTTCTATGTCGCGCGGATTTCGTACGGCCTCCTCTCTGGGGCGTGTCCTTTTCTCCCTCTCTTTCTTTTTTCTCTCAAACTCTTTCTCTTTTAGGTTTATCTTGTAAGCCTCTATATAAAGGCATGTTAGGGTTTGTTTTTGGACAATCAATCTATGTTATCACTGAATTAATAAAGAAGACTTTGGATTTCAAAGTTTCTCATCGTCTCTTGTGACTTAAAGAAGCGAGGAGCGACTCCTTGCAACCCGGTGTGACTCTGGTGGTGTGACGCCATGAGTATCTATTCTATTTCTTCTCTTTTGCTGAATTTTCTTGCGATTCACAGATAAAATCTGCCCAACTCCTTTCTTTCGTTGCAAACCCTGAAATCCATCGCTCGCTTGAAACTTTGCAACCGGAAACTCATTGTTTGCTGCAATTTATTTCTGTTTTACTGAAACTGAATTCAAACTTTGTTTTCATCATCAAAATTATATTAAAAACTGATTTGCATCTTTCCTATCAAAACCCCCACCAGTTGGCTTTAATTTTTTCTTGTTATCGGAGCCGAAAGAGGCAAAATCTGAGCCTTTTGCTATAGGACATCAATCAGCCTTGATTTTGTTTTCCTTATTGTTCTTCTATTTTCCATAAGGCATCCGCAACAAAAGAACCTATTGGCGTCGCTCTTTCTTCACAATCGTTAAAGGATTCAATAATTCGATCTTGATTGATACGTTGAAGTGCAACGAGTCATCCGTGCTTGACACGAAGGTCAATGTAGAAGCTTGACAGTCCATGACTTTAATCATAACCTTAAGCCAACTTGAGCCACTTGAAGAAATTGGATTACCATTCTATGATCCATCTTAGTCTCTTTTACCTGCGTAGAACTTGTGCTAGATCTGTGATTCACTTGTTTTAAATTAAGAATCTAATATCGGCAATCATCTGTTTGCTTGAATCATCATCTAGGCATTGCCATAGGATTAGGTAGGGGTGGCAATGGGTCGGGTCGGGTTCGTGTCGTGTATAGTTTCGGGTCGTGTCCAAACCCTTAGACCCGGATCCGACCCATTTAACTAATCGTGTCTAGACCCTAAACCCGTACCCGACCCGCTTCTAAACGGGTAGACCTGATAAGACCCATTTACCACACGGGTCTATTCAGTTGACCCGATCCGACCCAATTCGACTCGACCCGACCTGACCCGATATGACCCGCTGGTACTACATACTACAGTATCAGATTGCGGGTAGACCCGACAAGACCCGTTGAATTTTAAACGGTTCTTCCCGGGCCTACCGTGTCCAGACCCTAAACCTGGACCCGACCCATTTATTAAACGGGTCTACCGTGCCGACCCGAACCCGTTTAATCCAGACCCAAACCCGCTAACTTCGTGTCGGGTCATGTCGGGTCATGTCGGGTCTGCCGTGTCGGGTCCGAAATTGCCAGCCCTAGGATTAGGTTGCAGCACCTTGATTGATTATGCTTCCACATAATATTTGAACTTGCATAAAACCTACTGCTGTCCTTTAGTTAGAAATTACCGATTACATCATATTTCATTCATATAGGTGTAAGAGAGTCCTCCATGTAGTCATCCTATGTCAAAATGTCCTTTGACAGGGTCTAGGAGTCGTAGCTTGTTCTAGAAAGGGATATGTACGGTAGTTTGGGTTGGAATTCTTTAGAACTATTTGGATTATGTTTTTTGATTACTTTACAGGTCTTTGTGCATGGGTCTGATAACTCTATAGAGAAATTTGTGTAAAAGCTTTCTTTTACCAGCAGATTCTTAGGCTTCATACACATAGCCCAGTGCCTGCCTTGCTATTGCGCGGTCTTCAATCTTGTAATTCAGTGTTTTTCAAATCTTTGGTTTAGCAGGAGGTAGAAGGTTTTAGAATTGCATCATCAACTATGACTGCATGCATGTAAATGACATGGATTTTTGTATCAAATGAAAGCAGCCCATGATCGATAGGTTGTCACAATCAAATGTTTAGTAAAAAAAACATCAGGGATGTGATGGATCAAGCTGGATTCCATCAAAATCGTGGAAAAATTTCGTCTAGTTTTAAGCAATTGATGCAAGGAGATCAAACAAAACAGAGGCCTAGCTAGATTAGGAAAGTACCAGAGTTTCCTTCTCATTGAGGATCTTGTGATGTGAGACACCTTTGAGTTCATTTTTTAGAAGTGGTTTAGGAAATGAGTTTATTGGTTGTTGACTTGTTATGACATGAAGATCTAGAGAGTTAAGAGGTGTAACTTGTTTGAAAACTCGCTCTTATGGTATATTGGATTAGGATGTTCTAGAATCACGTATTTGCAATTATTTCTTATCTTATTTGATCCTCAATTTTGGCTTTTACTAAGAAATTAATTTAGAGAGCGGCGTTTGATTAATAAAATTCTCTTTTCCTGGTGGTTTCCAAGCCTTTCTTCATGTGGTACGTGTTGAAAAACCTTCAAAATTAATCTTCGACGAGTGTGTTTTGCATTAAAAGCACATGGAACTAAGTAAAACTTACCTTGATGAGGTGAACAGAAGATCCGAGAGATGCTTCTGCCCCTCCCTTTCCTTATGAAAGAGTCTAGGTGAGAGTGTTCTATCTTCATCGAGGAGGAATAGCGAGCACTTCTTCATATTTGTATACTTGAGGTGGTGTCTCGCCATCACCATAAACCAACCGATGGCATGTTGTACAAGGTTTACATAGAGCCTTTTGATCACCTTTAAGTGAATGCAAACCGTATTATGGCTGCATCAAGCACCTTTTATCTGGGGTTTTTTTTTGACTAGTTATCTATGAAAGTCCACTTTTTTATAGTAGGCTCCTCGTAACTCTTAACCCTATCTGTTGGTTATCAGATCTCTTCGTTTAATTTCTCTTTCAAACTTCTTTTGGATCGGATTTAGTATCTATTTGAATCTGAAATCTTTATTAACTTTCCATCCTTCGGATCTCATAACAGTTAAACCTTATGTAAGCTTGCACCTGAATCCAATTCTGTCATGGTGAAGAATTCAATTGATCTAAATTAATTACGTTTGGGCTTGTTGAAGAATCTTTGTAATATAATTTTGGTAGTCAAGCAAAACAGATAACTTGTTCTTCTCTATTGAACCAAACATGTTTTTTTTCATGGAACTATTTGACCCTCGTTGATCATTGCTAAATTGGTGGTTGCATTAACTGTGGCTGGACCATTTATTTACGCTATAACATCTCTTCAAAACCATCTTCTCTGTATTGGCTTATCTTTTATTTCTTCCAAAATAATCTTGATTTCTTGCCCTTTCACGTTCTAGCTATCCTTCATTAAGTTTATTGGCTTAAGTATTTTATTCTAAAACTTTTTAAATTTCTTAACTTATAAATCTTTGAAAGCCCATGGTCTTAGGATGAAATAATTTATGTTATACAGTTCAAGGATTATTTGAACATAGGCTAGCATTTGATTTGGGAAAAACAATTATAAAGAATATTGATATGATTTTATCTGCTAATTAAATAATTTAGATTATAACATGATCAAATTTATGTAGGCGTGTTGGTGATAGAAGAAATTTATTTTACCTATTGAAGTCTTTGAAATTGCAACATGATTTTCGGGGTTTGTCGGAAACCTAGGACATCCAAAAGTGTAAACTCTACCGTTTCTCGTCTAGTTTGACCACATTGACATAATTCACTCAATGATGATTATATGCAGCAGTTGGGAACTTGGGAGGACAAGTTTCTACTTTCTTGAATTCCATTTTTTCTTGCCGCATCCCAATCCTTTCCCAACAGTCGAAGACTGATATGATATATTGAACCAACTCGTCTGTGAGTCTTTTCTTTCAGAACGTAGCCTAACCATGTTAAAACCACCCCAAGATAAACTCTAAACATTCCATTTTCATCATAATCAAATTAGTTTTCCTAATAGAAACTTTTGATTCATCTTTTATTTTGAGAATTTTATACTGGGTTTGATGAATATAAGGTTGCAAGCTTCTTTACATTTTTGAATTAAACCTTCAATCAAGGTTCAAAAAAGCGCTAGGCGCTAGTCGGGCGGTGGGGGGCCGCCTAGCGCCTAGGCGGCCTAGGCGGGGCCTAGGCGGCGCCTAGGCGTTTTGCCTTTTTTTAATTATTTTAATTATTATTTTGATATTATATAATATATATATGTTTAAAAATTAATAAAAGTTCAAGATTATCCTAAACTATTATTTTAAAGAACAAGTATATAACCATAATTCAAGATTAAGTGATTAACAAGAACAAAAAAAAACATGGTCCGCCTGGCTAGCCTCAGCCCGCCTAGCTAGCCTCAGCCCGCCTGGCCAGCCTAGCTCCGCCTAGACCGCCTAGGCGGCCGCCTTGCACCGCCTAGACCGCCTAGGCGGCCGCCTTGCCCCGCCTAGCTCCGCCTGGGAGCTTGGCCGCTTTTCTGGAGCGCCTAGGGCCTAGGCGAGGCGGTGGGGGTCCGCCTAGCGCCTAGGCGGCCGCCTGGGCCGCTTTTTAGAACACTGCCTTCAATGGACAACGGTAGTACTGACTTTTTTAGCTTCAAAAGCACTCTCTCTCTCTCTCTCTCTCTCTCTCTCTATATATATATATATATATATATATATATATATATATATATATATATATATATATATGCAAACCGTGATCGAAGACCAATTACATTGCTGATTTGTAGGAACTTTTTTTCACGGATCCAATCTCTCTCTCTCTCTCTCTCTCTCTCTCTCTCTCTCTCTCTCTTCTATCTGCAAACCGTGATCGAAGGCCAATTACATTGCTGATTTGTAGGAACTTTTTTCACGGACCCAATCTTTATTCGTTCATTGAGAACTACACTTATTAAATTAAAACCACTCCAACAAGAGTAGATGCGGCTCTTTCCTTTGACAAGGCAACTATGATTGTTTCCTCTAGTGCTATTTTTTGTGCTTAACGTGGCTTGGACTATCCACAGCCGTATTGGTGAAAATATTAACTGTTTAGCGAGAAGATTATGGAAAAAGGCCCGGGCAACATAGTCAATCGTTAAGTACGAGTCCTATTATAGTGCAAACACCCTAAGCTGCACTCTTTCCTTCTCATAAGTCATAACAAAGCCATGTTAGGATTCAACAAAGCATGAATAGCCCATCTTAGTTTCTTCACTTCATGATTGACCTGAATACATCTGAGTCACTTTCTCAATGCGATTTCTGTGCAAATCAAGTTTTTCGTCTAGAATCAAATGGCATTAATACATTTATTGATTCTCCACTTTATGCCAATCGGCGGCATTACAAGGTTTATATGAGTATTTTGATCTATCTAGTATTGCCACACAGCCTGATCGCCTCGCCTTTGCTGCACTTCTGGATGTTCCGACATGGAAGTTTGTCAAATCATTTGATGAATGCCTTAAGGGGTGTATGGGATCTTAGGCAGGTGCATCTTGGCATGTAATTTATGCCACCACATAGATGAATCAATTCCCTAAATCAAATCTCTCCTTCTTGATTGGCAAAAAAAAATCTCCTTCTGCACTCTTCATCTAGGCTCTTTTCCTAGTATAAGGGAACATCGTCGAGTTGCGCCCTGATTGTATGAGCCGTTGGTTGCGCAACCAATAAGGCGGGTCTACCTACCATTCAACTGGCTTTTTAGTTTTCTTCGCTTGCCACCCCCTTGCCAAGTTGCCTTACGTTTTCGGCTCAAATCTTTGATGGTTGACGTCAGGTTAAGGGCCGGTCGTAAAATTCCTGTCAATTTCCGTTATAGTCCAACCCCATCTTGACAACATTAAGACTTGGATGACGATGCCTGATAAAATGTTTCTTGTGCTATGTTAGAAGAAAACTTGGATGGTCATGTTCCATATCTGTGGATGGTCATGGTGTTCTCTCTTGGTATTGCAGACTGTGCCAGTTAACCCGAAGCCTTTCTTGAACAATCTGACCGGGAAGCTTGTGATTGTGAAACTCAAGTGGGGAATGGAATACAAAGGTAATTTCCTGAGTTCTATACGAGCGATTATCTTCGGGGGCATACTTTTTAATGTACATACGTATATGAGGTGTGATATTCCCCCTGCTTCATTGTTTTTATTTTTTCTTTCTCCCAGGTTATCTTGTTTCGGTGGACTCCTACATGAACTTGCAGGTAATAATAGTTTTGGCCTTGTAGCATCATAAGGATGGAGACTACGCTAACTCGCTATCTATTATTTATGCCTGTTCGTTTCGTTTCATTGGAGCTAGTCTTACAATAAAATGCCTTTTCCAGCTGGCCAACACAGAAGAATTCATCGATGGGCAGTCTTCCGGAAACCTAGGGGAGATCCTGATCAGGTAACATTTACTTGTGGTGCCGTTCGCACACTTCCTTAGTTTATAGTGACAAGTTCAGTGTTTCGGAAATGAGCACTGCTATTCAGCCATCCATTTTTCCATTCGGATCGGGCCATCCTGATGTGGCATTTGATCACGCCGTCCGTTTGTCTGCCAGTCGACAACTGTGCGATTCAGTCGTCGGGGCTGGGTGCAACGGACTGTTGTGATTAGGCGCCACATCAGGATGGCCCCAACTGAGTGGAAAACAGGATCACTGAATAGCATTTTCCTTTGGGAATAATTAGGCAAGGGGGCGAGGTTCGGAGTCCGTGAAAAATCCGAAAATTCGGAAGGAGTTCCAAAAAAAATAACTTTGGAAACATGAAACATAAAGTATTATATCTATACATATAACTACAATGAAATAATTAAGTTGCAAAAAAATAAAAAATCCGTGGATTATCGGTGAGCGATTTGAAGAGCTGTGAGTTGTTCACGTATTCCCTGAACCGGTAAATAATCCGGCATGTGGTTCTGTCCGGCGTGCTTCATGTGCTTGAATGTTGGATTTGCAGGTGCAACAATGTGCTATACCTCCGAGGTGTACCGGGGGATGACGATATCGAAGACGCGGAAGGAGAAGAGTAGGGGATGTTTCGTGCCCTCTTCCATTCTCTTTTAGCGACTGAATTGTAATATGCGCTGCTTATTGTGCTGTCAGTTTAACTGCTACACAACGGCAGTTATGTTAGTTAAAAGACTGGGGGATAAAATCGGACACAATGCTGATGTGGCGTGCATTGCACTTCTGGGTCGGACTTTTTTTTGAGATCGGTTGGTGTCTGGTGTCCTGAAATTTATCATGCGAATGGACTCACTTCTGGATGTTGGACTAGTCTCTACGCAAATGTGCACCGGCTAACTGTTGAGTTCTTGATTGAGCAATGTTATTCAAGCCAATTTTCACACAGAATGTGTGGCATGCATCACAGCCGCATGATGACTGGCAACCCAAAAGTGAATCGCACTCCAGCCAACAGTGTGCGGCGGGCCCACTTACGGGGGCCAACCGCCTGGAGGAGATTTGAAGTACCAATTTCAAATTTCAGCTTCCCTTTGCCTGCAGGTCCGTGCGTAGTGCAATTCATCTGTCGGAGTTGGGTGAAACGGACGGCTGTGATTGTGGCATGTCATTCTGTGTCACAATTGGTAATCCATTATGTGCTACAAGACATGTGATTTGTCCCGTGCAAGCTGTAACATGACTACTAGTACAAGATCTCATCTGGCATGGCAAGAGCCGCTCCATATTGGGTTCTGACTCCTCTCCACTCTCCCTTGGTGATCTGAAAAACATGGGATGAACCACAGGCCGTCCATCGCCACCCCATTTGCCACAATACACCGCCATCCGCCACCGGGGAGGGCGGGCGGTGGATGGTGACCGGCCATCCGCCGTTGATTTTCAGATCATCACTTGTCGCTCCCCAAATCGTCAGCGAACGATAGGGGAGACGATCATCAGTGTAGAGGAGTCGAACCCCCTCCATCTTAGCTTGGAAGTTGTACGATCAAACGATACAAGGCCCGAGCTAACAAGCTGGTTGGCGGGAAGTCACCATTGGGTGGTGATCGTCACCCGCAGGATAGATGCCGGTGATCCTTTGGATCGGCGAAGGTGGGCTTACTGAGATCAGGCTCTTGTGATACTGTTTCTTGACTTAGTTGTCTGTTTGTTGTTGTTAGTAAAGAGACTGATGAAGAGACCTTGATAAGCACTTCATCACAATAGAAATGTAAGTTGCATTTATTTTATACCTACAGTAGCGAGTGGGGGTGGCGGAAAAGTCGCTCCAAAGCTCGCTATTGTAGGTTTTCGCTACTCGTGAGCGAGCACTTGCTACTGTTAGACCCCTCTCGTGGTATATTGCATCAACAAGTGTCAGTGCAGCAGCTGCCACTCCATTAGAAGATTGGACGGCTTCTATTAAGAAAAAAAAAGAAGGGAGAGTTGGCCTTAAGTCCTTTTTATAGCTTCCTTTTATGATGCAGGACATGCTAAGTTCAAATTTGAGTTCGGGATATGTTTTGCAATAAAGACAAAAGCAAAAATGGACAATAGTTCCCCTTATACAGATTCAAATTTATATTTTCATGCCACGCTCAATATATGAAGAATAACTCATTTGAAACCCGCTCTAAATCCTTAAAACCCTCGAGTCTACGGATCTGATGTTGAAAACATTCGAAAACCCTCGATTTCAACCCTCAAGACGAAATCCTCGACTTTTTTTTTTTTTTTTTTTTTTTGACATCGGCGGGTGTCCCGAAACCTTTCGGGCAATGGCCCACTTCAGGCTCGGACTAATCCCTCCGGGAGTGAAGCCCGACCCACTCGGCAATTCCCACTTCACTCCTGGGTAAATCGAGAGGAGGAAGAGTTGAACCCACAACCTCATCACCAAAGCATCAATTGCTTTGCCAACACTCCAATCCCCTGGTGGGTGAAATCCTCGACTTATTTATATATAGAAAAAGCGCTTCGATCTTCATCAAGCCGACTAGTTTCTCAAAGAAAAACTCACTTGAAACTAATCTAAACTCTAGCTGCCTAGCAACCCTCGGTTTCATAGACCTAATGTTAATACCACTTGAAAAACAAGGATTTCAAATCTCAACACACATCTATATGAGAAATTTTACATGTTTTTCTACAAAAATGACTTCATAATATTTTGAAGTATATATACATGTACGTGTATGTGTGTGTGTGAGAGAGGAGGAGGGGGGGAGGAGGGGGGCTAAAATCAATTTTCAATTAGGCATTCAAGTATTACAAAACTGCTACTCTTTTTTAGGATGTGTTAGGAGACGACGGCTAGGGTTTGGAGAGGAACAGAATGATTCCATTGAGGGACTCAAGCCCAATATATATGTACAGTAAACCCGACCCGACTATACAGTAAACCCGACCCATTACATTACATTAACACTCCCCCTCAAACTCACGGTGGATCATGAACCGAGAGTTTGCCTAGAAAATGTCTGAAGCGAGCAGTCGTCAGTGGCTTCGTCAGAAAATCAGCAGTCTGCTCCGATGAGGGAATGAAAGGCAGGGAGATGATGTGATCAATAAACGCCTGGCGAACATAATGACAGTCAACTTCAATATGCTTTGTTCGCTCATGGAAGACCGGATTGCTAGCAATCTGAATAGCACTCCGGTTGTCACAGAAGAGAGGGGTCGGCCCGGATATCACCACTCCCAAGTCAAGCAGAAGACGTCGAAGCCAGACAATCTCGGCGGTGGTGGAAGCCATAGCCCTGTATTCGGCTTCGGTGCTGGAGCGAGCAACAGACTCCTGCTTCTTGCTGCGCCAAGAAATCAGGGAGTCACCCAGAAACACACAGTATCCTGTAGTAGATCGACGAGTGTCTGCATCTCCTGCCCAATCTGCATCTGAGTAGGCGCGCAGTACCAACGGAGAGGTGGAGGGAAACAGGAGTGAACGGGTGATGGTGCCCCGGAGGTAGCGGATAATCCGCAGAACAGCTGCATAGTGTACTGACCGTGGAGCCTGAACAAACTGACTGACAATGCCAACAGCATGAGCAATGTCTGGCCGGGTCATGGTGAGATAAACAAGCATCCCAACCAACCTCTGGTAGCGGGAGACATCCTGGAGTGGCTCACCATCGGTAGCGAGAAGCTTCAAATTGAGCTCCATGGGTGTATCAGCAGTACGTGTGTCAGTGAGGGCAGCATCAGTGAGAATGTCGGAGATGTACTTCTGCTGGGAGACCAACAGACCACGAGCTGACCTGGCAATCTCAAGACCCAGAAAGTAGCGAAGAGAGCCCAGGTCTTTCATCTCAAACTGACTCTGGAGGTGCCGCTGGAGAGAGGCGATGGTGGCACTGTCATCCCCAGTGATGATCATATCATCCACGTAGAGGAGAAGGACTGCAATGCCCTGACTGGAGGAGCGAGTGAACAGGGCATAGTCGGAGTGACGCTCAACAAACCCGGCGGCCAGAACTGCACTGCGAAAGCGCTCAAACCAGGCACGAGGAGCCTGCTTGAGCCCATAGATGGCCCGGCGCAACCGACACACGTGTCCTGGAGGAACTGAAGTGCCCGGGGGAGGAGCCATGTAGACTTCCTCGGAGAGATCACCGTGAAGAAACGCATTGGTGACATCCATCTGATGGAGAGGCCACCCTCGAGCAGCTGCCACAGCTAAGAGGGTGCGCACAGTAGTCATCCGAGCAACTGGAGCAAACGTCTCCTCGTAGTCAATCCCATACTCCTGGGAGAAGCCACGAGCAACGAGGCGAGCCTTGTGCCGCTCAATGGAGCCGTCAGGTCGAGTCTTGACCTTGAAGATCCACTTGCAGCTAACAGGCACCACCCCGGGGGGACAAGGCACCAACTCCCAGGTCTGGGTCCGCTGAAATGCCTCAAGCTCAACTGACATGGCCTGCCGCCACTCTGGATGTAATGCTGCCTCACGGTACGATTGGGGCTCCCGGTGAGTGTGAAGAGCAGTAAGGAAGGCCTGAAAGGATGGTGAATAGGAGGCACTGGCAGAGAAGCCAGAAGAGTCAGGAGAGTCAGTGGGAAAAGCAGAGTAACCAAACCTGTCAGGAGAGTAGTCGTATCTGGTAGGAGGGTGATGTTCGCGCGCTGGGTAGCGCCGAACAGGAGCAGGATCCACGACCGGGGAGGAGGGAGCAGCAGCATCAGGCGAAGGAGTACCAGGGAGAACCGATTCGGGAGGGGGAGCTGCAGACCGACGTACATAGACACGAGTAATGGGTGGTGGAGGTGGTGGGGGTGGTGGCGTGGGGGACTGAGGAGGTGGTGGTGGTGGAGGCGATGGATACTGAGGAGGTGGTGGTGGTGGTGTAGGGGGCGTGGATGGAGCAACAGAAACCGGGGGTAGAACAGGGATGTGAAGATGCGAGGAGGGCGAGGAGGATGACGAAGTAGGCAAGGAAAGATCCCGAGACTCAGGAGCAAAATACGGGACATCCTCAACAAAGGAGACGTGACGGGAGACACGGATCCGACGAGCTAAGGGATCATAGCAGCGATACCCCTTATGCTCACGACTGAGCCCCAAGTGAACACACCTAATAGACCTCGCGGAAAGTTTGGTGCCCTCATGGGGAGGAAGAAGAACGAAGCACGTGCAGCCAAACGTGCGAAGAAGAGAGTAGTCAGGTGGGCTGGAGTGAAGGCGCTCGTGAGGGGTGGCACCGGACAGAGCAGATGACGGAGTAATATTGATGAGGTGGACAGCCGTCATGACAGCTTCAGCCCAGTAGGAGTGAGGGACAGACGCAGAGAGAAGCAAGGCTCGTGCAGTCTCAAGGACATGACGATGCTTGCGTTCGGCAACGCCGTTCTGCTCATGGGTGTGGGGACAGGACTGCTGGTGAAGAGTGCCGTGAGACTGAAGAAGCTCACGCATCTCAGAGGAGAGATACTCCTTGGCACAATCAGACCGAAAGGTCTTGATTCGCCGACCAAACTGGGTGTGTATCATAGTGGTGAATCGCCTAAAGATGTGGGGAATTTCAGACCGATGACGCATGAGATAGACCCAGGTGCACCTAGAATAGTCATCGATAAAACAAACATAATACATATAACCAGATAGAGATGCAACAGGAGCAGGACCCCAAATATCCGAATGAACTAAATCAAATAAATCATTAGACTGGGAAGTACTAGCAGAAAAAGGAAGAGCTAGATGCTTTGCCAGTCGACAACCCGTACAGACAGAGAGGGGGGAGAAAGACGCTCGACCCAAAGCGCCCGAACGGAATACGCTTTTGAGTCGATCACTAGATATATGACCTAACCTTCTGTGCCACAGGTCGGCATCAGAGGTGACAGACATGACAGACGCAACTGAAGACACATGGAGATGGTCCAACTGGTAGAGTCCTCCTGCCCTACGGCCCAGCCCAATCCTCTGACCCGTCCGCGAATCCTGCACAACACAAACAGAAGGGGTGAAGGTGACAGTCAGGCCAGAGTCGCAAAGAGAACTGATGGAAATCAAATTAATATTAAGACGAGGGGCATGATGGACATGGGATAGGGTCAGGCGACCAGAAGGGTCAGAGGTGGTGGTGATGGAGCCACATTGCGGAATAGGGACGAGAGTCCCATCCGCAGTGCGAACCTCCTGGTGGGTGGTAGTGGGAGAACAGTCCGTGAGGACAGTGGAGTCAAAAGTAAGGTGACAGGAGGCACCCGAATCGAAGATCCATGGAGCAGTAGTACCAGAGGTGGCAGACAAGCCGTGCGCAGTCGCGGAGCCGGTGGAGGCTATGTGGCGGAGAAGGAGCTCCTCGAGGCGCTGAAGACGGTCCGGCTCAGGCGGCGAAGGAGCTGTGGGAGCAGTGGGGAGCGGCGAGGCCTCTGCAGTAGCCGCTGCACCACCAATGTGGCGAAAGGAAGACGAACCACGTCCTCGGCCCCGTCCACCTCGACCGCCGCGTCGATCGTCACGAGAGGTCGAAGACCAGCGGGGGGATCTCTCATCCGGACCCCAGCGGGGGTTGCGTGGAGGACGTGTAGGGCACTCGCGCTTCATGTGGCCGGGCTCCTTGCAGTAGTGACAGAAAACAGCCTCATCGGAGAACCCGGCTGCCAGGACAGAGTCGGAGCTAGGAGCAAGTGGAGGAGCACGAGCACCCTGAGTCTGAAGGCGGGTCTCCTCGTCGACCAAGGCGAGTAGGGCATCCTCGAGCCGAGGGAGGGGCTCACGGTGCAGGAGCTGGGCGGCTATGAGAGCAAAGTCTGGTCGAAGTGCTGCCAGAAACTGGTGCAGGTGGCCCTCGTCGAGGTAGCGCTGGAAGTCCCGGGAGCGGGGGCAGTCACACCGCTCCGGAATCAGTGAGTCCAGCTCATGCCAGTAGGCACTCATCTGACTGAAAAAGTCCTGAATGGTACGCTCCCCCTGACGGGCAGACTGCGAGTCGCAGATGAGCTGATGCCGGCGGGCGCCGCCGCGCGGGAGAAAACGGTCCCGGAGATACTCCCACATCGCGCGCGCAGTAGGAAGGCGGCCGATGGGAGCAAGGAGCGGACGAGCAACCGAGTCCAGGAGGTACGCCCGGATGGCCTGATCGTGGCGGCGCCACGTAAGAGCAGCAACGGGGACGGCCGTGGTAGTAGTCGCTGCAGAAGATGCAGCACTGCTGGTGACAGAGGACGAGCCGGAGTAGTCAGTGGGAGGAGGATCCTCGCCGGTGATGTGACCCCACAGATCACGACTTGAGAGGGCGGCCTCGACGGTGAGGGACCAGTCAGGCCAGTCGCTGGCCGCCGACAACTGGAACGCGACCGCCTTCAGCGGTGGAGAGATCGCAGCAACGGTCGGGATAGCTGGAGATGCCATGGAGGAGGCTGTAGGGTGGCAGGAGGGAATCGGGTGGGCTGTGGGGAGGGGATCGGAGGGCCGGTGGGGACTGGAGGGTGTGCGAGGGAGGTCGGCGGTGATTGGAGGGGCCGGGGGGGGGTTCGGGTGGGGTCGGGTGGGGTCGGGAGGGGTGCGGGTGGGGTCGGGGGGGGGGTCGGGTGGGGTCGGGGGTGTCCGGCGGTGGCTGAAGGGGCGGTGGCTGAAGGGGTCGGGTGGGGTCGGGGGTGTCGGGCGGTGGCTGGAGAGGCCGGGGGGGGGACCGGCGGTGACCGGAGGGGCCGGGGGGGGTGCGGGAGAGGTCGGGCGGTGGCTGGAGAGGCCGGGGGGGGACCGGCGGTGGCTGGAGGGGCCGGGGGTGGGGCCGGCGGTTGCTGTAGGCCGGAGGGGGGGCTGCCGATCAGGTGAAGGCCGGAGGGGGGGCTGCCGATCGGATGAAGGAGGCCGGAGGGGGTTGCCGGAGGTGCTGCCGTCGCCCTAGAGCTCTGATACCATGTTAGGAGACGACGGCTAGGGTTTGGAGAGGAACAGAATGATTCCATTGAGGGACTCAAGCCCAATATATATGTACAGTAAACCCGACCCGACTATACAGTAAACCCGACCCATTACATTACATTAACAGGATGAATTGGTACTCTTTTTTGTGTGACTATTACAATCCTACACCAAATGACTCATCAAATTTGAATTTGATTGCATGAGAGCAAAAAAAACTACTCCAGTCCTACACCAGATGATCCATCAAATTTCTCCATCAGATTGACAGAGGTCAGAAGTCACCCATTAAATCCCAAATGGCTAATATCCTCCACCCCAACGGTCATATTGGAGAGCTCCTCTTTAAAGATTTTAACCATCATATTTAGTGTAGGATTGGAGTGCTCCACATCAAATACTTTTCATCAGATTTGGTGTAGGGCTGGAATGCTCCCTATCAAACTGATCTTTTAACCCAATCCTACTTCAAATATTTCCATACCCACCCCAATTAGCACTGGAAAAATCTGTGCCCGCCCCACCCCATTTATGCTTTGTGGGTCGAGTTGGATCGGGTCGGCTTCACATAACAACCTCTACGAATTCATCAATAATTGGATAATGTTTTAGAATTTGATAAGTATTGAGATTCTGCATGCTTTAGGAAAAATCATTCAGTAAATACCAATTCATGAATAATTGGAGAATTATTCACAATAAAAAAAAAGCTTTACAAACTTAATACTGCGGAACTCGTGCGGAGTTATTCATATAAGTTATATAATCAGGACTGGTTAGAGTAAAACCCGAACCCGATTGGGTTTTAAATTTAAATTTAAAACCCATCCGAAACCCGTTTTTTAGCATCCCAAACCCGTTACAATAGGGTCGGATCAGGTAACCCGATAAACCTAGTTAATTGCCACCCCTAATCTCCCACGATTGGAGAGGAGTTCCGTTGCATTTCGTAAGGTATGTAATGTGACCTCTTTTTTTTTTTTTTTTTTTTCAGATCCCCTTCTCCACCAACCATCGTGACCTAAGGCCAGATCCTCTTTTTAGGCTTTTCCTCACCACCTTGCAACCAGGCAATAGTGATTTGATTTTCTGAGGAGTACAGCACTACAAATCTGATTTTTAAAGAGCAACAAGGTTTTGTAGAGATTTGATTTCTTTAGCATAACAGATAGTGTTTGTTCCAGTGGAATGAAAGAGTTGGGAACGAGAATTTAACTTCGTAATATTAACTCAGATTCTTGGTTGTTTAGTAATCACTATCAACTTCTATAGAAAACCCAACACTAACTCGAACTTAGTTTTGAAATTTCCACATTCTCACTGCCTTCAGAAAAAGTATACATTTGCCTTCAGAAAGAGTATATATTCATCAAGAAGCTAGGACTTGGCTATATTTCAAAATTAATGTGTCCACCAACTAAAAGTCATCTCTCAAGAAAGACTTATGTCAAATTTCCCCAAAAAAATTGGTCCCCCTGACCCCTCCCTAATAAGGACTTTCGATAAAACACAACTTAAGCATGTCCTCTAGCTAATAAATGATCCTCTACGCAGACTCAAGGCTAATTAACCCAAGCGAGCACCGCTCGCTACCCTCTGTGCCCCACTCACCCTACTCCTATATTGACGCAAACCTAAGGCAAAGGTAAGATTCGAACCTTGGTTATTCTTGTCCTCTGACTTGAAAGTGACACTGACACAACATTGGTCCAATTTCACCAAGGTTCACGAGATCGCGCCCTCCCTTCCCATTCCTCGTCCGACGCTAGGGCTTCCCGCCGTATTTCTCTGTCGGACGCCGGCGACTTCACAACAGCTGCGGCCACGCCCCCCGGCAGGCCTCATAGGTGAGTGCTCTCTCTCTCTCTCTCTCCTCATCCTAATCCCTCCTTTCCTTGTGCAATCGGCCTTGAATCCGGCCGATCAGCCCCGTCTAACGCCCCTACCCAAGTTCTCTCTTTTTCTCTCTCTCCTTGTCCGATCGGCCTGAATCCAGCCGATGATTCCCGTCCAAGGCCCTCTTGCAGGTTGCCGAGGTGAGACTGCCGGGAAGGGAGGAAGGGAATGTAGTTTTGGGAATTTCACCCACTGTGCTTCATACAAATACTGTTGCATGGAAAGGAAACTCTGATGATGATATTGGGAGAGGACAACCCGTCAATTACTATTTCTAATGTAATTCAATGGTTCAGTGTTCCGGTTAGCATAGAAACGCACGGAGTGATAGATTATTGTTCCGAAGTCCTTCATTCCACCAGAACAAACAGTATCCATTGAGTTTGAAATATGGAACAGCTGATAGAAACGGATGGGTCCGGAACGATGCCAAACACCCCCTTAATGTCTCAGGAAAATATGCTGAAAATTTTCAGTTCAAAAGAACAGCACATTGATTTCCTGGGTAACCAAATGTTTGTGTAATATGGTGCCCATGAAATTTAATTTCCCATGACATTAATGTCTCTCGGAAAGAACCCTTAAAGGTGTTTTACTGATTGGTGATGGTAAAGGAAAATGAAATAGGAAATTAAAATAATGAGAACTTATGCCAGGATGTAGAGGTAGCCCTTGTCATTAGATGAATTTCCCGCACCGGTGCAATGGCTTATTGTTGGCAATTCACTCATAGGATTTGCAGTATCCACTAAATGGATGTCTCCATTTAGGTGTAGGCAATAAGGAGAAGAAACATGAACCCGTTGAAGACCTTGTTAGAGATGCCAAGTGAAAGGGATAAAAACTTGAGAATGTAGAAAGTGAGGAAGAAAAAAAAAACTTGTAACTGACAAGTGGGTTGTGTGGGTGCTTTTTCGACCGCAATACCTGCAACAAATACCGAGTCTTTCCTCGAGCCAAGGTCCCTCCGACGCTCAAGTCAGAAGAGATTACTCAAGATTATGAAAGCTCTGCTTCAAAGAGAATTCTCATACTTTTGCTACCTATCGCATAGGCCTATATATAGCACACTCGCGAGGATTTTTGTTAGTTTTCGTGGATATGCATGGTGATCCCACGAGATCACATCTGGATTATCCTCACCCACGTGCCCTAGAATCCAGGGCCTTGTCCTTTATCCCTTTCCACTACTGGCTACATGCATCGTATCAGTTATGGACTCCGTAATCCCACGAGATCATGCCGATAATTATCCGTAATTGCGTGACCCAGAATCATTGGCATTGCTCTTAAACCATCGTCATAATAAGCGATACATATCCTAATTGCTTGGGGCTTGGATTACGCTTGCCTGGACTGGAACTGAGGTCTAAGCCGTGACACCTGGAGCCTCGCCTTGTACGTACGCCTCACGTGCTCGAGCTCTCCGAACAATGGTACACGCCTCCTCGAGCCCTTGTGCACATCTAGCTTTTCATAGTGTCCTGGGGTCGACGAATTGCATGTTGGATCACTGGTGTCACGTGTTCACTAATGCCACATGTCAGGCTTGCATTGGTGTGAAAATATCCACCTACAGATTGATGATTTCTTTTTTTCACAAGAGAACAATAGCAAATTGTTGTTGCCTTTTGTGTGAATTCTCCGTTCGGATGAGGAGTTTGGGCCTTTTTAAATAGTCATTGAACGGGAGTGTGTATGCAACCATTGACCAATTAGCAGGTTCGTACACAACGTATTACCCAAGTGAATCCGCATAAGCACCGGTTGGCCTAGTGATGTGTTCAAAAGCATGCAAAGGCTTAGGCCTAAAAAGGCACATCGGTTATGCACAAATCCAATTCAAAAATGAAGGAAAGACTCCATTCGCCTGCAAAGCCCACAACCTAATCAAAATCTGTGCCATAATCTGACTCAACCTGTTGTGCATGTACCGCACCCAAGCTCGCACCTCATAGGGAGATGGGAGGGGTTATTTTTAAATACTCCTCCCCCTTTATTATATAGGCGACGAGGGATTAAACTCACGAGTAAACATGTACATTGTGGACAATAATGTTTTGAAACCTTTTTTTAATTTAATATATCTAACAGTCCTCGAAAAAATAGAAGTTTCAATATATATATATATATATATATATATATATATATATATATATATATATATATATATATATATATATATATATATATATATATATATATATCAACAGCCAACTCTTTTGGTGCCAACATTGGTGCAAACACATCAATAGAGGTTCTTCGAGGTTTTGAAATTTACTGAAATTTGGTGAGAATGATCATGTTCCAATAGATAGCAAGTCTACAAAAGATTAGAATATTCTAAAATTTCTAGATGCTTCAAATGTGAAGAGCTTTATTGACCATCCATGTTAACGGTTAATTTGAAGATGATCATTTGACACACCTGGATGTTTTAGAATGTTCTAGTTTTTTGTGGGTATACTATCTATAGGAAGGTGATCATCCTTATCAAATTTCAGCAAATTTCAAAACCTCTATAAACTTCTATGGATATGTTGGCACCAAAATAGTTGGCTGCAGATCCCGACCCTATATATACACACACACACACACACACACACACACACACGATACCCCACATTTTTTCAAATTTTCAAAAAGCTTGTTTTCTCTAGGAAGAGTTATGCTCAATAAAGGTTACTTTTGGCCTTGAACCTATACCCTGTTAACAATGAATGTTTTTTAGTCTAATACCTTAGTGATCCAAGTCTTGAACTTGAGATCTTTGTTGACAACGCGGACTAAGGAAAGCATAATACTTCTGGTCTTTGGAGGTTCCTTTCTGAACGTGCACATGAACAGCCTTGTGCTATCCCGAATTTCATGAGTGAACTAGGATTCAACCTCTAACTCTCATAGGAAGCGACCTTACTTCCACACTCATATAGATGAGTCTATCTAGTATATCTTGTTATTGTCTCATTTGAAAATTTCATCATGCTAAGTTATTGCATATTCAAATGATAACAATATCTTAGTTTGTTGTATTTAAAAAAAAAAAACATAAGGCGACGCCTAGACGTCTAGGCGCACCTTAGGCACATCGCCTTGCCTTGCCGCCTTGACAACTTTGATGTCAACATTGTCAAGTATCAAAAGCTTCAACAATATAAACAGAGGAATCCATTTTATTATCAATCTTGATCGAAAGTCCATTCAATTTGAAAAGACCTTTGCAAGTGTAGCCTTTTCCTACATAAACACCATTCGGTCGAAACAATTTTATTTGCTTTAAATACAAGTAGAAAAACTAGTCTCGCTAAGTATGCAACCCAAAGCTAAATTCTTGCGAATATCCAGAATGTGAAGCATAATTGAATGAATCAAAGTCTTGCTGGATGAAAGATTAAGAATGACTTTTCCTTGACTAGCAACATTAGTAGATGGCAGTTTCCCATGTAAATTTTAGTCCCTTCTCCTACCTTCTCGTAGCTTGCAAGGCACCGCGATTACTATATATATTTTTTATAGTATCAAAATTTACCCATCAATTGCTCGAGTTGCCTATTAAAAGTACTTCAGTGAACCACCACAAAATTTTCTTCCACAAGATTGGTTGAGCACGGCCATTTTTCGAAAATCCTTGGCATAGTGGTGCCTTTTTTGCCGCAAACATAACGTTGAATTTTTTTTTTTTGGTGATGTCATGCTTAGGCTTAAGGCAGTTGTGGTTGTATTTGTATTTGTGATGGTTGTTGTTCCTGTGTTGATTTTGCTTTTGTTTATACTTATTAAAGTGATATTAACATACATATTGCAGGCATAGTAATGAAAGCACATGCACAAAATCGAGGTCGACTCCTCTTGATTCCGTCCTTTCTTCGAGTCTTTGGATCTCTGTTGTTGAAGCATGAGCACGACTCATCCGAGGCCTACCCCCAAAGACTCAAAGAATGGACAGAATTGGGAGGAGCCGATCCCCACAAAATCATATATGCTGATGAAAGGGTTTGAAGGAAATCACAAGACCTGATTTTTCTATTGCGGATGTTCGAGCTCGAAGGAGGACTTTGCTGCAATGGCCAGTCTTGGGTGGATGATAGGGTTTGAAGGAATCATAAGTCCTTCGCGTCGAGCAAAGAGGACAGAGAGGGTATGGGGCGATCAAGAACGACAGGGCTTCGTTGGACGCGGAAACCCTACGCCTTTGCGTCGAGCATAGAGGGGTTGCATGGTTGTGAACCCATCGTGTCAGACAGAGAGGGTGATGTAATACCCAGTGCCCCAGAGTTGTTTTTGGCAACCCAGTTTTGTCCTTTTATTATTATTATTATATTCTTGCTAGGATATTTGATTTGGGTTTGAATAAATGCTTGTAGATGTTATGTGTTCAATTTGAGTTGGATCGGGCAGTGGACCCCGGATTTGGGTCGCGAGGCGACGTTGGACGGAATGCATTTGGTACTCGAATGTGTGTATTTTGATTGACTGCAATCTTTTTTTTTTAATTGGTATTATAGGTATTATTGCACGTTCGTCGGACTCGTGATATTCACTCGCTAACACGTCTCGGCACGACGCGAGTTAGGGTGCCAGTCAGGCGCCGTCGCTACGAAAAAAAAATTTAAATTAAATTAAAATAAAATTTCAAAACCTAAATCTAAACCAATCCCCAACTCTAACCATTCCGCTATCTCTCTCTCTAACCCAAACCCCAAACCCAACCCTCAAACTCACCCCTAAAACCCGAACCCAACCCCAACCAGCTGACATCTCTCTCTCTCTCTCTCTCTCTCTCTCTCTCTCTCTCTCTGTTTTCCTCTCTTCTCTCAGATCTCTCTCTCTCTCTTCGGATCCTCTCTCTATCCCTCGGATCTCTCTCACCCTCTCACCCAACACACACACACACACTCTCTCTCTCTCCCCCAAACCGGATCCAACCTGGCCCTTCCCCCCAAAGACCGCGGCGGCCTCTCCCCTCATCCCGAGACCGGGATTCCGGCCCGGATTCTCGCCGGTTGCCGCGCCCCTACCCTGCTGTCGCGGCCCCCCCTACCCAGTCGGTCGCCGCCCCTACCCCTGCAGCCGCCGCCCCCTTTCCCCCTCTTAAAAATAAAACCCTAAACCGACCCCTCCATCTCCTCAGATCGACTCCTCTCCCCTCCGATCTCTCTCTCTCTCTCTCTCTCTCTCTCTCTCTCTCTCTCTCTCTCTCTCTTTCCCTCCGGTCTCTCTCTCCCTCTCCATCTCTCTCTTCTAATCCCTCGATTTCCTTCTGGGTGGCTGTGCGCAGCCGACCGGAGTAGAGGTGGCCGACGTCAGGGAAGAAACGGCCGATCGGGGAAGGAACCACAGCCGCCACCACCCCCTTCTGATCTCTCTCTTGCTTTCAATCACCCTCTCTCTCTGTGGTGATTCGGCGTATGACGAGGCAGAGGAAGGAGCATCCGACTGGGACAAAGGCAGCCAACACAAGAGAAGCAAGGAAGAGGAGGAGATGGTTTCCCCCCTGAGTTGGGTCAGCCTCCTCCCCCCCCCCCCCCCCCCCCCCCCCCCCCCCCCCCTCTTCATCATTCTTGTTTTTCTTTTTGGTTCTGTTGAGACCGGCCCAACCCGCAACCCCAGGTGGCCTTTGCCGTGTTGCAGCCATGGCTGCCGGCCTAGTGGATGGCTTATGTGCAGCCATCGAGACCAAACCCAGTAGGTCAGCCCCCTACACCCCCTCGCTCTTTTGCATGAGCCAAGCCTTACGTTTGTTTGCTTCTTTTTTTTTTTACCGACGTAATGGCCGCCGGCTATGTGGCCGGCGATTGAACGATGGCACCTAACAATCATGAGCACCCCATCACTAACACATGCCTTGACGACCCCCAACCCCTGTGGTGGTTGATCGCAACCATCAACCCCTACATTGCTTGGCATATGGAGTTCATGCCATGACCCGTTAAACCCTCGTGAATGATCATTTTCCGACCCACCATGTGTTGCGATTCAGCGAAAATCTCTTGATGGTTAATAATCTTAATTCTTTCACCGATTCGGTTATGGTTGTATTCGACCGAGTCTCGAGCCCTCATCTCGAGGTAGTGAGCCAATATCTTCGGGCAATGCCTACGTCGACGTCGGCACTACCCATGATCACCACATAAATTATTCTGTGCAGATGTGACTCCGACATTGCTAGGCAATTAAGTCAAACCCTAGGGCATCAACGACTATCGATAGGGCCCTTGGCCTTGAACTTAGCCCTTGCCTTGCCATACCTTGTTTCATGTGCAAACTCATCGTTTCATGTGCAAACTCATCGTGTCGTTACACACAGTACCATGAGCCACCATGTTGGTCATTTATTTCCCCACTCGTAGTGGCTATGAGGTAACTTGTGTAGTCGTGTGCGCACGAGACTGACCCAGGGCGGCAATGATGTGCTGCTTAACGATCTCGGTTGGTCACTAGTGCGATTCCCGCGTGAACCCTTCTTTTGAAAGATCAAGCCCGTCCGTAATCGGGTTTGCCGATTTCGCTATTGACCAACGTGTTTACGACCGTTTAGTCGGATTAGTATAAGTAGACCCTAATATTGCCTTTGGTGTTGGCAACGCCGACTAACCAAGACGATACCATTAGGGTATCGTTTTGCGTGCTAATAGACCGGTGGCGTCCGATAACGCCTAAAATTCTGGACTCGGCCAACTCAGGCCTAACCCTATTTTATTTAGCAGCGTTACACACTTTGTGATAGTTTTATTAGTGACATATAAATGTATGCAAATTACCAGTTCGTGACCGGGACGATCTAGCCGCAGGCGGAGCGAAAGGCAGTGGACGGGAGTTTGTGCGTGTTCGACAATCAGGTGACATCTACTCCCCTTCCCGTGGTCTTTGATAGTGGGAAATGAGAACAACTAGGGTGGGTGTCCATGGTACTGCATGCGGGTCCCACCGGGTATCGCCGCATGTGGTCACGTGGACCCCTCCTTGCATGCGAAGTCGCGAGTCCGGCGACGCATGCTTAATAATATAATTTAATAATAAAATTTCTGATTGCTTGGACACCGTAAGTAGGAATCCCCTTAATATTAAGAATTAATGATAAAATAATAATTATCGGGCTCACTCTCCTGGATGGAGTGTAGAGATCCGGGCACACGGGAATACGGGCGAGAGTAAATTTATTTTGATGCATGGGTTGTGAGCGCGGTGCGAATCCCGGGGAAAAACATCGAAATCACTTTATTATTATAAATTGTGTGATATTATATCCTGTGAAAGATTCGAACCCCGTGCGCGCAAGGGCCGTGAACCACCCTGCGCTCACAGCCGAAGATTAGTAGGTCAGGGGGTCACGGGCAGGGGTTGTGGTAAAGCCAATAGGTGGTGCCCTCGACGAGGGATTGGCCTAGCAATCCTGTCCCGGGGTAGTTGAAGATCCTAAAGAAAGCAAGTTGGGCGGTAGAGCTCCACCGTGAAAGACGGGAAACCCCTTATGATCATATGGGTGACTTTGCGCATGGTGTTGGAGTATGCGCGGCGAGAGAGTTGGCCCTCTACATCGAAATAAAAGGCCCTATAGTAATGCCCAACCGGGGGCAGGATGAACAAAATATCCGGGGTTCACATTATGATAGATATTTTATATGATTACTAATTAGGAAGTATGGAATCTTAATGTTGGATTGTGGAATTCTAGAGTATTGGCAAATGTGGTAACATTTAGATGGTTTTGTTTGTTTAAATAGTTTATTGATACTGTAAAATATTGAGTGGACTTTATGTTAGACAATCTAGTGACAGTAGGTATTGCATGAGAACATAGACTGATGGTAGGATTAGGTTATCCCTCTGTAAATATTAGTAATCCGTACTAGGACTGCTAAAAATAATTTAATTGGATCGGTTGTCTCATATTATTAAAGGCTACTAGTATGTCACTAGCCATTAATTTGGCTAATCTCCCAATTTCTCTTTGGGGGCTACTCTTTTCCACGAGTAGGCTCTTATGCAGGTTTAGAGGCTCAGGACCGGAGTAGCGGTGGTAGTTCAGAGACAGAGTTGGAGTCCTAGCTTGTCTTCCTTTTTAGTATGTCAATTTTTGTAGTAGTACTTTTCATTCGATGTAATCGACATGAATTGGATTAAGAGTTTATAAGTTCTTTAGTTTAGTGCTCTGAGTTTGATAGTAGTAATGTGCCAGCTGAATTTTTGGGTAAGCCTCTCCTTAAGGCCCCAAGCCTAGTTTAGACCACAATGAAAATATAAGAAGAGATTGACCTAATTTGATAAGCCCTTAGGTAGGACCCATAAACCACTGCCCAAGTGTTAGGGAGTGGGTGAGGCTACTCGGCTCGCCATCAGAGGCTTGAGTCTCGTGCTCCCTTAAGAGGGACTTCTGTCAGCATGTGGGGCACCGACAGGCCGCACATGCTGAGAGGATAGCCCGGTTGAAGGTCGAGCGTGATAATCTCTTTGTCGACAAAAATTTTCTCTCTTTTAAAAATAAAAATATTTTTCACAAAAATCAAGTTTTAAAATACCCCTTGTTTCTCTCTCCTAGTTCTTCATTTAGGAGAGAGTTGCAGTCCTGTGAGAAACCCTACTTAGTGTAGTTAGTCGACTAAACCCTAAATCCTTTGGATTTTCTCAATTCACACCCCAGGGATCGGTACCAGATTTCTGGGGTGTGACAGTTGGGCGGGTCACGTGGGCTTTGAGAGACTAGGAAACTTTACGCCTTTGCATCTAGCAGAGAGGGGTTGCAGGATCATGAACCCTTCATCGCGTCGGACACAGAGGTTGGGCGACTGCAGGCCTTAACCAACCGAAGATAAAGCCTTGTTTGAAAAAAAAACCAACTTATTGTGTATCGGTCGTATCGTGTGATAATATATCGCATATCGTGAGATACAGTATCCCGATAAGTCTCGTTTAACAACATTGCAGTCAACAATTTGATAGTTAATGTGTGTACATGTGTCCGAAGTGCTACCATAACTATATCTTAGAATGGAAAGAATGGTGGTATTTCCTTTCTCATATGGTTCTTTTAACTGAAATTTTTGCTCCTTGTTTCATTATAAACTCAATCAGTTTCCCGGACTTATGTGGTTATAAGTTTTTTGCATAATTATATATCATAACTACGAGCTTTGGGATTTTAGTTTGTTCTACTTTGGATCAATATACTTCATGTTCTTCACCATCTATCTGCTGAAACTTGACAATTTACTTTTATACATCAGTATTTGGAGTGAAATGCATTATATATTCCCGGAGTAAGGAATATACTAGATGTTTCCATAGTAGTTAGTAGAGTATATTTTCATCTAATTTTCTATATTTTTCTCGTGGATTGTGGTAAGTAGAACAAATGTATTTTAATGTGTGCTTATTTAATTTAACATTGATTCATGATAGCAATTTTATTATTTTCATAAGTAAATCAATAATGATATATAGTTGTATGAGTATCATTATGTACTCATGTGGATAACGTGGTGCTGTGCTTTTGTATATGCCCGTTTCATCTCCATGCTTTCCAGACTCGTATCCTATTTGTGGCTTCATGCAGCTGATTTTATGTTGATATTTGTATGCTCCTTATAGTTCACTGAAAGGTCAAGACTTGAGGATATCTTTCTCTACAAGAATGGCTAGGTTATTATCCAACATGGCTCTTAAGGGCATTTTGAAGTCTGCTCATTCGTTTAAGATAATGGTAAGAATACCCATTCCACCATCTTTTAGGTTACTTTTTTGCCTATATTCTTTCTTTCATGCAATTGTAATAAGTTCATTTAAATCCCTAGGATCAAGTACCACATTCAATGTGAGGGGCTCTAATTTTACATGGTTATGTGTCTTATGATTGGAGAATCAGATTTTGTCATGGCTTGGATTCTTGATACGTGGTTATGAGTGTTATGACTGTGGAGAATCAGATTTTGCCATAGCTTGGATTGTCAGAATCAACACATTATACCATTATACATTCAATGACCTGCCCATTGGTTAGAAATATTTCATGTTCTTACGTACAATTGCATTAGAAGTAAAATAAAAAAACACAAAGATAATGTATTCCTTCAATAGAAAGATTTGGAAATTATGATGAAAAGTGCCAGTTGTGTTTCCTTGTGCTTAACATAACACAGGAGTCCGTTCTTTTTTCAGGAAGTATATAAATTACTATTGATGAATGTGACTTTTATGGGAGGTTTCAATAGATCATTTTCCCCTCTATGCCTTTGTCTTTATTGAGTCTACCAAATCATTAGAAGTATTCAAGTTTGTGGAAAGCTTACTACCTTAGAGGACTACACACAGACTCCTTTAGTTATCTAATGCAGGATAGATATGCCCAAAGTTCTTGCAAGCCATGGTGGGATCAAAGTCTAGGCCTGAGGTTATAGATCTTATAAGCAGACTTCTTTCAATCCTACAACAGATGTTTCAGAAAATTAGAGTAATGTAACAAAACTGCAAATTTCAATGTAGACAATGTAGCTAGGTTTCTTCCATGCTGAGCTGGTTTACGTCAATTGATTAACTTTTGGAGTGATTTGGTTTATTTTTAGCATGTTCAATCTGAATAAAAGTATATTATGAGAAAATATGCCTAGAAATAGGTGATAGGATAGTGAATTGGTTCGAAGGATAGATGGAGAAATATGTCATGTGAATGAAAGTTGACAAAGGTAGAGTAGATAACACTAGAGAGGAGTTTTCGAGAGGGAGGCCATGTCACAGTTTTCCATCCCTGTAGATAGTCAATGATCGGTGGCACACACAAAATCCTTCAAGACCTTGTAACATTACGATTGAAGAGGAGGAGAGGGGCTAAGAGTTCAGCCTTCATTCCAAGCAATGTTGTAAAGGTGTTGCCTAGGCCTTTTCGGGTCTGGTCGCCTAGAAGACTAGACCACAGCCTAGGTGGGTGACCTATATAAAAGGGGAATTTTTTCTCTTTTTTTGTTTCTTTTTCCTACGTACATATGACCCATGCACTTAAATATCATTGTATTTGTCTTTATTCTTACTTATCTATCTATATGTCCTAGTATAGAGTTTGTATCAAGTATTTTTTACTAGGGTTAATGTTATTGTTTGATTATGGAATTTTTGTGTTCTCTTTGAATTATATTTCTAGATACATGTGATTTATCCTCTCTAGTCTTTTATTACTCCAATTTTAGGGTTGTACTAAATTTTTATGGCTTGTTTAGTATGCATGATATGTTTCAAATGGATGTTTGGGACATAGGGTTTTTAATGTTCTACCTTCCAAGTTATAACTTTCTAATAATAACATAATTTGAATCATTGATTTTTATAAGTTGATGATGCATGATATATAGGGTTTTACTAATTCACATTTCAGTGATTTAGCATTACAATGATGACATGAATATTTCTTTTGGATTAGAATGTTTGATTTCGGTTGTTTGTTTAAAAAATCTCAATTTGAAGGCATCCCAAATACAACTCAATAAAGCTGGGTCAGGCCTGGTAACTCAAAAAACGAGCCCCTTTACCGACCCTAACCCTTATGGCAGACGAGCCAAACCTCTTAAAAGAGAAACCATTTCCCATTATAATTTTCTCCAAGTCTCAGACAAATCTTTTATCACTTATCAGATATCAGAGTCATTTAAATAAGCATAAGATGTTTACATGACCACTTTCCAAAACTGAGATTCACAAAGCAACCAATTTTTGAAAGAAAACAAACCACCTAAAATTTTAATGTCCTTATTTGGAGATCAAAATTGAATAACATGTCCCTAAGGGACTGAAATTAAAAATATATATAAATAGAAAGAAAATAGATGGATTCTCGGTCCCCATCTTTTGAGATACTCATCCACCAATTAAGTTTTATTTGAAGCTACTTTCAGATTCTGGTGAGCCACTCATTATTTCCATTTTCAGATACCATCTTCTTTGTAGCTTGGTTACCTCACAATCTTCTGGCTCTATATTCCCAGGTTATACAAAGTCAGTTTATCATTGCTCGACATTCTATCAGTGATGTCACTACAAGAAATAGGGTCTTTACCGACGGACATTATTATCACCGTCGGTAATAATACACTTTTTACCGACGGTGACTATAATATCCGTCGGTATTAGAACTTCAATTTTTTAAATTTTTTTTGCACATTTATTACCGACGGTCAAATAGTATTCGTCGGTACAATTATTTATACCGACGGTACATATATGTACCGTCGGTAATATACTTTATACCGACGGCTAGATAAAGACCGTCGGTAAAATGTTTCGTCGGAGATTTTTACCGACGGACATTTTATGGCCGTCGGTACGATACCGACGGTAATTAAATATCCGTCGGTAAAATTGTCCCGACGAAACTCAGGGTAAAAACCGAGCCTCTGGAAAAAATGGAACCCTGAGTTTCGTCGGCGATTTTACCGACGGACGTTATATTTCCGTCGGTATAAATAATTATACCGACGACAATTATATGGCCGTCGGTAAGATATCGACGGTAATTAAATATCCGTCGGTAAAATTGTCCCGACGAAACTCAGGGTAAAAACCGAGCCTCTGGAAAAAATGGAACCCTGAGTTTCGTCGTATAGGTTTACCGACGGATATTATGTGTCCGTCGGTATAAAGATTATTTGTACCGACGGATATTATGTGTCCGTCGGTATAAAGATTATTTGTACCGACGGACTTAAACTTTCCGTCGGTAAAAACCCTAAACTATTTAACATCAGTGCGATCCCCTTCTCTGTTTAGTTTCGATCTTAATCCTGCGCGCCCCGCCCCTCTCTCTCGCTCTCTCTCTAAATCCGTCCCCCACCCCGGTATTACTCGAATCGAGGGAAAGAGGAGGGGGTCCTGCTGGGTCGAGGGAGAAATCGAAAAGCCTCTTCCTTTCTGGTCTTGGCCGCTGACGAGGTATGGGAGACGACCCATTTCTCATCTGGCTCCCGTTTTCTAGCTTTGATGGGTTTCTTCTCTCTCTCTCTATCTCTCTCTCTCTCTCTCTCTATAATGGTTGGTAATGGGATATGCAGTGCTTGCTTAGATGATGATCAGACATATAATGTAGGGTTTGCTCCTTTGCGTATGTGGATGGATTTTCTTTTCACCCGATATTTATTGGTAAATGCTCTCTTAAAATGTATTGTAGGGTTTGCTTCTTTGACAATGGTTTTTGCCCTTTAGGGTTTTCTATAATTTTTTTTTTATTTTAATGTTGGTGAGCCGGATTCTATCGGGGTCGTTGTAGTTTGTATAATTATGTTATTGCTACCATGAATAGATTGTGTTTGGAGTTGAATTTAATGTATTGGGTGATGGTATGTTCTTCGAATGTGATATTCGGTGTTCTTCGTTCGCTGATCCACCCTCCGAGTCGACTCGAAACTCGGCTGAGTCGACTCGACTCGGTTGAGTTTCGATCCGACTCGGTCCAAAACTCGAGTTTCGATCCGACTCGGCTGAGTTTCGATCCGACTCGAGGTTTGTCGGGTTTTAGCCGAGTTGTCGTGTCTACTCGACTCATTAAGTTGGTGAGCCGGATTCTATCGGGGTCGTTGCAGTTTGTATAATTATGTTATTGCTACCATGAATAGATTGTGTTTGGAGTTGAATTTAATGTATTGGGTGATGGTATGTTCTTCGAATGTGATATTCGGTGTTCTTCGTTCACTGATCCACCCTCCGAGTCGACTCGAAACTCGGCCGAGTCGACTCGACTCGGTTGAGTTTCGATCCGACTCGGTCCAAAACTCAAGTTTCGATCCGACTCGGCTGAGTTTCGATCCGACTCGAGTTTTGTCGGGTTTTAGCCGAGTTGTCGTGTCTACTCGACTCATTAAGGTTTCGAGTCGAGTCGAGTTTTCGTGTTTTAAAACATTGATTTTTATCCTATCAAAACTGAATTGAATGGGGGAATGGGGGGAAAAATGTAGTTTTTAGACTAGGGTGAGCGTCGGTTTTGTCGGTCGGTTTCGGTGTGGGTTTTGTCGGTTATATTTTTTTTCGGTTTACGAAAAATCAAAACCGAAACCGAAACCGAAAGGTTTTTGTCGGTTCGGTGTGATATGAGGTATGCTAAAGCCATAAATCTACTCGAGCGACAGAGAGAACCGTCAGACCCCAAGTGTTTACTTGATGAGGCTCCCTGACTTGTTGACTTACTGTCGCATAACTTTGGTGCTATGCCTAGCATTCGAACTATCAGCAGTTCAAATGCTGGCCAGCAACCATAGGTTTACTATGTGACTAGTCTACTCATCATAATACACTCATCCATTAGGGATGTGGATGGCCTGTAGAAGTTTTGGTTCGGTGTTCCATACCCGGGAACCGAAACCGAAATTGTGCGGAGTCTTATAACATTGTTTGAAATTATATGTCAGGTGTTGTATAGCCAGATAGACGAAAATGTCTTCGATCGATAAGAGTTGGATACGTAATTCGAATCGCATGAGCCAAGAGTACATAGAAGGAGTCAGGAAATTTCTGGATTTTGCATTTGAGCGTCTTGCACCGCTTGATGGAAAAATTGTGTGTCCCTGTATAGACTGCGGAAGGGTGATTAGGAAGGTTCGAGAGGAATGTGAGGTTGATCTGGTAATGCGTGGTATTGACATTAGCTATACCCGTTGGTTCTCGCACGGTGAGGAGCTAGATGCAGTCCCCATGGCAGCTCACGGTGAAACTTCAAACACAGTGATCGCTGATGATAATATTAATACAGACGATGACGATGACATGCAGGGTATGATACATGATTTGCAAGGTGGAATAGGCACGGAAACACCGTCAGGTGATCAGCCCAATATCGAAGCGGACAAGTTTTACAGATTGCTTAAAGATGCCGAACAATCTCTATAACCGGGGTGTGAGAAGTTTTCAAAACTCTCTTTCACTGTAAAGCTTCTTCATTTGAAGTGCCTCAATGGTTGGAGTAATAAGTCATTTAATATGTTGGTAGAGTTGCTGAAAGAGTCTTTTCCTATGGGTGAGACAGTACCGAAATCATTCTACGAGGCGAAGAAGACAATTAAAGATCTCGGTCTGGGTTATGAGAAAATTGATGCATGCGTGAACGATTGTATGTTGTACCGGAAAGAGTACGAACATGCGCGGTCATGCCACATATGCGGAGCAACAAGATATAAAGAGACGGATGCCGAGTCTAGTACCAGTCGAAGGAAGAAAAATGTATCTGCAAAGGTTCTCCTATACTTCCCGCTCAGGGACAGGCTTCAGAGGTTGTTTATGTCATCGAAGACTGCTGAGCACATGAGGTGGCATGCACGAGAACGTACAGATGACGGGATTATGAGACATCCGGCCGACTCTCTGACGTGGAAAGATTTTGATCATACCTATCTTGAATTCGCATGTGAAGTTCGCAACGTCAGGTTAGGGCTTGCTAGCGATGGCTTCAATCCCTTTGGGAATATGAGTGTGTCGTACAGCATTTGGCCAGTTGTCCTAGTTCCATACAATCTGCCTCCCTGGATGTGCTTAAAAAAGCCATACACAATGCTCTCCTTGCTCATTCCCGGACCCAGGTCGCCTGGTAATGATATTGACTTTTACTTGCAGCCGTTGATTGAGGAGTTAAACGAGTTATGGGAAGTTGGGGCCGATACGTATGATGCCTCGTTGCGCCAGAATTTTCGGATGCATGCGGCACTTCTATGGACCATCAATGATTTTCCTGCATATGCCAACTTATCCGGGTGGAGTACTAAAGGAAAATTGGCGTGCCCTACATACAATAAGGAGACAGATTCATTACGGTTGAAGAACGGAGACAAGTTCTGTTATATGGGCCATCGAAGATTCCTTGTTGACGGCCATAAGTGGAGGCAGAACAAAAGAGCTTTCAACGGCAAGAAGGAACTTGCAAAGGCCCCGGAGCAGCTTTCGGGGGTAGAAGTCTTGTGCGAATTGGATCAGCTTGATGCCGTGGCACTTGGAAAAGGTAAAAAGAAGAGAACGCATGAAGATTCTACGCGTGAGCATAACTGGAAGAAGAAGAGTATTTTCTTTAAACTACCGTACTGGAGCAGCCTACTCTTGCGGCATAACTTGGATGTCATGCATATCGAGAAAAATGTGTGTGACAACATTATAGGAACACTGCTGAATCTCGACGGTAAGACGAAGGATAATCTTAAATCTCGTCTCGATCTTAAGGAGTTGGGCATCCGAAAATCACTTCATCCCCAAGAGATTGGGGATAAGTATGTGTTGCCAGTTGCATGCTACACCATGAGCTCACAGCAAAAGGCAGCCTTATGTGCATTCCTACGGTCTGTGAAAACGCCAGACGGTTATTCTTCGAATATCGCACGATGCGTGCAAGAGAACGGCCGGAAGTTGTCTGGATTAAAGAGCTACGATTGTCATGTTCTTATGCAGCGATTGTTATCTCTTGCTATACGTGGGAATTTAACCGAACAGGTATCCGGTCCGTTAATTGAGCTCAGCACTTTTTTCAGACAATTGTGCTCGAAGGTACTTAGAGTGGACCAACTTGAATAGATGGAGAGGGATATTGCGCTCACACTGTGCAAGTTAGAGATGATATTTCCACCTTCCTTCTTTGATGTCATGGTGCATTTGACCGTTCACTTGGCAAATGAGGCCAAACTCGGCGGCCCAGTTCATTACCGGTGGATGTATTTTATCGAGAGGTAATCGTCTCGTCTCATTCGCACAATGTATTTGATCGTTCTTGATATATTCATCCAAATATTTTTTTCTTAAATTAGGTACTTGCGAACATTGAAATCATATGTTCGTAATAAAAGTCGTCCGGAGGGATCAATTGCTGAAGGATACATAGCAGAAGAATGTCTAACATTCTGCTCAAGATACCTACATGGTATAGACACGCGATTCAATCAACTTGAGCGGAACTATGACGGTGGTCCAATAGACTTCGATGGGGGTCTGTCTATATTTGCCGAAATGGGTAGACCTGTAGGAGGAGGCAAAACCCGTCGATTGTCTGTAGATGAGATTCAACAGGCACATATGTATGTGTTGCGCCAATGTGATGAAGTGTGGCCATTCATTGAGTAAACATTTTACGATCATTTACTCATTCTTTCAGTCCATTCATTAAGTATATGTGCTAATTATAATCTAATTCATAACCGGTAAAACAGGAAGCATAAAGCCATCATTAATAATCGGGGTACTCGAAATGCTCCCCAAATTCATGATAAGCAAAACGAGGATAATAGTAAAGCCGGCCGGCGGATGCTGCTTCAAAACCCCATCAATATCTCCCCTACTTCAGCCCGGCGGAATCAGGGGACCCATCTCCGTAGGCGACCAAGCCGCCTTTCTTCCCGCCGGGGCTGCTGGACGGCGACCTCGACTTCTCCTTGCTCGTGCGCTTTGGGGAGGGAGTGTCTGGAGACGACCTAGACCTGGATCCCGACCTAGACCTCGACCCCGAGGGGCTCCTGCTCCTTGAAACGGACTTGCGCTTCTCCGCCCTGGCCTCGTCTGGGGGGCCGCCACGGGACCTCGGCTTCTCGGCAACAGGCGAGCGACTGTGGGCTGGACTCCTGCTGTAACCACCTTTTGGCCGACCACGGTAGGCGACCGGGCTGCGCGAGATACTCCGGGTGCGGCTCCTCCTGCTTCTGTACCTGCCGGGATGTTCAGACAAATCATATATCCATGAAATCGACCGTGGATAACTTCCATTTGAGAGATGCACAGCTTTCAATCATGGGAGCATGAGTTTCAGAAAACGATATATACCTGGGTGGAGTTGTGCCTCTTGGAGGGCTCCTATACCGCCTCCGCGGTGGTGAGTTCTCATGATAGCTTCGGTAGCGGGAATACCTGGGGCCAAAAAATGAGCATATGATCAAAACAGCAACGAAGAATTTCCATACAACAAGATCAGAGATCATAATTTAACGTGCTACTGAATTACCTATCGCGATCAGGTCTCCCACCACCATAGCGATCGATATGGCCTTACAGGAGAACGTTCAGGTGTAGGGGTCCGGTATCTTCTTGCAAACGCGTACTGGTCACTAAAACCACGCTCCCCCCTTCTGATGCGCATCCGGGGAAGCGCTTCTCGACACGCGCCTTGCAGGGCTGCGGCTTAAGGTTCTCCTGGATGGCCGCACGGGGCTTCTGCTAGGGATTATCCGTGCTTTCCTTATAGGGCTCCTGCTAATAGTTCTCCTCCGGGATGGCCTCACAGGGCTCCTGCTGGCACTTTTTCTCGGTATGGACCTTGCCGAGCCTCTACTGATGCTTCTCCGTTTGTCCCTCACAGGGCTTCTACTAACGATCCTTCGTGGAGATCTCACAGAGCCCCTACTGTGAGGGCTTCTACTAACGATCCTTCGTGGAGATCTCACAGAGCCCCTACTGTTACTTCTCCGTGGCTGGGACTTTGCAGAACTTCTGCTGATGCTTCTTGGACGAGCTTTCACTGGGCTCCTGCTTATGCTTGTCCGAGCTTGGGCAGCAGGACTTTTGCTAACGCTTCTTCTAACTGGGCTTAAGCTGGCACTCCTTGCAGGGCTTCTACTTAGACTGCTCCTCTGAGGTGCGCGAACAGGGCTCCTACTAGGACTCCGAGGAGGAGGGCTCCTGCTGACGGACCTTTTTGGGCTCACACTTCGGCTTTTGCTAGGACTCCTCCTTGGGCTAATGCTCATACTCTTGCTCATTGATCGGTTAGGGCTCATGCTATGACTCCTGCTCATCAAGGTCAGGTAAAATATTGGTCCCGGAAGAATCAGTAAGCACAGAAAATGGCTAAGATCTGAGAAGAATAGAATACCTAGATTTGCTTGGATTGTCCTCCATAGCAGGTAACCTATCGGCATTTTTATCGGAATTGGTTTCAGTAACACCATTGCTCCAAAGTTCTCCATTTTCCCTTGAGAGTTTTGTCTCTTCTCCTGCAGGCTTCTCAAGCATGTCTCCTTTCATTGGCCAATTAGAAATTCCCCCCTTCTCGGCGGCTGAGGATGGCTCATTTTCAACTGAAATAAATCGTGCAAAGATAATTTGGATCAATCACACGTGATGACACTGGGCAAAAAAAATTACTACACAATAAAGTTCATGTGGAAGAACACCACCAAACCCTCCATGACCGAAGTACTTTTTACTCTCACTAAAATGTACAATAAAGCACTCCAAATATCCAAACTAGTGCCCAAAAAAACACCATTGAACACAATCCAGTTAAAGTAGAGTAGATTTTCTAAAACCATTGAAGCCTCATTTAAATCTTAGAAAGAGGAAGTAAAATTGTGTGTGTTCAGTGCCAACCAAAACGTTGACATCAGAAATTCACCTATCTTATAGAAATTTCAATCTAAGAGCCAACGATAAGAGCAAAGCCACACGACTAGAATAGATAACCCCAACAACCACGAATAATTTCAAGATTAGGAATTCCTGTGGTCTGAATAGAGTATCATCAAGCCTTTTCTTGAGGCTCTTCACTTGAGGAGTCCTATTGGTAAAGAGTACTATCCATCAACTAGGCAGTAGAGTCAATCTAGATAGCAACCATATCAAGAAAAAAAAAAAAAACAAGATCAGAGAAATCCCTGATTATCTTGACTAATTCCAAATCTAGAATTTTTGGTTAAAATCGTAAGGGCGATGACGAACGCATCACAATTCTCTATACTAAAATGTATAATATAGTTGGAGAATCTCCTATAAATATGGTGATGTAGTACATAACTACATACTAAGGCCTTCTTCATAACTTCAGGTTTGTAGCCCATTAGATCAACTTTCAAAGTTTACCCTATTTTAAGCCTTCACGGAGAATGACTTATGGTGCGGGGTGCCCAACCCCACTTATGTGATCATTTGCAAGTCCTATGCCGACATAATTGATGTGAAAACTTTAACATATGATACGTAATATGGAACTTATACTTCGGAAATTCAATGGCAATTGTTAGCCAAATACACATTGTCGGTTCATTCCCTAGCAACTTAAGCTTTTGTATTTGTTTATTCCTCCATCAACTTATTTCTTCACGTGTGGGAGAGGATCGCACATGACTCCATGAGGGGGGGTGCTAGAATGATATACATCCTTGGCCGATTCCCTAATAGGTTAAGCTTTTGAACAAGATGGTAACTTAACAGCAAAAATTGAAGGACTGATTTTGAAGTCTTCGACTTGCCCGGGAGCATTTAATGTACGTGGATTTCCTTCTCTCTCTTTTGTGCCTGTATTCCTATTTCCTTCCCTCTTTTTTGTTTGGTCCATACTTCCGTTCGGATGGGAGTCGGACTCTACATGTGGAATACGCCCACCTCATATCCTTATAAAAAAAACTTCCGAGCTTTGGTACTCATAAGAAGACTTCCAAAGCCTAGTGGAGGAGGTGATCTAAAGATTGTGCTCAAATTGAAAGCAAAAGCCCCACATTTTTTGTCCACTCTTATTTCTTCTTTCTAAGTCGTCCTTCTAGGCCTTCTCTCCTATACAATCTTTTTTTCTTGTCCTTTATCTTCTTGTGTTGGTTTTTCTAATTTTTTGACATATGTATATTAGCGGATGATTATTAAGGTATGACCACTTGCCATAAGTCCTTCTCCTTGGTATCCCTTCAATGTCGCAGAGCTTTCCTTCTGGTCTAATCTGTGAGTTCCTTTCCATTAACCTAAAAATTCACACATCGGGACTAGTTATTGCATAATTGTAAGGCTAGTTAAAAGCCTTGGGTTCTTCAGTCTAGTCATTTTCATCATATAACTAATAAGGATTTCAATTATATTACAGCTTAATTTTGTTTAGACCTCAAATGCTACAACGCATGCTTTGCATACAGGGTTGAATTCCCAACATTGTCATCCCTATAAATACTATGGGACAAGGCTCGATGGTCATGGTTCTGGTTACTTAGTTTAGCTTATGTTAGGAACATGTTAACCTCTGATCATCGACTTGTTTACATGCAATTTACTGACATTTTTGTTTAGATTAGAACTAGTTATGTTAGTTGAAACATGATTCAATCCTACATTGTTTTCCAACGTAACCAAAACGACTAGAAAACGCTAGACTCCCTACGTCATGACACCAAACAACTACATATGATGCATATTTATGTTTGCACACCACATGGGTAGAGCATTAAAATAGATAAATGGTCAACATGCTAGTACTTAATGATAGGGAATACGTGAGCATTCCTCCAACTGCATCTAACACATTTGTATTAACAATGCAAAAGAGCAAGAAGAATTGAAGAAAAAGAATGAGGAACATCAAGAAGATCTTTTATGAAGAATGTGAAGAATCAGATATGGCAATAATAGCTCTTGAAGCTTCTTTGACCATGTGCCACGACAAGTGCTCCAAAATTTATATGGTACAATAGGACGTACATGTAAATGTAAAAGAAAGTTCGCTTTGATTATGAATGAATGGGCTCTGCAATATTGCTGCTTCAGAAGACAAGGTCGAGAGGTCTAGAAATTGTATGTGTGGCCATCATTGCAACTCGGAAGACCGTTACAGCTCAAGAATGGAGGTGAAACTGTGAAAGTATGTGTTAATAATCATTGTTTTGCGATCTTCTGTAATCACAACAATATGATAGTTGTCATCTACTTCTAGGGAGGCGCGATATGTGATGTAAACATATCACACACCAAGGGAAAGGACCACTTTGACTACTGTGAAAGACAATGTCAACGATACCTTAGCTTCGATGGAAGCCGAGGTGAAAGGGAAGAAAAGAAGAGAAGTTGTGGCTTCCTCACATGCAATAATTCTTTGAAGCATCACATGAGAATGGACAGTTCTTTATGGTGTGATCAATCGGGAGACAACTAGAAAAGGATTGATTATTCCTGAGCTCATTCTCTCATGTGACGACATTACTCCTAAAGATCTTGGACTTCACCAAATAGAGAACAGTCTTTACCTTTTAAAAAAAAAAGAGATTAATAAACAAGTCACAATACAAGATGAACCTGCAAGAGCAGGTCTTGATACCAGGAGCCATATTACCAAACAATTCGCATTACATGACGAACCTGCAAGAGCACGAGGACATTCAATGTCAAGTAAATGAGCTTCGAAAGAAGTTGCAGAAAGCATGAGCCCATGTGTTATCCCTGTATAGTTCGCCTTAAAGAAGGATGATTTGCGACGCATGCGCATTACTAGATGAATATACAAGATCACTAACAAGTATGCTTCTGAACTCCATGATCAGATTATATGTTAAGACAACCGAGTTGAATGTGTATCAACTCAACAATCGGTTTGCAACATAATCCAACGAATTCCATGACTTGGCTACTGTAGGTAGACCCATCATCAAGAAATTTAACTCCAATGCAGCTCATATAACTAATTGCAGTAGATAAGGTGTCCATTTGGAGATTGGAAGCTTAAGATGACTTTATAAAAGATATGGGGAGAATTTTAGCAACATGGCCCTTGCTCTGAACAATTTTAGTTGTTACTGGAGGTAGTTAAATGAACAATTTTAGTAACAGGTTAAATGAACCGTGCAAAATATATCCGATAATCCGAGTTGGAGGCTATATGACATTCAGCATACATTGTAAAATTGAGTTGATCATTTTATTTAACAAGAGTTGCTTCTAGACTATAATCATGAAGCTCTCAAGCATTCTAATGGATCACCAAGCTGAACCTTCGTGATGGTTTAAAATCATCACCCAAGAGTTTTCAATAATTATGTAAAATACAGATTACGTGCCCAAAATGAAATGGCTAACGTATTGAGTTCTAAAAGTATATGGATGACATAGACTTCTTAACTATTTGGGTAGAGTACTTACATGGTCACCATGAGGACTATTTGGTTATGATGGGTCATGTTTGAAAATGATGTCTTGGAATTCCAAGGGGTCAGTGGTAACTATGGCCATACATGACAATTGGGTTGAAGGAAGTTAATTTTTAGCCTAGACTACAAACAGAAAGACATTGTGGAGGAACATTTTCAAAAAAACTTTATGCGCCTTCACCGGTCCCCAATAGACTGTTGAGGGATATTAGTGAGGACATTTTTCTTAGTCTCCTTAAAACACCAGGAGGGGTGGATGTGATAGGTGTCGTATGAGACAGATCTTAAAGGCCTGATTTTCTCAGGTGCAAGAAGACAAAAAACTGCTTCTAACGTCAAATAGTGGTTTGATTGCATGAGATTCCAAAAAACATCTGCTTCAATCATGATCAATGTTATCAAGTGAACTTGGACTGAGCTGCTAGCATATGTCGTTGCATTGCATATGCGATTGTGGGATCGCACATCCCTATTGTACGTTTTATAATTGAAAAAAATAAAACTTAAGAAAATCTAAAATTATAATTAGGTCATAGAACTCAAAAAATGGAACACCCTTTTGATTAGAGTAGGTTTGGCTATGAGCTTATGACCCGAGGTCCCCGAAGAGTATATATTAGAAAAACAATGGGTTATAAATTTAGTAAAACTATGAAAAACGAAAGTAGTCGGTTCATCAGGCATTACAAATTTACAACTATAAGAGAAATCTTGCCGTTTCAGCCACACAGTTAATTGTGTGGCCGCACAGCACACTATGCAACCACACAACTACAACAGCAATAAAACTAGCCGTTGAATGCGCACGCAATATTGTATTGTATAGTCAAATATAATCTTCAAGGGCCGCACAGGTTCCTAAACGCATATGCAATGTTAGTATAGCCCAAACACCCTTCTATTTTCTCATATGCGAACGTACAATAGCATTTGCGGTCACACTTGGCAACAATGATGAAGATTCGAAGTTTGGAAGTTAGTTTAGCAGGTTTGCCTACTTTGTGGAACAAGTTGTACGCATAGCTCAATTTTAGTAGTAAGTGATAAATTCATGCAAACAGTAAGTGATAAATTTAAACATTGGAAATTTGTTAAGGAACCTAGAGGTAGGAACTTTACCCAAAAAACAAATCACCGTGTCAAATTGCTCATGTAATAAGTTTACACATGTCCTTTTTGCGAACATAGTTGTGAACTAAAAAATTAGAACCTCTTCCACATCTAGAGAATAGCATTGATGATGCATGGGCTACAAACAAAAGAATGGGAGCACTAAATAAATTTAAGGAAAAACTTGAAGAGAGCAATGCAAGATTGATAAAAGCCAAGGAATGACATCGAAGTCCAAAGCAACTCAATTATGATCCTTCGATGACTTGTTTGTGCAAGAAGATGTTTCTTTCCATTGAATCCAACAAACCTCATAAGCGGTGTCTAAAGTAGAAGAATGGGCTGACTTATGAGTCCAAACTAGGGAAGCAGACGAGTCGAGTAGCCAATTAGGTAGCCCTAACCCCACTCAACGATACCCTGGTCCCTGACAATAACCAAACCCAGGTCAGACCCCCATGCCATGCCACATTCTTACTACATTTATGTTAGTGAGAAAAGGGTCTCCTCTCCATTCTATATGTCCTCCTCTTGATTCTTTCAAATTTGTGCTCGAAAATCCTAAAACCTTTCCTCATGTCTACAAATACATGCTTTTTTGTATTCGCACCTTGATTGTTTCTTAAAAGTGAAAGGAGAGAGAGAGAGAGAGCGAGCTTAGATTAAGGCTGCTAATCGCTTGTCGCTTCACACTTTTATCTCTGGCCATTGATGACGACCCTGCTACTGTGTGAAGGAAATGCTAGGGATTATTGCTCCACAACATTAAAAATGTGTATAGGGGATGTTAGGAGGGCTCAAGAGTAATGGTTGTCGGGTTTGAGAAGATAAAACTTAAGTAATTCAAATCAAAAAAACATCAGGTCTAGGATGTGAAAACATGATATAACTACCAAACCAGATAAAATATGGCACACTTTATCAACCTTACCTAACCCACCTAAAGCATTCACATGTTGACACAATGGACCTACCAGAACAAATAAACCCCTGGATTGAGCTTCCTTAAATATCCGCGAAGTCATCCAACATTTCACATGTGTATACAAAGCTACCTTCGTATATCATCATGGACAGCACGTTTAGCTCCCTAGCATTACACAAGTTGAATACATACCTGGTAAATAGTTAGTAATTGGTTAATACAATAGATTTGAGTGTTTTAGCCGTCAATCGAAGCTGCTTTGGTGTAACCAACCGGTATAATTGTACAAAACAAAATATGAATCAAATCCTTTTTTTTTTAAGTCATGTATGAATCAAATCTGAGGTTGAAATAAGATAAATCTGCACTTTACTTTCAGAAGTGCAAAAAGTTTAGTCGCAAGGGATCCGAGTTCATAATTCAATGAGGCAAACCCTACAACCTGAAGTTAAAAGAAATAAATATTTAGAAGAGAACAAAATAAAATTAAAATTTTACTTCATGAAACCGCACATAATACTCGCCATTTTTAAACCATAAAGGTCCTTAAATTGTCATAAAAGAGCCTTTAATGGATGACTCCCTCTTTGCATCATTTTCAACTAAATTTAAAAAGAGACATTGATTATTGACTCAGTCGTGCCCGATCTAACCCAATACACCCTGACCTAAACCGACCGACTGGACAAATCCAATCCAAATGCTCATTCCTTGGGAAATCTTCTGGTCGCAACCAAACAAGAGAATGGGAATGACCATATTCACATTCATTTGGTTTCCATTCGGTTTCTCATTCGATTCTAATCTTGCGAACCAAAAGGGCCCAAGGTTTACTTGAAGGAGAATTGGATGTGAATATAGGAAATGTTCCAAATCTATTTTGGCAACCACTTCTATTTTGCGTGAAAATAGTGATTAAAATCATATTTAAGTATACCTTAGGCTGATTGAACGTTTATATCATCAAGAATCCAAATGGTGCAAGTGTCTTCCTATATGAGGCTACAAGGGGAAGGGGATCTGAATTTTGAGATATTAATAGCACTTGTTCAATGAATAAATAAGTCCCTTTTAGGACCCAACTCATCCAAGGTAGTCCTTTATCCTTGGGTAGCAAGTATACTATGAGAGGGGTCTCATTACTTCAATTTATTCATCTACTTAAATTCAAGTAGATGATTATAAAGTTATTTATCAACTCTTCTTCTCACCTTTCTTCTACCTTGTTCTCGGTTGAGTAAACAGGATTAGGTCGTGCCAAAGAAAACTCTCCGTGCCCCAGTGTTTAAACCACCTAGATATAACGGTACAGGCGTAATGCAATTGGATAGTCGAGTAGCTTCTTCAGCGTTGTTCATTCATCATGAGGCCCTAAATCCATTAAATGAGATAACACGAGACACTGGGATAGCTATCAAACGTATTTTTTATGGATTTTACTGTCTTCATTGATCTTTGATTAAATGACTGAATCTTTTCATTTGTGCTCCTTGCGGACCATTATCGATTGAATTCTTGATATTGCTTCCTTCAAAATCAAAGCTTTCACACGTGAGTCACGGGACAGTCAAGTCTATCTTAATCAAGTAAACAATGACCAAATTTTCAATAATTGGCCACTGTCAGATAAATTCCTATCATAAAAATATAAGTTAGATGATCTAACTTAGATCATGCTACCCGATCTTCAAACAGTCAGTTGCCACAAAGCATTCTTCATCAAAATCACCAACACAATTGAACATTTCAGCCATGCCATAATGTCACTTGCCGGAGGTGCAAGGATATATCTTCACATATTGATGACAAATGTGTCTGTCATCTCTGAGTGCATGCCTTGCTTGTGGACCATTTTGTCGCAATGTCCATTTTGTTGCAGAACATTAGTCCTGCCTTCTTTCAAATGAATATTGCCACACTAATACCAACCAACATTGATCAATGTCACCAAATTAAACGACATAAACAAGATTATTTGATCAGACTTGAGGAAGGATAAAAGATGAATTTCACTGAAACCAACATAAAAAAAGAGACCAAACCTTTTATAAGCCTTATCAATCAAAGATGGATACACACACCACAATGAACGGACAAAGTACAAAAACAATCCTCAAAATACTTCGTGGTTTTCAGATCTAAAATACTGCAGAACAATTATCCCGATATTTAGTGTGTCATGGACAACCAAGTTATCCTAGTCTTGCCTATTTGGACAAGCAATCCTAGATTCACAATGAAAAGTATTACCGCTTCCTAAGACGATGTGGTAGCAAACCCTTACGGAAAAAAACCAAAGATTAAAAAAACACACATTTTACATGGGGCAACCTAAAGTGTCCCTGGCCATATTCGATCCCTAGATTCTATAAAGTATCACATGTCTAATCTTCTAAAAGGACCGACAAGGCCCACGTTTCTCATATAGACATGGTTGAAACCCAACTCCTGCACCTTAGTCCTATATTTTTATCCTTTCTCTTCTCTTTTTCTCGCCATGACCACCTTTAAATTTCAAAAACGAAATTCATATATAGGCCAATCAATGACCCATTAACTCGCATTACGATAGACTCGTATTTCTGATATATTAAAATAAAACAATACACGCTCCAAAAAATAAACGACAGCTAATATTTAAGCTCATCTAGATCTAGCTCTATCATCCTTCCCCTTAATACAGCAATTCTCAACCATGGTTGCACATGGAAAATGACATCCTAATCTATTCTCCCTCACTTTACTGTGTATATTCTAGGATTCCTCTAGCATACCATTTTGATTCTACAAGAACTAGTTTTACCACACATTCACCACAGCATTCTCATCTCTTCATCACACATTACAACCAACATCCGACAAACATCGGATATTCAATACTGGCACTCGTAGAACTTCAAACCATGGAACTGCAGAGTGCCATTTAGATCCTATTTATCAACTTGCAACATTCCCAACAATATTGATCACAAAACTCACACCAAAACGATACAAGACAATCAAAAGCTACTTTAGAAACTGTTCACAGAATCAAACCCCCTACAGTATCAGATGATCAACATCTCTTAATCATCAAAACCATTCAACTACATCTACTGCACTCTAAGATATACACCAAACCTCTGTGATAAACAATAATCAAATGCCAGAATAGAAGCACTCTGCTACTGCATTTAGCCTATAAATTGCATCCAACCCAGACAACAATCACGAACCTTATGTCATAAATATTCACATAGTTAAAGATATATGACAATGATCTCCACTATAGAAACCCCTCTCCACTATCTAACCTGTAAAATTATAGTATGAATGTCTTCAAGAAACTTCTATTGGATATCAGATTACAGATAAATGTAACTATATATAATATAAAGATGAAGTCTTCCAGAACATTGGGGCCACAATTCACATGAAAAATAAGGCTCAGCTTGGTTGGAACAATAATTTAAAAAATTGCATTGGACAATACACTTCATTACAAGGATGCTTTTGCAATGACAAAACCACTACACCATCAATATAGAACAAAAATGTTTATGAGGAAACTAAATCTAAGAAAGTTCATGTTTAAAAAAAGAAAATAAAAATATAGTTGGTTATCAAAAATTTAGTGTAGGGGATATTTAACATATAGGGAACAAATCTATGCAGGGTTAACTTGTGTTGCTATGCTGGGAGATGTATGTGTTACGAAAACAAAAGTTTAAGGGCATATGCAAGGAAAATAAGCAACATGTTCAATCCCTCAACAAAATTATCAACTTAGAATTATAATTTTGGATGATAAAAGATATATGAGAGATGAAAAGCAATCCAAGTGGTATCCTTTTCTGACCGACAACATATACGCTCACTAAAACAAGCATAATAAGAACATAAAGCATTCATACCATATATTGACCAAAATGGAGTAAGCTCTCACTGAAAGAAGATTCACATCTGAAAAGTTCAAATGGTGTGGAAGGATTCATATATGCCACAAAATAGGTTGAAAAAATAGTAGATTTAAATTTTAATATTAAATTTTATTATAAATAAACACATCCTTATGTCAGCTGCACAGATATATGAAACCAAAGCATGAGTTCTGAAACCTACCAGAAATCTTAGAAGAGATCTTAGACTTTGGCACCAGCCCCTGAATATTATCTCCGTCCTCTTCAAAGCTGCTCCCGCTTGTACTCTCAGTTTCAATGTCACTCTCCGATATCCTAGAAACAATGATATTATGTTTCACTACTATGAAAAACAATTCAATAGCATTCATATGAAAGAATAAAAGCCTATCTGACTTAATATTTGATGTTTTACACTTTTGAGGAGCATGATCACCGGTATTTTAGGCATCGAATGGGACATTGTTAGCAATTTAGTTGGCAGTGATAATAACATTTGCAGGTGATGGAGTGACATAAAACCAACAAAGAAAACTAGTTTAGCACAAATACCGCCATTTACCCAATTGTATGAAATATGTAAACGAGTCATAAAGGAGCGGATTGTTACCTTGAATATTTATGCAATCTTTCACAATTAAGAGAAACTTGATTAGGATCCAAATAAGAAATTGCAAAAGAACAAAGAGCATCACTTCCAAAACTTCCAAATTAAAAAAACAACATGAAATGCATAACCTTCACAGATTTTAAGAAGGGAAAATGGTATGCCAAACAAGTACAAAACAGCATATAATAAGAATAGTGTCCCTTTCAATTAACTGTTTTCTCTCAAACAAGCCCTGTATGAACAGAGGTTTGATGTAAAGGATTCGTTAATTTTCTTAAAGAATAGTGTGTGTGTGTGTGTGCGCGCGCGCGACGGCGGGCGCATGTGTGTGGTTGTGTAAGAGAAAATAACAATTGAGAAGATATGTTAAGCTGGAGGAACATTGTCATAACAACCTTTTTGATTTGTGCCTGTATCTTCTATCCCGCCTTCTACGTCTTTTCTCTCGTCTCCTCTCTCTTTTTCTTTTTCCATGCTTATATTTGTCTCTCTTAGAATATTTCTTTCTCCTCCTACGCCAGTCATCACTTGAACTACTGAAATCAGACGATGATGATGATAGTGATAATGATGAATCAGAATCAGAATCGCTCTGTGTTTCGGAAGATTCAGAGTCGGTGTCTGACGAGCTGTCTGATTCGGAAGAGTAATGCTTTCTTCTCTTTTTCTTTCTTCTTCCTTTAGAAGCTTTCTTATGTCGTCCCCTCAACCGACCTTCGTTATCAACATCAGATGCAATATGCTTCCCTGGTTTCGATTTAGTAGCTTTCTTTTTATCTGCAAACATAAGACAGCAAAGAAATAGTGGGACAACAATGCAACTGATATAACCAACCAGCCAGAATGATGTATTCAAAAATATTAGAAACTACATGATGTCACAAAAGCAATGATATTTCCAGTAAATCTAACAAGAATTAAGAAAAAAACAGCTTAAGCACTAAGAGAAAACTATCACACAAAGTAAAATACCACTCTCCGGTACAACAGTTTGTTGATGTTGATCAATAAGTTCGCCACAGTTGACAATTTTCACTGGAACAAGTGGTTTGTCACCATCAACTTCAACATGCTCTATTTTCTTCAACGTTTCATGTCCTACAACAAGCTTCCCAAAAACAACATGCTTCCTGTGATGTGGTAAAAAACATCAACGTTCCAGGTAGCTTCAGTTCACAATGATTGTAAAGAAGGAAAGCATCTAGAGGTGGGATAAATGTGTGTGTATGCATCTAGAGGTGGGATAAATGTGTGTATGCATCTAGAGGTGGGATAAATGTGTGTGCATGCAATATGCATGCATGAGCATGCATCTAGGGGTGGGATGAATGTGTGTGTGCAACTAGAGGTGGGATGAAGGGGTGTGCATGCGTGCATGAGCATGCATCTAGAGGTGGGATGAATATAATACAAGCATAGACAAACTCACCCATCAAGGTGAGGAGCCATTGCAGTCACGACCAGCATTTGCCATTGATAGACGACCAGGACCATCATGGCTTATAACAAAATTTTCATCTGTAGCATCATAACAGCATCCACAAATCAACAGATAAATAATATGCAACTATTAACGTTTTCCATGGATAGAATTCAACAAAGTATAAGGTGGATGGTCCATGCAAATGTGCCTAAGCGCATGTGCCAACACACATGTTTATGGATACAATCATAGAAAAGCACAAATCATGCGCACATAAGTGCTTTCTGATGGTATCATCTTTTGAAGTTCATGTAAAGACTATCAAGATAAGCGTGATTATTGAGAATTTCAAGGGTAGCATTCAAGAGCAAGCTACATGATTGAAGTGACTGCTACAAAAAACAACAGTTCTCTTAAGAAAATCTGCTATGTTGTAAATTTGGGATGTTAGAACAAAAACAAAACCATAATCATCAAGCCATTCCCATCTATTCTTGGTCGGCTTCATAAATCCTTCTTCACCATTCATTTCTATTTAGAGCAATATTTGTTGTCAATCAGTCAATGAAATATTTTCCATGTCGTTCCTAACTTACATCAATGTTGTTCTAGGACTTCACCTTCTTCTTGGACCTTCCACGGTAATCTGAGACCCTCTCCTTACCGAGGCTGGCCCAAACCATCTTATTTCTATTTAGGGCAATATTTGTTGTCAATGAAATATTTTCCATGTCGTTCCTAACTTCCATCAATGTTATTCTAGGACTTCACCTCCTTCTTGGACCTTCCACGGTAATCTGAGACCTCTCCTTACAGAGGCTAGCCCAAACCATCTTACTCTATTTTCCATCATCCTTTCCTATATTTGTGGCACGCTGGTACTTCCTCTAACACACTCAAATTACACTCTCTCTCTCTCTTTCTCTCTCTCTCTCTCTCTCTCTCTCTCTATATATATATATATATATATATATATATATATATATATATATATATATATATATATATATATATAAGGGCAATGTCTTGTAGAATGTACACTTAACTTTTAAAGGCATGTGTCGATAACATAGCATTTCTGAAACTCCTCTCCACTTATCCAACCAGCTCGAATCCTATTGGATTATCATAATCTCTCTCTCCATTCTTCTGTATGATAGACCTCATGATGCTAGAATAAATAGGAAAAATGAAGATAAACAAGTGAAAATACTTTTCCCCACTATAAGAGACATGAAAACTTGGACATCATTAGGACCACCAAAAAAGATAAATACCCATTGTACATAACCTACTTTACAAGAGAATACCATACTTTTAAGATGAAATTTATGCACCAATTGATGGAGAGCGCACGTGTTAAGAGTGCATTTTTTCCACTTCTTTTTTATTTTATATTTATTTTTTTGGGGCTCATTAGAGGAACATCATAAAAGATAAATAGAGCTCATTGTACATAACACATTTGAGAAGAGATTGCCAAACATCTAAGACAGAATTTATGAACCAAGTGATGGTGACTGATGAGTGCACTACATAAGTGAATGTGTGCACTTTTTCTTATTTTGCAACATTTATTGATTTTTTTGGTGTGTTTGTGCGAAATACACCATGTTTACCTTCTTGATTAGGATATGTCAAGGAGTATCCAAGTGTTCCAAGTCTACAATACTGCAACCAACTGCAAATGTGAAGTGTCCCAGTAACAAACTAATACTAGAGATAAGTCATTAATAACATGAAAATAACATTAAGTGACTTACCAATAAAAAAGACAATTTTATAACAAAAGCTTGTTACATATTGTATCCTAAAAAAAACTATCCTTGGTAGATTTTGAAGGTACGGGGCCATGATATATAACAAGTCATACACTCATAAAGTGCGACAACATATTATCAATTATAGAAAATCAGATTCAAACCATTGAAAACTCAAACAAGCAAAATGCATGTTATTTAGCCACATCAACATGGGGAAAAGACCTCAAAACAAGTTGTTCATCACAAGTTTAAAGATATGGTGTTCAACACAAGTATAACTAAGAGTTCCTTGCAAAATGTTCTATGCATAATCACCTTCAAACTTTCCACCGTATATGCTCTCCCCACCGGTTCCTGGGAATTGTAAAATGGCTTGTTAAGATTGAAGATTAACCAAACATTCATCAATCAAAACATTCAAAATTATGGCACTCTTCTACATGCTTTAAAAAATATCAAATGTTTATAGCTATTTGGTCATCCGCAACTAGCAATTGACGTAAAGATATAAGAATATATATAACAAGCTAGAAGAGGCTAAGCAATCAATTAATCCTTCATGCTTTAGTGTAATAAGGAATCAAATAGAAAATCAAACTAAATTAGAAACCAGAAAGAACTGAAACATGAACCTGTTAAAAAAAAAAGGAAATGGAAGATGACCTGTCAAACTTATCATGTACCGCTTGTCTGTCAAATGAACGGACAATCTACTATGTATGATACTGGTTTAACTATCAACTAAGATCAAATAAGAATTGAAACATGAACCTGGAGAAAAATAAGGAAATGAAAGATGACTTGTCAAACTTATCATGTACCAATGTACCACTTGTCTGCCAAATGAACAGAGAATCAACTATGTAGGAGACTGGTTTAACTATCAACTTAAATCAAATGAGAATAATCATTAATCAGCCCTAGACTTCGAGCAACATATAACCTTACAATTCTTATCGTCTATGTAAAGAAACACAATTCTAATGTTAGATAGAAAATAAAAGTAAAGACAAATCAACCTAAGACTCAAGACATGTACATTCTCTCGCAGAAAATCGGTTAAACTATGAACAATGAACTAATCTACGAATGGAATGACACATCATCATTGTACCTACTAACAGGACCGCAGGAAAAACAAAATATAATAACCAAGGTACGGTGACGAGATAGAAAGGCATTTAGACCCCATCTTCTTCCACTTAAAATAAGTTATACAGCAAGACAGAAGTGACTGAGATACAATTCATTTCATATTGTATGGGAATTGGGAAATAATAGCCATGTCAAAATGCCACTAAAGGATCCGAATCAGATCACTATACAGGGAAAATGCTGGATTGTAAGACCCAGGTTGTGGATCCAAAGATCCAATCGGGTCATGTACTCAACAAAAGTAATCATGAGGAAACTCCATTTTTCCTTATCATATTCGCTATATTGACTTTGATACAGTGTTCTAAAAAGCGGTCTAGGCGGCCGCCTAGGCGCTAGGCGGCCCCCCACCGCCTCGCCTAGGCCCTAGGCGCTCCAGAAAAGCGGCCAAGCTCCCAGGCGGAGCTAGGCGGGGCAAGGCGGCCGCCTAGGCGGGCTGAGGCTGGCCAGGCGGACCATGTTTGCTTTTGTTCTTGTTAATCACTCAATCTTGAATTATGGTTATATACTTGTTCTTTAAAATAATGGTTTGGGATAATCTTGAACTTATATTAATCTTTAAACATATATATATATATATATATATATTATATCAAAATAATAATTAAAATAATTTAAAAAAAGACAAAACGCCTAGGCGTCGCCTAGGCGCTAGGCGGCCCCCCACCGCCCGACTAGCGCCTAGCGCTCTTTAGAACCTTGCTTTGATATGAGCATATAGCCGCTAATAAACCTACCAAACCAAAAAATACAAAACAATCATCTTTGAGTTGTGAGATTCAAAGAAGAGAAAAAGAAATTCAGCAGTTTCAGTGTTTTATCCCACAAAATTGAATACTTAATATTAAGCAACCAACTGCCAACATTTTATTCTATTCCTTCGATCTCGGAGAATGGGATTAGCATACTTGTAACAGAAAGTTGGTGGTTACCCACAAGTAACTTCTCCAGTAAAAGAGATCATTACCCTTCGAAAGATCTGGGTTTCCAATGAGACTAAGTCAGACAAGAAAGTTGGTGGTCGACCTTTTTTGAAACTTCAAGAGAGAAGAAATCCAATAAGGTTCCTTCAACTTTCTGAACTCTCTCAACCACCCACAATTTCTAGGGCAAATTACATGTTGCCCCTCTGAAGTTTAGCTCAAAAACACTTAACCCGTCCTGTAGTTTATTTGGTTCTAGATCGCTCCTTAAAGTTTGAAATGTTAGCACAATACCTCCTTTTGTCAAGTACTTAATTTCCTCATTTGGTAATTTTTATCTGATCAAAACTGAATTGAAGAAGGCAAAATGTAGTTTTTAACTATAGGAGGGTTAAGTGTTTTTGAGCTAAGCTTCAAAAGAATTGTTCATTCTATATCCCGATTCTCAGAAGCCATTGATGACTGGCGAGCATCTGCAAGCTTCAGTCATGCAGGAACTCTCTCTCTCTCTCTCTCTCTCTCTCTCTCTCTCTCTCTCTCTCTCTCTCTCTCTCTCTCTCTCACACACACACACACACACACACACACACACACACACACACACACCCCACCCCACTACGGATGGGCAGCAGGAGGTCCAGCCGGCAGGCAACGCGGCAAGGCACCATCTCTCTATTTTTCCATATAGAATGAGTTGATCTCTCTCTCTCTCTCTCTCTCTCTCTCTCTCTCTCTCTCTCTCTCTCTCTCTCTCTCCACACTACGGATGGGTTGCAAGAGGCTCTGTTACCAAAAACTCGGATTTTTTGAACAATTCACAATTAAAACACGGCTTATTCAATAAACGTTCACTACGCGACTCTTTCCCATTTTTTGAAAAAGTCATGATTTTTATGTTTTAATCCCGATTTACACGTTTTAATCGCGATTAATTGCGTTTTAATCCCGTTATGTACTACTCAAAAAACATGTTAGAACATCTATATATAAATATGTTCTAAAATTCTACCGTTTGTTTCCCGACCTTTCTAACTTTTTCTCGATTTTTCCGACTTCTCCCATGGTCGATTTTTTCCCAACTTCCGACTTGGTAACTATGGCAAGCGGTCAAGCCGCCAAAGGCAAGCAACGCGGCAAGGCACCATCTCTATATTTTTCCATATAGACTGAGTTGATTACTCCTTTCCTCTTCTAAGTTTTAATGCTCTGTTCTTTTTTCCTTTATCTAAAATTTATTTATTTATTTTTATATATTTGGCCAAAGAGTTCTGATATTGGACTTGTTAGTTGCTACGCATATCTCAATCTCTCAGAATCCAGCCCCACTAAAATAAATTTACATAGTTTTAAAGAGAGGATCCTTTAAGATGTGATTCACAAGCGGCACATAGACAAATACATCACCTATAAAAATACCAATGATAATCACATGCTTCTGAAGAACAAGATGATGGAATTGTTTTTCCAAAACAAATGAACTAATCTTTTGTCCAACATGCCAAGTGATATTAATTACTCCCCCCCCCCCAAAAAAAAAAAAAAAAACCACAAAATATGCCCACCCAAAGACCCTTTCTGAAGGTCAATCCCGAAATGCAAAATCATACAGTTTCCAATACGCATAACTAATAAATTGCAAAAGATCATGCCTTCAGCTCAAGCTCCAATTGTCGATCAATGATATTGTCTCATGACATGCTCCAAAGAATTGTTCATTAGGATAACAGTAATTTTAAATAACCTGTGCTCTTCGGACAGACAAAATAGAATTTTTTTAATTTTCCGACGTTCCACGTATTGCACATAAGTGAATTGATCTGGCCTTCTCTCCACTCAAGATATAAAATCCCTTTCCATATACAACTATAGGAAATATATCCAAAATGTGCATATATTCCAACATTTATGGATGTCTACAATACAATACTGTAAAAGAATAATTAAGGAAACAATTATATGTTGATACAAAGTGGACTCGTGTAGGGTGAATCTTAGCAAATTTACAGTCATGTTCAACATAGCAAAATACAACCTTAAATACTACATCACAAGAAAAGCAGTCGTGGCCATCAGCCCTGTATCCTACAGCATAAACAAGATAACCGACCAAAACAAAAAAGGCTATCACATCTAACTCGTGCTAACTGGAAAACATATTCAGAGGCGATTTCATTGGGTCAGCAACTGCGTCATATGAAGAGAAGTGAAAAGAACATACTTGTGCCATGAACCCTTTAATGATACGATGGAAGATTGATCCTCTATAGTGTAGGGGCTTCCCAGTTGAGGGTCCACTTCCCTTCTCTCCTGCCAAAGCACAATTTTATCAACAGAAATGCAGTTATACAATGTTTAAATGGTTAAAAAACAATCATTCTTAGCATTGCAGCCACAATGGAAATAAGTATCGCTTCAATTCAGGTTAGGCAAAGAAGATAAAAAGTTTGACAAATGTGTACTATAACCAACTGATGGAGATGTTAAGGAAGGTAACCACATTGACCTTTTCCATCCCTTGACAACAAATTGACTACCGTATAATCAAAGTTCACTTCTAACAACATTTCTGATTTCTCTCATGCATCCATCCATCCACATGGATTAATTGGATGCATGAGTAGGAAGACATCAATTATGCATTGGACAGATTTCCATTTGCATCCTATTTTATGCACATGTTTGGTGGATGCATTGATCGTGGGTCATTTTATGTTGTCTAATGATACATATTTCTTGATTATCTAGTATTTGTTATTATTTTTCACGCATGTTAAGTGTATATATTTAGCCTTATTGTATAGGTTAGTTCTTTTGGGGGGTATCTTAACCTTGGGTGACCCCACCTCATGTACAACATATATATAAGGGCATTATTTTCACGCATGTTAGTGTATATATTTAGCCTTATTGTATAGGTTAGGTCTTTTGGGGGGTATGTAAACCTTGGGTGACCCCACCTCATGTACAACATATATATAGGGCCATAACCCCCATTGAGTGAGATATTTCATGCACTCTCAAATCTCCCTCACCTCTTAGGGTTAACATGGTATCAGAGCCATCTACCTCTCCACCTCCTTGAGCTACCTTCAATCAAAGATCCTCGTCGGCAGTCTATCAACATCAATTTCGCCCTCGGTAAAAGAGCTCTCCGGAGTTGTACGAGCTCATCACCGATGACACATCATCCTCAAATTTTGTGCACCTTGTGTCTGGTACCAAATCCATTAGATCTTATATCATCTTTGGCGAGATATCATCCATGGCGAACGAGACACCATTGCCGAGATCTCATCTTGATGAATCTGACTGCATCCTAATGCAATAGGGATCGTTGAATTCATTGTAGAGGTCTCGCAGGTTCATATCCGCAACATGGATCACATAGGCCATCGCAGAGTTCCTTAGTATCGTTGAGGTACTCTTTGGATGAACCTTGTGGCGTATGACTTGTGGGGGCATGTCGATAGTACGAAATCGACTCCACCTTCCTCCACAACTTCTACCACTACTAAGTCTATGTCTTCCAACTCATCGTCTGCTACTCCTGCAGCAGAGTGGTCTAGTACAGATAAGCTTATTTGTGCGTACATGTGTGGTTCAGTCTCTCACGATCTTTGACATGAGACTATGGTTTGAGATTCCCGGGAGATATGGTTTATCTGTCTCGGATGTTCGATCAAGTTGGCGGAGCCCGTAAGTTCGTGACTACCAGTTGCTTCGAGTCTGAGTCCTTGACTCGGGGAGACTACACTATTCACGAGTTCTTTGCTTCGATGTCCACAGTTTGCTAGGAGCATGTTACCATGGAACCTACCAAGTCTGATGCGCCTGCATCCCGAGTTTGGATGTTGCTTCATTTGAGTTGCATGCAAAGAAGACACGTTGGGGCACTCTAGCACCCCATTGTTCCGGTGTCTCCGACTATGTTCTTATTATCACTTCTCGCCTTACTAGCCAAACCATTCTTGGAGGAGACAGGGGACCTGCTGGAGACTGGCGTCGTGTCGAAGACAGGAGGCCTGCCGGTAGTGCTGCCCTCCCACCTTTCATGCACTTACTACAAGAAGCGCAGTCATACACAGGATACTTGTTATAAGATCGCCAAAAGGCCTGGTCCACCACAACGACATACTGATACTACCGCTACTTCAAAGTTCAAAGTTTTTATAGTTTGTTGCTCAGCTACGACAGATTCAAGAGGCTCTACCGTCGAGTGACGCTTCTGCCATGTCGCCTCCACTGGTATTGCCTCTGTCACATGGATCCCGAAATCGAGAGCCACTCACCACTTGACTTTCGACGCTTCCGCCTGATAGTATTCCCCTTGAGTTCCAGATTCGTACCGTTGATGGATCCCCCCTATTAGTCTCTTGTCGAGGGTCGATCACCACCTCCTATGATTCCACTGGTTGTCTTGTACAGTCTGACATTCTTCTTACGCCTAATTTGTCGATGAATCTCATTTCAATTAGTCGACTTGTTGATTTAGGCTTTAACACCACTTTCTCATCCTCTTTTTGTTTGTTGCAGTACCCTCGTTGGTCGTACCAACCAGAGGATTGGAACTGGACGTAGAGTAGGTGATTGTATCACTTGGAGCACCTGCACGTTCCCTTCGCTTCCACCGCTTTTGCTTCTGCTTGTGCAACTTCCGACCTTTGGAACCAATGCATTGACCACCCTTCAGTCGCTTGGCTCAGGAGTATGTTTTAATTGAGACAGTTTGGTGATATCCATTTTACTTCTTCGTGTGTGTGTAGATTGGCTAAGCATTCAGCTCTGTCATTTCCTTACAATGAGTTTGTGTCATCTTGTATCTTTGATTTAGTGCATTCTGATATGTTTGTTTCTAAATTTCACTATTATGTGAGCTTTATCGATAATTTCTACTGTCTTACTTGGGTTTACCTTTTACGTCGTCGACTAGATATATCGTGACTTCACTAGTAGTCCACACTCAATTTAAGAAAAGGGTTAAGATTTTTCTTTCTAATGGTGCTCGTGAGTATATCTTTCGATTTTCGTGATGTGCTTTTCACACAAAGGATCTTCCCTTGCATTCATGTCCTTACACATGCTCAAAATGGAGTAGCTGAGAAAAAGCATCGCCAAATTCTTGAGACAGCTCAGTCCTTTTAGTTTTCTACAATAGTCCCTCGTTTTCTACATCAATCCCTCGGCAGTTATGGGCTGAGATTCTCCTTACCTTTGTGAATTTGTCCATCTTACTAATAGTTAAACAAGAATTGCTTTGAAAATTATAAGTAAATTTAGAAAATAGGAGTCCTTGATGGTCCACATCAGCAATTTCATCAAGAAGTGTTTGATCTCTCCCAAGACCACCACCTCAGCTTGTTGGACGGGATTTTGTACCGACTCCTCAATGGGCATCTCTATGAGGTATTCCTCGATGGAGTACGCTAGTGTATTGCAACGATGGGATACTCCTTCGGGACGATCGATAAAAAAGAATAATTCACCTTCCTAGGAATCCAATCAAACTGAACAAGGATTTGGGGTGATGGAAGGCAATGGATGTGATTGCAATCATCGCACAATTTCATTCATCAACTTCTAGATCTCTCGTCAGAAATAATTCAATTGCAATAGGAGATCAACAAGTTAAAAACTCCTATGTGAGCTTCGTGGTAATCCTCTTCATTGTTGCCATCTCTTTATCACTGGCATGATGAAACCTCAGCATGAGGACATACCTTGCAGCCATAGCCTCCAATACTACTTCCTCCCCAACCAAACAGGTGGAAAAACCCACATTGATGCAAAATAATACAGGGAAAATATTCAATTGGTGAACAATCTACAAGAAACCATCCACTGCAGAGAAGAGAAAGGGAAATGAAGAGTAAAGAAGGCCAAATAGGCTCTTACCAACAAAATAAACAATGACTAGAATATAATTTTACTCATTAAAAAAATATATCATTACAATGGGGAGGAGAGCCATATAAACTATCAAGGGCCAAACCTAATCCATCTAAGACTGATAAACTAAAAAACAAGGGACATGATTTAAGTAAGAATCCGAATAGTACTACAAATATAAAATAAAGTTCTCTTATTCATTTTTTTTTATTTTCCTTGTTTTCCACAAAGAAAAAAAGGGAGGATAAGAAATAAGGTAGAGGAAGACGTGGGGTTAATAGTTAGATTTAAAATAACATCCAAATCATAAATTGCTAAGAATATTCCATAAAATTCTAGAAAATTCCCAAAAAATAGAAAAGGACCAACAACCATTAAATTCTTTAAAAGGACTCAACACAATTCATTAATGACACCCAATGGCCTTCAATTTATCAACTCAAAATTTGAACTTCAAGTGCCTTATAGATGTCCCCGCATCATCTAAAAAAGGAAGCATATTGAAAAATAAAAAAGAGATCAACAACAAGATAGATCCATATAGACCTTAATCACTGTCTCAAAGGTATATACCTACAGTTTAATGAATATGCTTTTTTTTGCACTATATGTTTTAGTTGTCTAGTGAAATTAAATTTTCAAAAGATAATAGGGTATTGGATTCTTTACACAAAAACCATGGGCCAAGTTTTAGATTAATAAATCAACAACTAAATTGATCTATAGAGATCTTCCTCATTGTGTCAAAAGTATGTACCTATTGTTCGCAGTATATTTTATGTCCATAAATCCATTCTATGTTTTTAGCTATCTAGCAAAATTGAAGTTTCATAGAATAATAGGGCTCAAATTCTTAAGAAGTATAGGAAGGAGAGCAAGCAAACACTACTAAACTATGTCCTATTCGAGCATTTCATTGAACAATCATACCCCACTGCTTTCAAAAAAGCAAACTAATAAATTAATAAAAGGGAAATTTTCAAACAATAAAGACTTTCTCTTCCTATTAAAAAGTATAGTAGAGTTGCACCATCTTTACATATCTACAAGGGGAAAGAGTGGAAAGTTATTACTTTGGCTATGAAAATGAAGAAATATGACCACATTGATACATCATTGCTAAAATTGTAATAAACACCAACTACTTCGTCCTGAATATGCAGATGCATTGGTTAGGCTTGTTACATCACAAGGAGTCACACCTAGCGAAGATATCCAAATTAGTGTTAATGATCGCACCATGTTTCCCAAGATCATGGAGAATTTACTTTTCCACGGAGAATAGTGCTTTAACCTCTACTGATGCAAAGTTTTTGGTTTCTCTAAGACCCTATAGGTTTTAGGGCCAATTTAAAACTAAAAAACCTCTTCAGCACTTAATTGCTTTATGCCAATAATTTATCTTTCTCGAAGTTGATACGCGAGGGAATAGTACAACCAGGAAAAAATGCTCAAAAATTTATCAAATTATTGATTGTGCCACAAAGACCATGCTCACGTCCTAATTGATCCCATGGGAGGAATATGTACTTACAAAAGATCGTTGAGATTTGGTTTATGACCAAGTACAGAAAACTTTTGCTCGCTTCAGTCAACTCCCTTATCCTAATATTCTAGTGATGGTGAATTTGAATCCTAATCAACTCCATAAAAGTCATTTTTTTTATGATAAACCATACACACCCATAACTATGATAAATTGTTGTTTTCATGCCATTAATGGTACTAGTACAGTAGTACCGATGCCATAAAGAGGGAATATATAATTATTTTTATATTTCCTACCTACTTCCTATGACCACATTCCTATACAAGAAGTCGTGATGGATACAAATTGCAAAGCAGTACGAGAACTGACCTGAAAAATGAAAGGTCAATTATCTTAGGGATCAAATCTCTCCTACCTATGCTAGTAAATAATGTACTATGTGCGACTAGGAACCCGAACATAGACACGGATAAGGAGACTCATACAGACACAACAAATCCTAAAAAAATTGGAGACGAACACACACACACAAGCATATATATACATATATATAGGGTCAGGATCCAGGGACACGCTACTCTGTCAAATTTAGACACGCATCTCCAAACCCTTGATAGAGATTTCAAAATTTCTTGATTTTTCGTGAGGGTGATAACCTTGCATTAGATAGTACATCAGCAAAAAATCAACACATTCTAAAACCTATAGACTGATCAAATGTTCTCTTCAATTTGACGGTTAAAATGAACAGTCGATAATGTTTTTTAGATTTGATACACCAAAAGGGTTTAAAATGTGCTGATTTTTTTTATGGATGTGCTATCTGAGGGAAGATGATCATCCTTACAAAAAATCAATAACTTCTAAAGCCTCACAGTCGTTTGATCCCCTCCAGATCCGGTGAATCACACATATTCCTTCCAGCCCCCCCCCCCAGTGAATCGCACTCGGTCCCCTCCGGCAGACCGCCCCCGACCAATAAATCACACTCATCCTCTCTGGTAGGCCCCTCGACCGGTGAATCGCACTCACCCCTTCTTGATCAGACGGCTGCAAAGCTGGCAGTCTACTTTTCAAATTAGGTGTATGGGGCCCAGGAAGCTGAGCTTGAGTTCACCATTCAAATGGTAAACTTGAATGGAGAAATTGCCACGTATCCTGAGAAAGTATTAAACCTCTTTAACTTTTTGCTTTGTCTTTTTAGTATTCAGCCCTCTTAAAAGTCTTCCCCCTCTTACTTACTTTGTCTTTTCAGTGGACACATGGCGCAATATAAACCATGTTTCATCATTCATTTGTGAACTCAAATTCACCAAACCTATATATATATATATATATATATATATATATATATATATATATATATATATATATATATATATATATATATATATATATATATATATATATATATATATATATATATATATATATATATATATATATATATATATAGAGAGAGAGAGAGAGAGAGAGAGAGAGAGAGAGAGAAATGCTATAATGCGGCAAGCGGTACGTTCGGCACCGCACCTCAGCCGTCTGATGCAACAGCTGCGTGCATCGCATGCGCGCAGCGGTGCATCAGACGGCTACGGTGCGGCGCCGCATTTACCGCATGCCACATTATAGCATGTCCATTATATATATATATATATATATATATATATATATATATATATATATATATATATATATATATATATATATATATATATATATATATATATATATATATATATATATATATATATATATATATATATATATATATATATATATATATATATATATATATATATATATATATATATGGACTGGGATCCGTTGACAACCCAAAATGGGAGGTAAATTTACCTCCAATTTTAAAATTGATTCAATCGGTGGATAGAGGTTTTCGAATTCGCTGATTTTTTGTGAGGATGATCAACATGGCAAGTTGATCATCCTCACAAAAAATCAGTAAATTCGGAAACTTATAAGGGCGACAAATGTGTTATTCAAATTAACGGTTCAAATAGACGGTTCAGAAAAGTTTGATTCAATCGGCGCCCTTAGAAGTTACATAGTGATCATCCTCACAAAAAATTAACAAAATATGAAACTTCTAAGGGTGCCGATTGAATCAAGCTTTTCTGAACCGTCTATTTGAGCCGCTAATTTGAATCAAGCTTTTCTGAGCCGTCTATTTGAGCCGCTTTTCTGAATCAAGATTTTCGAATTTGCTGATTTTTTGTGAGGATGATCAACATGGCAAGTTGATCATCCTCACAAAAAATCAATAAATTCGGAAACTTATAAGGGCATCAAATGTGTTATTCAAATTAATGGTTCAAATAGACGGTTCAGAAAAGCTTGATTCAATCGGCACCCTTAGAAGTTTCATATTTTGTTAATTTTTTGTGAGGATGATCACTATGTAACTTCTAAGAACGTCGATTGAATTAAGCTTTTCTGAACCGTCTATTTGAACCGTTAATTTGAATAACACATTTGACGCCCTTATAAGTTTTAGAATTTGGTGATTTTTTGTGAGGATGATCAACTTGCCATGTTGATCATCCTCACAAAAAATCAGTAAATTCGGAAACCTCTATCCAACAATTATGGTGAGTTGTAAGTGGGAGGTAAATTTACCTCCCATTTTGGGTTGTCAACGGATCCCACCCCTATATATATATATATATATATATATATATATATATATATATATATATATATATATATATATATATATATATATATATATATATATATATATATAATGGACATGCATTGACAATAATAACAGTATTCATACACCGTGAATTCATATCATAACAAAACATGATATTTTATATTTAACATTCATCATGTCTTTCATTTAAAATCAACATCCAAAATAAACAAAAGCATTCCATTTTGTTTTAAAATTCATCATTTTTTATAATAAACCAAAAATGAGTTAGTTTTATATACAAAATCCAAAAGTTCCCTAAATCCACATGTCCTCAAAGTGTCCGTGGAGTGTCCAAGGCATATCCGATGAAAAAAAATATGATTAAAAAAATTGGACGTAAACAAGAAGTATCTGACACATGTCCAAGGCGTGTTCGACAGTGTCCGACATGTGTCGGACACTGACACATACCTCTAGGGAAGTGTCCATGCTTCCTAGATGTGTAGCAAATACAATGTAATCGTATCTTATCATATAGTTAGGAAAGTTTGAAAATAAAGAATTCAGTTGGATATTAAATGAAGAAAATTGTAGTCGGAAAAACTTATTACCTGTACAAAGGGCTCGAAAGTTTTCAGCTGTCTTGGGGACAATGTCGGCAAAAAGCTGCAAAAATATGCAAATAGTGAGCAGCATTATATTGAGCATCACTCCGAATTCATGAGATGTAAAAAAAAGAAAGTGCTCTCTTGAAATTATGAAAGCAATGGGTACCTCAAAGACCATCCTTCTAGCAGGAAGGTCATCTATAGTTACGTCCAAGTAGACACGTGGGTTCTCCAATTTTGTCATTTCCTCTACCTCAGCTATCGTGAAACCAATCAGGAATATATTTGACCTGAAGCATTTCCAAAAGACCAAGTTCATCAAAACACAGAACAATATATCTTAATCTGTTACAGTGAAGAAGATGGAGGGATCATCTTCAATAACTCATGGACGTTACAACAAAAAATCAAGAGGCTACTTGTTCAGGTTATCATTACTGCCCACCCATGAACTGCAATCTGGCCTGTAACAGAACACATGGTATTTTATGCTACACCGTGAAATTAAAAAAAAAAAAACCATAAAATAATCAAATTCAGATATTAGTCTGAAGTTGAATAGAGTTACGAATTCCCGGTAAAGAATCTTCCATTTTTTACACTTCCACGACACCCAAGATAAATCTGTTCAACCCAAACCTGATAACGAACTGATGAGAACAGTATGGGCGCAAAAGATGACTTTTTCGCTGATCTCCGATCAGCTGGCCAAAAAAACACCCTTTTATCTATCTCATACAAAATCTCGTGAAAAGATAAAACTTTCCAATCCATGGAATCTCGGACGTCGCCTTAGATCTGCATAATTATTCCAAACCCCAAACCCTAGTGGGATGATGCATAACACTAACGCGCTCACAATATCAAGAAAAAATTCGAAAAAATAGAAATCATAAGAAAGGGAAGGAGATCCGAAGAAACAAATCGATCGACGGGAGCTAGATTGATTAAGAAACAAAAAAATAAAAATTAATAATTCGATGGACACATCACCGGAGTGAAGGGGGGAGAGGGAAACCCTAACGTCTACCTTCAGAGAGGAGCAGCAGCAGCTGACGCCAAGCCACAGAACTGTGGAGCGATGAGAACCCCCCAGAAAAACCTAGAGCACGGTTGAGCCCTCAACCCGAGATTTTATTTACCTATACTCGGTGGCTGTTTTACCCAAATCTCCTCGTTTTGAAGCTAATTTACGGAAAAACCTACGGCCGGTAGGGCAACGGGAATCCGATGCGATGCATCGGACGAGTGTGATTTACTCTCTCGTGTGTACTGCATCGGACGGCTATTTGTGTATCAATAGCGCTGCAACTCGGACGGTTGGACCGGTCAACACGAGCTCAACCCAATATTCCAACCCGCAACCCAATCCAAGCCAATCTTCAACGACTAAGGCCCAAGCAAAACCCAACCAGTTAATATACTAGTAATGCCCGTGCCCAAGGGCACGCAAAAGATTTCGAGGGCGACAATAAATACTTTAACGGCGGGGACAATTTTGAAAAAAAATGATAAAAAATATTTCAAGGAATATGACATTATTTCGAAAATGGCAACTTCGAGAGTGGCGATGATATTTCAAAGGAGATAGCAATATTTCATTAGCGGTGATAATATTTTGAGGGAGATTACAATATTTTATGAACTATCATAATGCTTGTGTATTTCGGCACTCGAACATGATTGCAAAATTTGTTCGATGACACCCAGAATCGACGGGGGCATCCATATTCGGCTAGAGAGCCCAAACTCAACGAAAATAACCTTATTTGTCGGCGATGCTCATATTCGGAGATAATGCTCGTGCATGCTGCATTCAGACGGTCAAACACTTTCGACGAAGGCTCCCATATTCGTGAGAGGGGGGTTCAAAATTCATTTGTCGGCGTCCACATTCGGTCGTGACGGTGGTTTTAAATTTATAGCACCCAAATTCGATGAAGGATTTACTCCTCAAATTAGTGGCCTTGCGGATCGGTACCATGGGAACTAAATTAAAGCTACTGCTTTTCAAACTATGCACAATCATAGTTACTAAATCCCATCCTCTCCAATAAGCTCACCATATTCAAGAATTTTCTTGTTTGGCTCAATTAGCTCACCACATTCAAACATTTGGCCCAACCCTATTCAAACAATTAGCTCACCATATTCAAACAATTAGCTCTCCAATAAGCTCACCACATTAGCTCTCCAATATGGTCACCACATTCAAAGAATTTTCTTGTTTGGCTCAATTAGCTCACCACATTCAAGAATTTTCTTGTTTGGCTCAACTCCAAACATTTGGCCCAACCCCAAATAAGCTCACCACATGCATCATTGTTCATAGTTTCGTGTATTTCATTCTCGACAATTATTGTTAGTCTGTTAAGCTCTTCTTCCATGCATATTAGATATTTTTTCACAATTGAATCGGCCTCATGATATTGATATGTCTTACTCCTACATCTATGTCATATTGCATTTATCTCACTTGTGTTTGCTGCTGATGTCATATGACAACCCCCTCCTAGCCTATTTCACATCCATTAATATCAAAATTAGGCTTAGTTGTAGCTGCTTTAGTCCATCTATTAAAAATAAAATGTGCAGGTAACTCATCACAAAACATATTTCGAAACACCACCAAGATATGTCTACAAAGAATTCCCTCATTTTCAAACATCCGACACTCACACCATGCCTTATGCAAAGATGCATCATAAGTAACATGTCTTACCTTGGCTTCTATATGTCTTTTAATGACAAAAATAGATGAAAGTCCATCATTTGCAAGATCTCAAACCTCATACTCCATAATTGCTAGCAATTCATCCTGAAAGACATTAAAAATTTCAGAAGTGTATATTTCTGTCATTTGTTTCTCCATTACAAACCGAGTCTTCATTTGTGGTCTACTATGCATTGACATATTGTCTGCCTCAAACTATCTATGCCTTTGTTTCATCACAGCTAGCTCAAAATGGCTATAAAATTTTACCGACGAATTTTTTTTTCTTACATAGTGGCCAAAAAAAGAATTCATACTTTCGCTCCTTTGGGTAGTCCTCATTCCGGCTAAGAATGCATCTTTTGAGTAATTAGGAATTCATTCATGACATTTCATATAAAGAAGCTAACTATTCATTTCCATGCAAATGATATTCATCTATAATCTCAACCCATTTTGCCTCAAACTCCTCTGGAGTATCAGAGTTGTAAACACAACTTTTAAAATATTTCTTGAAGTCATTTTGGTAGAACACGATACCTGACTTTTCTGAACACTTCTTCATTATGTGCTACATGCAGTAACGATAATAAGTTTTTTTGTAAAGCTCTTATAACTGTTGCACCCATTGCAGGATCCTGATTTGTAATTATAGGAAATTGATGCTTTCCAAACATTGCGTCGATCCACTTCTGAAATAGCCATATGAAAGAACCAATTTTCTCATATTTGAGAAATCAACAACCAAATATTGTAGACTGTTCATGATGATTAACTTCAGTAAAAGAAGCAAATATCATTGAATATTGGTTTGTGTTATATGTTTTATCAAAAACAACATCGCCAAAATAGGTGTAGGATTTTCGCGCAAGACCATCGGCCCAAAATAAATGTGTCAATCTTTTCTCGCTATCAATTTCATAGGCATAGTAAAATGATGGGTTTATTTCTTTTCAATTATGAAATGCTCAATAATATTTTGCACATCAAATTTCCGGTCTTCTCTGTTACCTCTCTTATAGTTCCTTAAATCTTTTTCCGTTCATCCAACTTTATTCAAACCTTCAGTTTGTATCCCAAAGACTTGAAGAATTTTAGAAGTGCATATCTTAGCCTTTTTGTACTTTGTAAAGAGTGTTTTTTTCACTGGTGTAAGATTGCGGTGTGAGAGAATCAAATGTACTTTGCTCGATGAACTCAACGGATGATTGTGCCCTTCTTCAAACCTCACAACCAATCACGTTCTATCTTACTCTTTTTTAATTCGTACCATCGCTTAGCAGCCTTCTATTAAAACTCTTATTCTTCTTCTTCTTTGTTCGCCCTCACCTCCATGATTGGATTTTTCTTTTGCCACAAATAGTCCTTCTTTCCAGCATACAAAAATTTTAGAGTTTAGTTCTTTTGTCTTCTTATGATACGATGTTGTGGATTTTCGAACATCAAATTCTCCCGCCTTAGAATAATTATCATAAAAAAACATGCCTTCCTCTAATGATTTCAATGACATTCTAACTTTAGGTTTTATCTCATCAACAACTTGAGGAATCCAAGTACTATTGTCTTCATATTCATTTCCTTCAAAATTTGTAAACGACCCTTCTTCACCATTCATCTTTAAAAGGTAAATCTAGAGAATACATGCAAAAGATAATAAATATACAATAACTTCTCCATAGCAACCAAACATTGAAAAATTAACAAGTCAATCATTAAAAAATATTACTGAAAGTGGAGCAATAAAAATTATGAATTTTAACAACATAAGAAAAACATAAGCACTAGAGGATCAACTCAATTAATGCCACAATCAACTCAATTATAGTACTTATTTTGGGAAATGGAAGTGGACTCACTGTGAGCAGATTTACCTATAAATTATTTTCATGCTTTAGATTGGTTGTCACCTTGGGTGAAAGAAAAATAAAATAAATCACATTAGCTGAAGAAAGCACTACATGGCATATGAAGCAAGCATCCAGGAGCCTAAAACAACAAGAAATTTCTATTCATCTGTCAAAATTTTCATCAGAAAATAAGAAAGTGAAAATAGAATACAATACGTACAATTCTCCAACAAAAAAAATAATAAAGTACCTACGAAAAAAAGAGAGGCCATGACCATTTCTTCCAGATTAAGAAAGCTAGCAAGGATATTTAACTTAATATCAAATACAAGTGAGGGGATCGTGTCCAGCAAAAAAAAATTTTGAGGGGATCGCAGATGATAGGAGTTGATTTTCTGGTTGGTAGGATTTGATCCTCCAATTTCTTCTGAGGGTTCGATCGGCGCGAGGTCCGTCCGGTGAGAGGAAGACTTGTCAGAGGGGAGATCAATCGGTTGTAGTGCTGCTGCGAGTCTGACCGGGGAGAGGGGAATCGGATGAGAATAAGGGGAGGCTGATTCCGTTGAGAAGTAGGGAAGAGAGGGGAATCAGCTTCATCCTCTTCAGCTCCTTCGTCGAAAGTGCAGAGATGAGAGGGGGGAGCTCAGCTTCGTCCTCTTCATCTCCTCCGTCCGTGATGTAGAGATGATAGGGGGGAGTTGTCGCTCACCAATCGCAATAGGTCTCAGGTTTTGTGAGAGTGGGAAATCATCCCAGCCATTCGCTCGCGTTACAATCGAACGACAGACGAACGGTTTCACATCTTAAGGCCGTTTCGCATTTTATGGTTTTCGCGATCTCTACCGTTATTGATATAACTCCACGATCTCTACTGTTGACGAGCACCTACGCCTCAAAGAGTATACCACATAAGGCATCAATGTGACAAAACTTAGCTAGTAGCATGTATATGAAAATATACATTTTAAAGAAAAATATATGATTTAGATTCAAGCGAAAAAATAAACAACCAAAAATAAATCAAAAGACAACAACCGTAAAGTACAACAAAGTAAACAAAAAAACAACTAGCACATGCTGGGAAGTGTAACCCTACTACAACATATTTATCATATTAATTAAGTTTGTTTAATTAAAAGTTTGTGGACATATCGATGTCGTTCCCCTAAAAAAATGATGGAAAACCAACATACCGATCGAGAGATAAGATATATATATATATATATATATATATATATATATATATATATATATATATATATATATATATATATATATATATATATATATATATATATATATATATATATATATATATATATATATATATATATATATATATATATATATATATATATATATATATATATATATATATATATATATATATGGTCGGAATCCAGAAACACGCTACTTTGCCACATAGTTAGCCATACATCATCCAAATCGTTAGATAGAGGTTTCAAAATTTATTGATTTTTTTATAAGGATGATCATCTTCCCTTAGCATATCCATAAAAAATCAGCACATTCTAAACCCTTTAGACTGATCTAATAGTGTCTTCAATTTAACGGTTAAAATGAACGATCGATAATGCTTTTTAGATTTGATACATCTAAAGGGTTTAGAATGTGCTGATTTGTTATGAATGTGCTATCTATGGGAAGATGATCATCCTTATAAAAAATCAATAAATTCTGAAGCCTCTATTTAAGGATTTGGATGATGCGTGTCAAACTCCCTGCCAAAGTAGCGTGTTTCTGGCCAAACATGTTTTTCACGGAGGAGTTTCATACTCATCTTGCTTGCTTTGGGAATTATATTCCACAGGACGACTGGACACACCCTAAGACATGTCAAGAGGTTTTACGCCCCAGATTTTCATCCATAACGAAAAACCCGTGGTGTGATTTTAATGCTTTTTTAAAGTAATTAATTTATTCAGCATCATTTGCTCAAACGATCCGCGCCCTAGGGCAAACCCAAGTCAAAAAGGGTACTCGACATTAATACAAGCACAAAGTACTCGGAATATGGTCTTATCTAACCCATGGCCGAAGTACTAGAACACCCATGCACCTAGATAGAGTCCATCCTTACAAAGGAGATAAAAAGTGTGTTGTGGGCACCGAGTAATTACAACAAGAGAGCGAAAAAGAGGGAAAACTCGACTGCCTGGAGCATCACTCTTAGGGGATGAGCCTAACTCAATATTTTCCCTATTAGTAATGCTCAGGAGCACGCAATGGGTCAAATAGGCTGGGATCTCATGTCCACTTGTCTGGCCTGAAGGCCCCTCACTCATAGATTACTATTTTATTTAACAGAGCAATTTGTATAAGTTTCCTTGTTTTATTTCTATAGAAAGGTAACCCTTGTAATGACATTATATATAGACAACTTTCTTTTCTAAAAAAAATATTTATTGACTACAACGACTATTTGGCAAGGGCATTGGCTCTAATTTGATTCCTCGAACTGTATGCTTCAACGCCTAGCGACGCTTAAAGCTACAATTCGACTCCGCTCCTGCTGTAACTACCGACCGCTAGCTCCATCGTCTGGAACCTAAGTTTTGTTGTAGCTTGTATGTCCTGAGCATGGATTTCTGTATTAACATTAATAAAGATAACTTTGGTGATTATTTTAATTAGAATACTACTTTGGTATATGTTAATTCATATGTAATAAGGACCCTAGGGAACACAATAGGCCATTGAGGTGCATGGTGGATTCATGCATGAGAGACCAGTGGACCAGTCCTATTTAGACCTAGACTGAGTTCACAACTTTGGTGATGTTGGTCGCTTCACCGAGAATAAGCTAGTGGCAGGTAGAGGAATGTAGTGAAGTCTCCACCATGGAAACATTGGATCTCTATTTACCTAACCATGCACGATGATCGTGTTGAACAGGAACCAAAACGGTGCACACATTAGTGTATCAGAGCCTGGTGCATAACCCATCTTACTACTATAGATACTATGTCCCCAATCCTGAGGAACGATGCACACTGAGCCAATTGGCTATGTAATGCTTTGATATGCCAACGTGTGCGAACCTTCCATAGTCCAATACTACGGTACGCTGTGTTACTCGGTTGGCACTGGAGTGGCATGCAACCCCTATAGATTATCTGACATCCAGAGTCAATATATCCACATAACTAATTCAGATCTGGTGGTTGTCAGTATGACTGACGATGTTCCGGATACTAGGCATAATACCAGAAGGTGTGTAGTGTTATAGATGATAAGTCATCAAATTATAGTCAAATGATCGATCGGGTTCTAATGGTGCTCCCCATCGCTCGAGTCGAATCTTAGCACCAGTAATAGCAAGAACTAAATATTATCAGAATATGGTAGAGAACAGGGTTATGAGGTAGTAACATAAGTTTAAGATCACTATAGTTCAACCCGCGTTGTACTCTGGGTGGCTACGCGGTTTAATCGTATTAGGGCTGATTCGCTGAACTTTCAGTATGTTACCAGAATAATTAATCAAGGATCCAATTGGAGCTAGAGATCATGAACCCTGAAGGTTCCATACTGTCGTTGTGTATATAAATTATTTATTGACTTGGTTGGATACGTTAGATGCGAAGTGGTGCGATGGAGTGCAAGCCCGAAGCCTAAGAACCTAATTCATATGTGTTAAATGGTCATATGGGTTTTTTGATAAATACTAAAATATGGCTCAAAATATATTGAATATGTATCTTAAAATGAGCGAAAAAATTCCAAGAGCTCATAGACACTGTTGGAGCTCGATTTCGAGTAGCGCACCTCACTCTATCTCACTTACAGTGTTCCTCATTCGTAAGGGCATTTCTATCCAAGACATCACGGAAGATAGGGGGAAGCCCTAACCAACCTCTCCCTCATCCCTATCTCTAAGGGGGGCGGCCCTATAAGAGGAAAAGGAGAAGAAGAGGTCGACCCTTGCTCCTTTCCTCTCTAGAAAATTCGACCCTTCTCCTATCTCCCTGTTTGTGGTTTCGGCCAAGGAAGAAGGAGGAAGGAAACAGAAGGAAGAAAAGAAAATGAGAAGGAGGAGATCTCGCGGCTCACCATCGTCTTCGCTACATCCTTCGTCGGCATGTCATCCTTAAACTTAGAGATATGATGTCGTGGGTTCCTCCATTCGCAAAGTATAAGGTGCTATCCGACAGCATCCCTCTCGGTTTATGTGCGGATCATCATCAACCATTGTTCTGCTCTCCTCATATTAATCATCCGGAAGGTATGATGATTTTAAACACTTAACTAGATGCATGCATTTAGATCCTTCGTAAATCGTAGTATGCCTCTAGGATGTCCGCATATATGCTAGGTTTAAAGATTTGTATATAGATTGTTTTGTGGAATAGATTGTGATGAAACATTCACTACTCGATCTTTGAATCTATACTTTTGCTTCCGCTACGACTTTGATATAAGGATTAAAATCTAACAACATACACAAAACCATTATCACTAAAAAAGAATGAGCAACTTAGTGAAAGCCATTACCATGACTACTAATTAAATAACACGGTACCAAGACGCTACACAACGCTTACCAACACAATCCACCTTAGCTAGGTTATCAAGGTTTGTTGTCGACACATACACACACACACTTAGGCTAAGGGATTACATAAGCCACAAGAAACGAGGGGGAACAACCCCTGTTCTCCAGGTTTATTGACCTAGAAAACTACGACGTGCACACTCCTGAGCACTAGTCCACACAAACAAAGGTCCGATAGTGGTGTCACACAGACCTAGTCCTGCTTTAATAACTCATTGGACCTACTCTGCCTGCGAAGTGCTAGTACTAGCACTCGCTAATATCAACCTTTCTTATGTCCGAAAAAGGCATGACTCTCAGACAATTGTAACGACCATCCTAGAGTTCATATCTAAAGACTCACCACCTCAACGTTGGTCTAACAGTGTCCTCGAACACTCTATGTGGCTATATGAATCCTTACACTAAGTATAGACGGGATGCCGACTTTCACTTGTAGGTGTCTTCAGGCTACTTAAGGGAACACCAGAACAATGTTTAGTCCCGACTAGGCCAATAGGGCAAACAATCGCTTAGGGGTAGGTTTAAATATTGACTCTCTTCCTACACCATGACATTATTTACCATGCTTTAGCTCTGGCCTTTCACCTTGTAAATCAGCCATGTCTTAAAAGCCAAGCAAGTTCTTAATTTTAAGATTTTTTCCGAAAATGTTAAAATCATGAGACAGTCTTACTTATGTGTGCGATGATGTGACCACTATCCAAGTACGATGTGGGGGATAAACTTCGCTCTGTATGCGACGGTCACATTGTTTATATTATGCATATTTTAAACCCTTAGTACACGCATGTGAGACCCCTGCGTATTAGGCATGAATATGGAACAGAAAATATGAATAGTAAATAGTAAAAGTAAAATCTCAATAGTAAAGTCAACTTTACTATTGAAGTCAAGCTCAATAGTTATGTCAAATCTTCATTCAAGGGATGGTTTACACTTAAGCTATATAGGATTCTATTATAGCACATAGGTTAGTCAGTTAGTGTGGCATAATAGTAGTCCTTAAACTACTTAGCATAGTTTGCATCTTTAAATAAAATATAAAAATAACCCTAAATGTTAGCATGATTTTTTCTTTCAAATGGAATATCAAAACATCTCTAAACATTAGCATAATTTTCATCTTAAAATGAACATCAAAACAACCCTATATATTAGCATGACGTTTCCTTCCAAATGAACTTCAAAACAATCCAAATATTAATATGATTTCATAATCAAATAAATATATCAAAATAGTCCTAAAATTTGTATATTTATATTATCAATTAAAACCTCCCAACGGTCCTATTATTTATATGGTTAGCGTCATTGATTAAAACTTTAAAACAACCATGGTTTACATGAACAATTAAACCTTAAAACAATCATAATAATTGAATAATTTACATCATTAATTAAAACCTTAAAACATTCATATTAATTTTATGATTTACATCATCAATTAAAACATCAAACTAGCTCTGAAATTTACATGGTTTAACAATTAAACCTCAAAACATCCTTGATAATTACATGGTTTACATTATCAATTAAAACCTCAAAATAGTCCTACTAATTTCATCATTTACATCATCAATTAAAACATCAAACCAGCCTAATATTTATATAATTTATGCTAACAATTAAACCTTAAAACAACCATAATAAATTTATGGTTTATATTATCAATTAAAACCTCACAACATTTTTAGTAATTGCATGATTATCATTATCAAACAAAACATCAAACAACCCTAATATGACTTACACTAAACCTAACCCTTTAATGATATAAGTGTAGGGCTTATAGTTTTTCTTCTTTTTCTCTTATTATTATTTTTTCTTTCTCTTATTTTTCTTTGTTTTTTTTGAGTGGTTTCTCTCCTTCTTCTTTGTTCAAGGTAGGGTGGAGAAAGAAGATGTGGTGGTAGTGGAAGAAGGGTTGTAAGGAGGAGAGAAGATGAGGGATTAGTGGAGGAGATGAAAAGGATAAAAGAGAGGAGAAGCCACAAGAGTGACCGGCCTCCCCTCTCCACTCTCTTTTATTAGCCATAAAATCCCTCAATTTCCCTCATTATATTTTAAAAACATTAATTTTATTTTCAATCTTTTTATACAACCTGAAAATTTTGGATATTTTTTCCTCCTTAAATTGGTTAATTTAATATAATTTTTGTCACTCATTTATGCCAAAGCTTAATTTATTTATTACAATGACTAGGTCTTAGCTCTAGTTAATCATAGTTTAGTTTAGTTCATTAAGCTTAAGGCCTAATTAAAGCCTCTTAGGCTCCCTTAAATGGTAGATCTTGTCCCTTCTTTTATTAGTTTATTATTAAGTCTTCTTATTAAATTGAAACTAGTCAAAGCCTAGATAATTTAATAGCTTCACTAGTCTTTATTTCCAATTAACCTAGGTTAGTTAACTTCATTAGTTATTAGGGAGCCTAATATGGTCTTCTAGATTTTTTTTAAAAAAATGGACCCTAAATGGGCCTTGATTTGTGGTTATGGCCTTGGGTTTTAAATTGATTTCAAGCTCATACTTGGGCTTGCTTAGGTTTATACTATGGTACCCTTTTGTCTTGAGGAAAGCATGGGGTTACTAGAGATTTTATTAGTGATACGAGGGAGGGGGATCCCCCACTAGGAACTTATGTACATACTACAAAGTTACTTCCCTTATAGTCGATATTACTCAGACAATCATTATTCACAAGTTCATGCATACAAGAGAAATTAGGACTCTTAAAGGAGGCCCTTTAAACTTTGAAAGAACACGTCGTGAACCCTAGGACGATGGTCAACTCTCTTGTGTTTCTTGAGTTTTATTATTATTTATAAGTATTTTGCTTCTACACATTAGGGGTTGCCAATGCCCTTGGCAACACACTGTAAGAGGCCCATAATTCTCCACATTGTTAGCCCAACAAAAACATGTATCAGCCCACTCGGGCCGAAAAGTCAACTACTCCAAAACAAAATTGAAACTGTTATGAAATCTTTTGATTGGGTGGATGTCCACTGTCGGATCTCCTTCATGGAATTAGGGTTTCTCATGTTTTATTGGGCCCAAAGTTTATTCACCTTATAAATAATATATGACCCCAAAGGGTGGGGGTACATTTTCGGTATCTCTTCTCTTCCGTCTTACAACATGTTATCAACACGACGCCTCCGAGCCCGGCAGATCCCATGCAACGAGAGAGAAAATAGATCAGAGGGAGAGAGTAGAACGACCTGACGTGACGAGCACTACGGCGATGAGCATGACGACAACCGATCTCGCGACGACACAAGGTACGCCTGATTACTCCTGACCAAGAAACCAAGTCCCCGGACGCACCATTATCCGTACCGACGTGCCCGACTCCTCGTATTGCTCGCAGCCACACCCGGCCACCGATGCCACAACCCGCCGACGCCAACTCATCCGAGTTCTCCTCTTGTCCGCGGCCACATCCGGTCGTAGTTCACCCAGCCGGTGCATGTGATCCCGTAGCATATCCTGGACTCGGAGCCCCCGAGCACTACAACCCTTACCCCCAACAAGATTGACCAGAGCACTCGGGACTCCTATAGCTTTCTTCGTCGGCTCTTTACTTTACCTCCTCCATAATGGTGATGCGAGGGAGGTCGGCCGAGCACCTACCGGCACTACCAGGCCAAGCCGACATACGACTAGGTTTTACAGAAAACCTAAAACTAGGTTTTCTGAAAGTTTAGAAGGGATGGCATTGATTGAAAATTCAATCAACTTTTAGGGCATAATAGAAAATCTGTTTTATAATTAAAGCTATAAATAAGACCTGACTCGATTTCATAGTTTCAGACCCAACCCGCTAGTTATTAATGGCAAACCCCAGCCATAAAATCTGACTCGACCCGACTGGACAGTGGCAAACCATTAGCCAATTAACTAATAACTTAACCAGGTTTGGGTTTACAGACCCGAACCCAGCCCAGACCAGACCTGGTCCGAACCCAGGCCAAGCCCATACCAAACTAGACCTGGGCCCAGGCTCAGGTAGGCCTAGATCCAGACCCAATCTGTTTTGAGCCCCAATCTGCTATTTATTTAATTTATTTTTTGATTTGGACCGTTTATTTTAATATTGTGTTATTGGGGTCTATCGGGGTCCGATCTTATCGATCCAAGTATGGATCTTGAGTATTTGGGTCGTTCCGGACTCATCAGTATGATTCGATTTTATCAATTCAAATAATTTAATGTATATTTAATATTGATTATCGATTTTAGTTATATGATCGTGGACTCGATCTAAACCGGATCTAGACGATCCAAATATAGATATTGGCTATTTGGACTATTTCAGACACATCAATATGATCTAATTTTATAAATTCAAACAAATTTGCATCTTATCACAGTTTATGATAATGCAATTGATAAATATCTTGTTTAATTAAATTGTTAATGCAAGTTTATTTATTAGGCATATCTCTGCTTCATAATTCAAAATAGATATATTACATTTACATCGTATTTTGTTTGATAGTATGAATTGATCTTATTATGGTTGGATAAAAATAGTTTTTACTATTGACAGTATGAACATAATCTTGTGCATTCATCCATAGCCATGTGTGAGCTTGGCTCTAGTTAGCAAATACAATACAATATGGCTATGGATAACTTGTAATTATATTTTTTACTGTGTAGAGGACCATTAGTCCCTATTGTTGGAATTGATGAGTTCTTAGCTTGTAAAAAAAATCTTTTATTCAGAGAAATAATAGAGAGATTGTATTTGAATAAGAATTGCATTAATGGTACGTGATCATATCACGTGTTCTATGATAGAACAACAAGCCATGGTTTATGTAGATCTGCTGAGAGGAAGGCTTAGTGAATTGGAAACATATAACCTAAATTGTTCACAACTATGATAGGGTTGGTTCCCCTATCGTGAGAAGTTGTTGGAATGACAGAGCATAGAATCTTCACTATGATCATTACCAGGCACAGTTACTATGACCGAACGGAGCCAACATGGTGCACAGATCAGTGAGCAGACACTGGTACATTAAGCCGTGTTTCTGCTTAGAGTAGTTGGTCCTAAACCCTAAGGAATCATGACCGGTGGGCTAACCAATTGCGTGGTGCTTTTATGCACCAACGTGTGAGGGATCCATTTATGTGCGACCCAATACCACGGTGCGTTGGGTTACCCGATTGACGTCGCATCGGCATGTCAGTCCTACAGGTTATCCACAACCCTAATCGGTAGTGCGTTCCATGGTCGAACTCACATCACACTAAAACCAAGCCTGGTGGTTGTCAGTCGAGTTGATGACCGGATCCCCTAACTTGGCCAAAGCAAAGGGAAGTATGTTGAGGTTAGTTTACCTGGATGGAACCATGTCAAATGATCACTCGAGTCTGACGATGTTCTCCACCGCTCGAGTCGTATCATGGCACTAAGTGGAGGGATATCATACTACTGTAACTGAGCGGAGATCAGGGGTATGCGAGAGAACATAATAAGTCTAGGAGGATTGGAGGTCAACTTGCGTCGCGCTCTGTTTAGCTTCGCAAGTTAACCGGGGCTCAGATGACAGAAAGAGACACCTATAGGGTGTGTCGGTCGAGGCCTGGTTGTTAGCCACGAATCCTAGTTCCTTCAGGTTCCACCTTGTCCACATCCGAAAATCGTGTCTACCATATCTTCCCTTACTTGCACTACCTTAGTTAGGAAGACAATCATCCCACGGTTGCTTCGCACTAGAGCATGAGAGAGAAAGAGAAACAAAGTATGCTTCCAGGGGGCAACCCCAGAGTGGTTAGAGGCATACATAAAATATCTAACACCCCTCATAGGTGCAGGCAATCCGAGCGTGCATCGCACGGGAGCTCGGTAGAGTTGCTTCGGTAAATTTTACTAAGGACACCACTCGTTTTACTAAGGGCATCCTAAGTATGGATAAATTACTAAGGGCACCCCTAGGTGAGAGAACAATATTTCCATGTCAAGAGGACACTAGAAATCCTAGGGGTCCTACAGGTTCGAACGGTTTCGCAATCGGAGCCCGGTACATGAGTATACGACCATTAGAAGTATGAGGGTATTTTAGTCTTTTTCCTGAAGTATGTCATACATCATAAAATATGCTAGCATCATGAAGTATGCCAAGCGTGTTGTACTCTTTTTTTTTATTGGACCAATTTTCTTACTTGATTTTTTCATCAAAAGGTTTTAACGAGGCAACATGGTGCGTGCTCGACATTATTCTTGAAGAACATTATAATTGGTGAACATCCAAGGGGAAGTGTCATGAAATCTTTCAATCGAGTGGTTGTCCACCGTCGGATCTTCTTATGGAATTATATTTTTCCATGGTTACTTAGGTCTTAAGTTTATTCACCTTATAAATAATATACAACCCCAAAGGGTGGGGATGCGTTTTCGATCTCTCCTCTCCCGTCTCACAACAGAAACCATCACTGTTTCAACAAGCCAATTGTTCATTAGGACAAAAAACATGAATATGACTCAAACTACTAACACGAAAGAAAAGTAAACAAAGTCCTTTTATTATTATTATTATTTTTAATCTATTGCATAAGTAATTAAAGATAAGTGATAAAATGCATATCAAGTTTCAATATAAATAACTAATATATAACGACGAAAAACATATGATAAGTCCAAATAGTTTTATCTGAACAGAAATGAGAGATCATTAGGGGATTTTGCTTGTGTTGATGGCTTGCACTAGATGATCCAGACTGGTATGCTGTATTAATCCAAATTCGAATGCCCATAAGTCTATATGTAAATCTAATAAATTTCTAAATAATGAACAACTATAGAAAGATAAACATTTAGAGAGTGAAAAAATTAAAGATAGAGAGGGAAATCATAAATGAGAGGGATGATAGAGAAGAAAAAGGGAGAGATATTTTGAGAGAAGAGATGGGTTAAAGTAGAGAGAAACAAGAGAGAGAGAGAATTAAAAGAAGAGATAAAATTGTAGAGAGAAAGAGGGTACAAGTTCACCAATCTACGATCCGACCCGTCTTGGAGGTGTTGGGCTAAATGGGTCAAGACCACATTGTTGAACAGAAGGTGGACCCATTGATCGCAAAGATACGATCAAATAAAAGTTGCGGGTGAGACAAACATAGGTCTGCATCTAAAATTACTAAAGGAGAAATAAGGGAGTCCGAAGCCATGGAAGGGTCAACTTATAACTGAGGTAGAGGGAGGTGGATCCAGGAATCATCTATAGGCTGGAGTAGGTAAGGATAATTGTCGAAAGAGCCAAAAAGGGGTTCAGGCAATAGAAACCTGCAGTTTTTATTTCGGATACTAGACTGGAAAATGAGAGATTGGATGGGATAGCAAAGAGCATTGACGAGGATTTGGAGATAGAGAGGTGAAGAGAGAGAGAGAGAGAGAGAGAGAGAGAGAGAGAGAGAGAGAGAGAGAGAGAGAGAGGAAAAACAAAAGAAGAAACCTGATGGGTTTTGAAAATAGAGAGGAAGAGTAGGTACTTGGGATCCCTAGTAGTTTTAGGATTAAACCAAAGCATCTCGATCAACATTGAACTGTTAGGAGATGTTTTGATTCTTTTGAAAGCACATACAAATGTGTATAGGTGGGGTTGATTTCAAAGTGATGAATTTCCATATGGGTTCGGGTTAAACAAGCAAACTGAGTCGGGTTCGGATCCCAAAAGTCCATCAACCAAACTATAACTTAGAAAATTCAGAACCCATTCATCTAAACTTTGAAAATTCATAACCTATTCACCTAAACTCTAAATATTCGTTGGAAAGCTTGCAACGAGACGTACACAATGACACTACTTTTTGACACATTTTGAAAACTAGAAAAATAACAATAAATAGAGAAAAAAAAGTGTAAAATGTCCTTGAACGGAAACTGCAATAACTAACAGACCAAATCTCGCCACCGCACGTGCGAGTACTCCATACGCAGGGCTCGAAACAAAACTGAGAAAACTAAAACATATGATGATGATGATGCTTATCGATTAAATTTTTCAAAATTAAAGTTTTTCATACAAACCAACAAAAGCAAACTTAGGATCAAAAGGATAATTTACTAATTATTAATCATTAAATAAAATATTAATAATTTTGGGTTGTTACACAACCTCCCGTGTGGGACGCACAAGGGAGGATGCACTCCTCGGGCACAATCTGGCCACATTCTGACCTAACTAGGCACATCATTGTCTAGCCCCTAGTCGATTTGGGACTAAACCCAACAATTGTGACATGTTCAATGGCATGATATAGTTTTGTAGGATCCATAGAAGGCCTATCGCTGGCACCACACTGAATGATGGGTTTAGTGATCCTCAAAGCATGTGAAATATGCCGTATTAAATTATATTTATTAGTACTTATCGTTATTTATAGAAAATGTAAAATAATTCTTCATTTAGCCTACTCTTTCTAGCACGAGGGGCAAATGCCGACAGGTATTACGGGTTTTGAAGCCTGAACCACCGACCGACTCCGGTTCTTCTCAACCAGCAAGTGGTCCTCCCACTCCTCCCATGTCTCGTCCATGAACCCGTGCGATCGCTCCTCGCATAACCCTAACAGGTGCCATGTGTGAACAAGGAATAATATGAATGAGACCAAACATCCTAGAGACCTTTATATGGTAGTTAGGGTTCAACCACATCAATGCAACCAAGGAATAAAAGATGTCGGCGTAGTGGTCCCAAGATCTCAACTAGGCCTGTCAATCGGGCCGTGTCGGGTCAGGCCAAGCCTTGCTCAAACTCGGCCCATATATGAATCGGCTTTTCCAAGCCCAAACTCAGCCCAAATTTTTTTTAATTTATTCAACCCAAACTCAGCCGAATTAAGATTTGCAGTGAATCAAAATACAAAAAAATTTGGACATCTAGTACTACAAGCATAGATGTAACAGATAATCTGGGATGGAGCCATGGAGGGCATCCGACTTCGATCAGTTAAGGGCTTTAGTGCAAAAAAGAGACTTTTTTGTTTGGAAGGAAGTGAAACAGAATATTGGGAATCTGGGATAGTATTAGTGGGACTCCCAAATTGGGAAAGGGTATATTGACCATTGAATTAGTGATCAGTCAACTATGGAAAGAAGATGTTGGAGGGTCGGAGCGACTCTTGCTTACTCAATATGCTCGGGCAGTACAGACTTTATAGGTGATTCAATGCTTCATGTGTTTTTAAATTGAATATATAAGCATTCGGGTTCGGACTGAATATGGGCTGGGCTGAACCTGGCCCGAGCCCAGCCCGAATTAATTTTTGGGTATAAAATTATGTCCGAACTCGGCCCAGCCTAAACCCATTTAAGACTCAGCCCAAATTTTTTCGGATCGGACGGGCGGGTATCGGGCTAGACCGGCCCAATTGACAGTCCTAATCTCAACCCTAAGCCAACCCAAACCCGGGTTGGTATTTCTCAACCCTAACCCAACCAATGAGAAAAAATCCTCAATCCAATCGGGTTGGGTCATATGGTTGTCGGGTCAGCCCGACCCAAGTTGCACCCCTAAAAGCGAGGCCCAGAAGCGTGCATCCGTCAAGCTACACGGCCCAACTCCGAAACCCCTGCCCGACCCAACGACTCAAGCCCTAAATCTCGGTGGATCATAATCCCTCGTCAGCATTCGCCCCTCCCGTATCTCCTCATCGCTTCCCTCCGAGCCGCCCCCGCCCTTTTCCTCCACCCTCAATGGCTTCAATGGACATCACGGAGAACGGACCCGCAGCTCCGCCTGCGGCCAGCCCCGCCGCCTCCATGGAAGGCGGCGCCGTGGACAAAGGCGTCGACTTTGCGAACTATTTCTGCACCTACGCCTTCCTCTACCACCAGAAGGAGATGCTCTCCGATCGCGTCCGCATGGACGCCTACTACAACGCCATCTTCGGCAACCTCCATCACTTCCGAGACAAGGTCCCATCCTCCCCCCACCCCCTCTCCCCTTTAAACCCTACTGCAAAACCCTGCGGCAACTTGTGTTTTCTCAGAATCCAAGGCCTAACTCGTTGAGTGGGTGGATTGTGGATAAAGGTTGTACTGGATGTAGGAACGGGAAGCGGCATCCTCGCGATATGGTGTGCGCAGGCTGGCGCGAAGAAGGTGTACGCCGTGGAAGCCACCAAGATGGCAGACTTCGCCCGCCAGCTCGTCGGAGCGAATCAGGTCGACGACATTGTTGATGTGATCGAGGGTTCCATGGAGGACATCACGCTTCCCGAGAAAGGTCAGTATACTGTGATTAAGAATTTAAGATCATCACCTTCTCACATTGTTTAAGCATGACATTTGGATCTTCTGTTTCTGGCAGTTGATGTTATAATCTCCGAGTGGATGGGGTATTTCCTCCTACGCGAGTCAATGTTTGACTCCGTGATTTGTGCGCGGGATCGTTGGCTGAAACCGGATGGAGTAATGTAAGCTGGCATCGTAATCCCACACGGTGCATGCTTATTTACTTTATGCATACACTGTGAGATTCTTGTTTAGTGGTAATAATTAGTACCCGCACGATCTACAACTATCAATGTAGGCATGTGCGTCAGCATATGCAAAATCGCAAAAGTTGTAGATCGTGCGGGTACTAAATCGCATTTGTGAGTTGTGAGTCTCGTGACTAATTTGCACAAATCACATGTGTAGTTTAAATAACATTGACTGCCACAATATCCTTAGATTGCATTGGTTCACCTTTGTAGGTTATTGGAACTTTCACTCTTTGTAAGATGAGTATTAGGATGACTGTCATCTGAAAGTATCTAAAATGGAGAAACTAAGTTGCACGATGCCCTAGTCACTACCACTCTGGTACTGTTAGCAGATCAGATTGTGGCATGTGTAACAGAGTGTCTTTCAAAAGTGTTGAAGATAACCCATACTTGTTTCCCCACCTCCAATTGCTCTGTATATTCCAGGTTCCAGTGGAATGATGAATTAAAACTTTTTAATGCACATTATAAAGAACTTTCAACTGCACTTGTACTTTACGAATCACAACCACAAGTTACATAATGGATATAACGACACCTTTACAAAATCATGTCACCTTGTAGGAAATGGATGCGGCTCCTTAGGAAGCTTCAACTTTTTCATTACTTATGCCATCATGGTCACATCAAATACTTGGCTGCTACGCAAAATTCACATTATGAGAATACTCTTCATCTTCCAATCATTGTTTTCTTGGATTTCCAGAGATGTCAAAATACGCATGATGATGAAACTCTTGTTTGGACTCTGGAGATGTAGTAGATCAATATGCTCCTCACGATAATTGCCCTTGACATCATTGAAAATTTGTCACTTTGGCTCTGCATTCTCCTGCCATTTTTGGCTAAGTCGATTCAAAGATTCGAGCATATGTAAGAGACGTGCCATCGTTTCCCATATGTAAATCGCTAAATCAATGAGCAAAAGAACCATTGTCATGCGAGTAGCTCTTGAACCTTACTGTGAATTTGCTTGGTGTTGTGACCCGTTACGATCGGATTTCGAGATCCCATTCTCATCATGCTCTCCTCGGCTCTTGAAATCATTGATAAGCCTACTCTCCATTTGATGGTTTGGATTGATACGCTCTCTCACCTTAACACTTGACACTCATCTTGTCTCGTGGGCATCACCTCCAACATAACTCTTTGATGGAAAAAGAGGAGAATCATCTTTAGAGAAGGATGAAGAAAATTTCAACAAGAAAAGGCAAATTCATATTTTTACATGTTACAGAGTTAGATTCTGTAATGAAAGGGCCATGTTTCAGTCAGTTTATTAGGAAACAACTGTAGAAGTAAGGAGAGAGAATCCAGTGTGTAAAAAGGTGGAAACATTTTGTATATATAAGGATCGGTAGATACACAATGAAGATGAATGGAAATTTGTTCAGAGCCTTGTATATGCAATACATGGAATTTTTTTGGGCACACGACAAAAGAAAATTAATGGTTAACCATTGCAAATATTGAGAGAATTGTGGAGAGTGTTAGTAGGTGTGCTACTAAAATGAGAGAAAAATAGGAAAAAAGTGCCTTGTGAAATCTGCTCTATGCCTCTATCGTAATATCCAAACACTTCTTTGGGCAGACCGTTCTTCAAGTTACATGGTTAAATTCTTGGATCAATTCACTTTGACAGTATTATAAAAGAGAAGGATGTCCCTCCTTTCATTCCACTATATGGGAAAGGTGTGTGCACACTGCACAGAGATACCGAGAATCCAGAGTACAATGTTTGATCCTTATAGGAACATAGAGATACTGAGAGAATATTTTAGTTTCACCCTCTTTCCATGGAAGATAGGAGATATCTTTCTTTTATTTTTGCTTGATGATGTTGCGTATAAAGAAAAAACAAACTTTAGAGAATCATTTTTTGACCCTTTAAAATAACGTGTATATACTAACCGAAAACATGCCTCTCCACATAATTGTTTCAACATTGTGCTCAATTGAAACTTATGCTTCTATGTCAACTTGTGAATGAAAATCATAATCCCAAGTCCAATAAAATAGTAATATAATTTCTTCTTTCACATGAATTTATTCTTTAATAATGTAGTCCAAATAAAAATTCATTTCGCTGACACTTAATCTATGTATATGCTACACTCAAACATCTAATTCAGTAAATCTTCTTGAGGTCTAGGACTATAATATCTGAAGACTAGGAAAAGAACCATTCAAAATATAATTGTTTTCTGCATACAAGTAAATTATTTCGTAGTGCTTCAATTTGTTAATAAATCCTTGATTCAAACTGATTGTGGTGAAGGTCAACGGAGTTTTGGGTTTCGGTCTGAACGTTTTTTGAATGATATATCTTTGCACAGTCGTTGAAGTGCTGGGTTGAGGTCTACAAATGAGCTAAGAACCATTGGTTTGGAACCTTTAATAATTTTGTGCTCCATTTTGACCGATCAGTTCTTTAACATATTGCCGTGAGAGCAGGGATTTTTTACGCGCACTATAATACATTATACGGATAAAATATCATAAAAGTATTTCACCTAATCTAAAGGTACATTTTCCTTTTTCTATTCTTAAATCTATCAAACTAGAGAGGGTGAAGTGAAGAATTATTCAGTTTCAGTTGAGTACACTCTGTAACTTCAGTTCTATTGCTTTTAGTTTAGGTTATAATTGATCGTCTTTATACTTCTTGAATATTGGAGATAAGTATATTGTTGTCCACTAGTCTTTTACATTTTATGTATTGGAATGTTGCTCAGAATGACTTGTAGTTGAGGTGCTCCTTATTTATGAGCAATTTCTTCTCTCTTTCTCTCTTGTAGGTATCCTAGTCATGCTCGAATGTGGATAGCACCTATTAGAACTGGTTTAGGTGACCAAAAAACAGATGATTTTGAATCTGCAATGAGCGACTGGTATAGTTTCGTTGATGAGACAGAAACCTATTATGGGGTTAATATGAATATTTTGACAAGGCCTTACCGCGCGGAGAATGAGAAATACTATCTTAAGGTGCAAATGCTAATGCTTTAATTACATATGTTTCTCATTTCAGGAATTCTTATTCCCTTTGAGTACAATTGATGCACTGATGCTATTTGAGGGGGATGATGTTTTTGTAATGTCTATGGTCTTTGTTTAATGTTTGATTACTAGATAGATTTTCTATTTGAGACATTTAGTCTGAGTAATAACTCCCTTTTGTTTTCAGACTTCTGCTTGAACTTGTAGGGCCAACATTTGATTGAATTTGTTTTCAGTGACCCTTTTATACTGTGCTCAAATCGATTTTCTTTCCATCTAACCTAAGAAAATTTGATAGTCTTGTCTGAGTATAATTTTAGGTAGAGATAACTAAGAAATAGAAAATATTTGAACTCCTTCCTGTTGGGTGAGACAATCTTTGACCAGATGAGTGTCTTGGAGCCGATAAATTATCTAAAATTCTGAAATCTTAATTACTTTGTGCAAGTTATTCATGTTTCTACATAAAACGGTAAAATATTTTTCACATGTATGTCTATTATATTGCCTTTGAACCAGTGTAGTCAAGGTGGCTCCTAGGCGTTTTGGCCTGCCCAGGTGAAGCGACACCTAGGTAGTATGCACTATACACACACATATAAATATACATGGACATGTTAGTTTTTCTTACTATAAAATTGTATTTTATCCTATTCTTCATACATACAAAAATTTAGCTGAGAATATAAAATGATATTCTTTAAGTGCCCACGAAGATGGAATTATTAAATATCATAACACAGATCAAAATAAAAGTTGTCAATGTTAGCAAGTTTATTAGCTTGACAGCATATAGAACACCACAAAATCATTAAAGTTCATAACTATCAATACATCAAAATCATCATTACCATTTCCATGAAGGTATATTTTATCTGAAACATGAAGGTATATCACCACTACCAACTTCAGCATATTCTTCTTCGTCTGAATATTGAAAGTCATCCAACAATTGTTCGTCATCTTCAAGTGTTTGTGGTTGTGTCTTTTTTCTTTCTCTTTGCCTTCGTCCTTTATTGTTTTCTCTTTGCCTTCGCCCTGGAAACACCGCCCGACTAGAGGTCTCGTATGGTAGGTACGGGAGGCTCTGGATAGAGTTCTACTATACGTAAGCAGGATCGGAGAAGATAACTCAAGATAAACAACCTAGAAGAGGGGGGAGGGTGAATAGGTTAATATCCAATATTTGCTTTTATTTAAAAGTTAACCGAGCACACCACACAATATTTATGCAAGATTAATTGTTCAAAAGAGTAACGATTGGTAAAGAGCAAAAATCTGTTAGTTTTGGCTAATGTGGGCTCCTTCTGCCACGCACATGTAATAACGGAACTTTTTAAATGACAATTTTAGCCCTTCATATAAAGTGTAGCAATTGTAGCAAAAAAGTAATAATTGGTAAAGAGTAACAATCCGTTAGCAAAGAGTAACAATTTGATATGATAAAATGTCTTAATGTTCGATTGATTGTAGCATTATTTCTGCTCATCTGGTCACAATATGATTTTTTTGTGACCAAAAATACTTTTAACTATGCGAAACCAAGATGATTCTATCTTGCACATAAAGAGTAACAATTAGGTAAAAAAGAGTAATTATTTGGTCGGTTGACGAAATAATTTTTTTTTGATAAAAATATATAGAAAAAATAAATAAATTATTTTATGGTTTTAAATCAACCATGTGGAGTGATTTCAATTGATTTTCATGTAAAAAATGGCTCGTGTTAAGTTGATGTCAGGAAATGTAAATTTAATGAACTTGGGCTGGGTGTTATTGTCCTTTTTTCCTATTTGGTTCGGCGGGATTTCTGGAGGGTGTTATTGCAATACAGGACTTGTAGGAGGGCTTATTGCAAGTTGATACCTTTGTCAGGGAGCTATCACTAAGTCTCCCCTTTTTTGTTTTTGCTGTCTGATAGGTTTTTAGCAAAACCAGAAGGTGATACGACTTCATACGTAAAAATTTCTCACTATACAAAACGTTCAATCTATGTTTGCTATTGCTTCTTGACCTAGAATCTCTGTTTCACGTCTACCTAGTTCATTTCAGAGGACCTCTCTATTGGAAATATAATACTATTAAGATGTGTCGGAATTAAAATATTTATTTGCATCATGAATGTGATTTCCTTATATTTCCAGGACCAAACGTCTATGAGGTTTGTGGGGAATATATCATGAAATTCACCTTTAATGGCAGCGTAACGGAGCATGAGTTGATTCAAATGTGGAAGCAAGATGTAACATTACCAAAAGAAACTAGAAAGACATAACACCTAGTTGTATCCATAATGAATTGCATGAAGTAATAAATCCTCATACATTCATGGTTGTGTTTCAACTTACAAGTGATGACACAGTACACACTGCCATAACCCAATCGGCAATATGCAATATTACAAATTGAAGTTGGCTTTATGTCTTTCTTTGCCAAGCAATGAAATCAATCCTTCATGCATGCCTATTCATAGTTTCCAGATTCATATTCAAATATATGAACATATTCAAAGGAATTGTTACCTATATTTTCATGAAACAGACATAATCAATCAAATAACTTTTTATTAGGATGGTTATGATGTATATGGAGCTCCCGGACGTTCCAAATTTCAAATCCTTTGACTTAGGTCATTAGAAACAATTTCTTGTTTAAAACATACATACTTAATGATACATATGTGATGCTGGAAGTAAATCCAAATAAAATTGTTCAATAAATTCCTAGAGTCCTAGTCTTACCAAAAGTAGCACTTGGAGTCAAACAAATTAAAAGTCCTTTGCAACCTGGTGCTTGGACTTTAAAGCAAAATTCCACCCGCGTTGGAATCTTAAAGAGGACTGATTTTGTAATAAACTCAGACTGGGATTGGACCTCTTTGTCATGGCCATGATGGCCGATGGCCTTATTTTTCATCTGGTTAAACTGACAGCAATACACACTTACAGAAATTGTGGTTGTTTAGAAGGAGAAATTTGGAAACTTTTTGAGAGTATTAAGGGTGGAGGGGGATCACTATGGACTCACCTTGTTCGTGGTTTCTGGGTGATTGGATTAAATGCATTAAATGACATAGAGATAAGATTTACTCACTTAATGTTGTGAAGATGTGTGGTACCTCGTAATGACCTGATTGTGAGAGGTGCTCCGTTGTGTTATTTTTTTGGTCTGATAGCAATATATTTTCTTGGAGTCATGCATCCACTCCACTGAGGTCCGAACATGTCAAAGATTTGCTTATTTCACTTATAGGGTAATTGAAATAGTCAACATCCTAGCATTGAGGCCAATGGCCATGCACGCCCGTGGTGGGGGGACATGTTCTTTATATGTAGGGAACACTACTATTGTTTTTCCTAGTGTACCCGGAATTTGGACTTGACTCGAAAGTCCACCGAGTCGAGTAACTCGAAGGCTCAAGTCGAAACTCGACTCGGGCGACTCGGTAACTATATATATATATATATATATGTGTGTGTGTGTGTGTGTGTGTGTGTGTGTGTGTGTGTGTGTGTGTTTTATCAAAACTCAAAATAGTAAATAGCCTGAGTAGTTTCCGAGTCGGACCGTGGCGGCCCGAGTCACAGCCGGTCCGAGTTTCGGTCCGAGTCGGCTCGATTTTCGGCCGAGTCGGCTCGATTTTCGGCCGAGTCGAGTCGAGTCGAGTCGGACCGAGTTTTGGTACTACTTTTTCCCTTCTTCTAACCCTTCGCTGCCTGCAATTTAATAAATACCAACCTGTTACCAAAACAACTTCTCCTGATATAACTTTTTTTGTTTTCTCATGCTATTGACATTCCACCTTATTGGCTGGTGTAGCTATTTGGTGACGTGGTTGATCATTGGCTCATTCTCTTGTATCAGATGAAGAACTTTTGCTTTTTGCCATTTCTCTATAATGCATATCCAGGACCCTGTTATATAAACTGGTTGATTTGGTTTTGTTGGATGACAATTTTTTTTTGTGTGTACTCTTAACCTGTATATTTTTCAGACGTCATTGTGGAACAACCTTCATCCCAATCAAGTTATAGGGATCCCTGCTATCCTCATGGAACTTGATTGTTTGGCAGCCACTGTAGATGAAATTCGTAATGTCACTTCAAAATGTTTGTTAACAATCAATTTGGAAAGGACAAGACTCTCTGGATTTGCTGGATGGTTTGATGTCCATTTTCGAGTACGTTTTGCCCCTGTAACCTTCCTAGTAATTCATGTAATGCCATAGGTTTCCTACACTTATTTTATCTATTAACTGTCCCAGGGTAGCATCAAGAACCCAGCAATGCAAGAAGTTGAGTTGACTACTGCTCCTAGCGAAGACAACACGACACATTGGGGCCAACAGGTTGGTTCTTTATCAAATATTCCTTTATATTTTGAGGCTGCTAACCTGGGTCAGGGAAAAGATCTGTTATTTATGCTTTTCCTGAAATTTATATTGGGAATGCATTCATCATTTTGGCTATTGCAATCATATCACTTGCCAAGTGCCAACCATTTAATCAATCCATTGTGTTATAAGTCATCACATGATGGTTCGTAGACAAATAACCTAGCACAATTTTTTTTGAAATTGTGAACCCATGTTACTTTAGACCATGGAGCAAAATATATGCAATTGTAGAATCACACCACATCAAGGCTACACCACTCATGGGTCATATAAGTCAATATCCAATTAGACCATGTACAAATTCACATACATCCGCACAAATGAAAAAATATATGTGCGTATATGTACACCAAGCATCGGTATACTACATATCCCAATCCCGTCCTTGAAACTTGGCGTGTTCTCCGCCATGAGGATCATGAAACTAACGTACTTATGTGTGAAAATTTAGTGGAAAGAAGACACCAAAGCAGGCATAGCTTTAAAAATTATACTTGAAAACACGACAAATTGAGCTGATTGTAATCAGGTTTGTATCTTAATATTAGGTAGGCAAAGTTATCAATAAGGTATGGATCTCATGTACAGTATTCACTCTTCATCCGATCAAGTTTGTCTTTGGTCAGATCCAAACCAGATAGTCTGCTAACCTGCCGCTCATATACTTTCTAAAGAAATTATTGGGATTCCCATGTAGAACACTGTATCTAGAATGTATTGGTGACATAACTTGTGGCTAATGAGTGAGAAAACTATCGTTGCCTCGATCAACTTTGGGGTTTCCCGGGAATTCCAATCGAACATGATTTAAATTGATTCTTATTTATCTCTAATGTTCAACACTTATCATCAAATCCTAATTGGTGAGAAGACTGCCATTTCCTTAATCAACTTCGGGGTTGCCCATGAATTCAAATCGAACATGATTTAAGTTGATCGTATTTATCGCTAATGTTTAATCCTTTTCACCAAATCCTTCAACATCAAAAGAAATTCACGATCAAATCTAAGTATTTATGTCTAAGAGAGTATAGATAGGATCGTTGTTTTAAAACTCGGAAAAACTCGGCCGAGTCGACTCGACTCGGACAAAATTTCGAGTTGAGTTATTTGGCCAAGTTGGAACGAGTTTGGAGATAACTCGGCCGAGTCGGACCGAGTTTACTCGACTCGACTTTCGAGTCGTGTCCGAGTTTCGAGTTTTTGAACAATGGATAGGATATACTGCATCAACGTCAAATCTCGAGAAAGCCATCCTGAGTTGGACTATAAAGGAATCAGACAAGACTTTGCAGCGAATGTTGTTATTTATTTTACCATGTATAGCACTTCGAATCATGATTTGTTTATGAAATATAGGACTAACCTTTGAATTAGCAGTCAAGTTTGTATATAGCACTTAAAAATATTTTGTTTTCCAATTAAGTAAGACCAATAGACCACTGCATGCCGTGGTTAATGTCATCATATACAATTTTACCATATATTATTGTTTACATATAATTTGTCACACAATTTAAGTATTGAGTACATTATGTGCTATTGGGTTACTAATAACGAATGGATAAAAATCTCAGGAAAATGCTAAGTGACTCTAGACTTTTATATTGAAGATAAAGATATTGTATTGTCTCAGGTGTCTATTGTATTTTTAAGGACCTATGAAGCAATGTTTTAAAACTCGAAACTTGGACTTGGCTTGAAAGCCAATCGAGTTGAGTAAACTTGGTAAAACTTGGCCTAGTTTTATCCCAACTCGGTCTGAGTCGGCTAAATAACTCGACTGGAAATTTGGCTGAGTTGAGTCCACTCGGTCCGACTCAAACTGAGTGGACTCGACTTGGCTGAGTTTTAAAACAGTGCTATGAAGCATGGACACGGATACAAATACGGATACAGACACGGGTACGGATACGGGACACGACAAATCCTGAAAAAGTAGGACACGGATATAGCAAGGATACGCCAATTATATATATATATATATATATATATATATATATATAATTAATTTTGTATGCATATATGATTAGAATACTAGAAAGTTTATACCCCTAGTCTAGATGTCCTTCACATATGAAAATTAGTTGGCGTCAAGGGGTACCAAAGGCGTTGGAGTAGGTGGAGAGGCCTAACTTCATCGTCGGATAGCTCAAGCATCGTCGTCGTCTAAGGGGGGGTCAGGCGGTTAGTGTGTTAGAGGAGTAGAGGATGGAGGTATAAGAGGATCAGGGGGATCAGACCCTTGATTGAGGCTTCATGAGTTATAAGTGAAAACATGTTCAGTTATGACTTCTGAATATGTCGGCCCGGCCTATTTTTAAGTGACCCCGACAAAAAATAAACAAAATAATGACACCAGCCGTATCACCGCCGTGTCCAAACCAAACTTTATCCCCGCCATATTGTATTTATTTATTTTAAATTTGGATATTCCTCAGCTGTATCCGATACATATCCAGATGTATCCGGGCCGTATCCAATGTGTATCCGACATGGACACACGTCCTATTTCGGAGTATCCATGCTTCCTAGATGAAGCATGAAATTTATGTTGGAATAGTATAAACAGTAAAAGGATGAGTTTTTAGACTCATACTTGGTGACCAATGTTTGTCTTTTACCTAGGTGGCTGATGGTGTCGTGTACGCTGGTAGGAGTTGCTTGTGTGAGAGGCAATACACATGTTGCCGGATTCATTGTTATGCTAGATGCTGTTGGGTGTGAGGCAGGTGGTTTGTTGCTGGTCAGATTATGTCTACTTTAGCTGTCACGAGGATCAAAATGTGGTCGCACCAAAGTATCCAACAATGGCGACATTGCCGATAAAGGCTTAATTATGCCTTTGTAGATCTTTGGACCTCTGTGGATGCATCGACAACCGTGCAGAACGGGAGTTAGGGCTGTCAACGAACTTGACCATAATCCGAATCCTATTCCAAAATTCCGGGTTTGGTATTATTTTTTTGGTCCGAGATCCGATTAAAAACGATCCGACCCCATTCAATATATAATCGGATCAAATTTGTGTCTACCCTGATCCGAATAAGATCGAGATGCATTTAGTTAGTTTTTATAATATACATCATTGTTTGTCCGATGCCCAACCCAGTCATCTTATTTCAACCGTTTGATGCCCAACCCGAACATCTTATTTTAATTGTCGGATCTATGGATCTCCAAATCCATTGGCCTGAGCTCATGAGCGATTTTAATTTACAAGTCACGAGTTTTTGTTTGACCGTTTTTGTTGTATTGGCTTTCTGGCGTTGTGATGGACCGGATCATAGTTGTCAAGGCGAGGCTAGGCCCCCGGAGGGAGCTTAGGAGCGCCTAGGCGTGGCCTTATGTGCATGGGCATGACCTTATGTGCATAGGCATCCTCCAGGCACGGGTATATATGTATAATCTATATTTACAGGTATATATGTAATAGACAGCAATATAACACCTTACTAACATGAAATTGAACATATTCTAGTTAAATGCATGCAACACAATGACACATACATAGTATAAACAAGTAAACAACAAGAGGAACAAATAGAATACAAACACTTGCTAACATTAAATTGAGCATATTCTAATCAAATGCATGCGACACAATGAACACATAATATAAACTAGTATACAACAACAAAATGAACAAAGAAGATGGGGGCGGGTTGAGTTTTACTTAAAAAAAAACAAAAATCAATGCCTAAACTAGGCGTGTGCCTAGCCTAGGCGCGCCTAGGCCGCCGCTTAGTGCAGTTCGCCTAGGCACACTGGGGCCTAGGTGTCTCTGTGCGCCTAGGCCTGCGCCTTGACTACAATGGACCGGATCATGATTCAAATATGAAACTCCGGGTTTGGTATTAGTATTTTGGTTTGAGATCCGGTTAAAAAAGATTCGACCCGATTCAAATTATAAACGAATCAAATTTGGATCTACCCTTAGTTGTTCTGAATGCAACCCGTCATAAGCCTTGGAGTGTTCTACGAAAGCCAAATAAGTGATGTAGCCAATTCGACGGAGGGGAATGCTGTGAAGGTAGGCGGGGTAGTGAAGTCATCCGAGCGGAGTACTTTGCAGAGGCTGTCGGGGCAATGAAGTCGGCCTCACAAAATACTCTGTGAAAAGCAATTGTGGGGTTTTCCTCATTAGAGGAAGGCTTAATGCAAGAAGAAGAGGGGTCGAATAGGCTAGTCATGGCCCGTTGCCACTATTACGGGACACTTCAAATTTTCCAAATTTGTCGTGTCCCACCCGGACATGACATGTTTCTTCAAGACACACTAGGTGGTCGTCTGGTCGGCGTATTGTTATGGCCATTTTGGAGTTTTGCCGGGTCAGATTCTTCAGAACACTTAGACACTTGATATCCAATGTCCAGTGTCCAAGGAACACCGCACGTTTTTACTCTGACGGTGATTCACGACTAGCTGTTGTTGTTGCTGACTGGCTTATGGGTCGATGGAGGCCTGCTGCAGGTCTGCGTGTAGACTGGCTTGGATCTTGCTGCTATCAGTGTGCATGCCGATTGTTTTCCAGCCCTGGCGTTGGTTGTACCCTGCTGCTAGTCGATGTGTAGGCCGACGGGGGACTTAACCCTGGTCGGGGTGTAGGCCGACGGGGGTCAAAATGCACCTCACCACGAACTCAGTGGGCTTAGTAGAATTAGCGATCTACGATGGTCATCCCATGGACCATGGCTTAATTCCACAGGCTCTGCAGATTAATATAGTTTATATAGACATACAGAAAAATCAGGGGAGATGTCCCTCATAGGGATGGCAACGGTGCGGTTTCGTTACGGTTTTGGGCAAAATCGAAACCACACCGTAACACCTAACCCCCACACCGAAACCGCACCGCGACGGTGTACCATTATGTAAAACCAAAACCGTATCATGCGGTGCGGTGCACCGCGGTTTATCACTAGAATGGCTTAAACGGTGCGGTTTTATGTGGTTTTGGTTAAAACCGAAACCACACCGCTACATCGAAACCGAAAACTGAAACCGCACCGCACTGCGACGGTTTTATATTTTGGCAAACCAAAACCGCACTATGCGGTGCGGTTTACCGCGATTTTCGGTTTTAAACCGCATCATTGCCATCCCTAGTCCCTCAATCCTATCAGAACCTGATCTCGAGGCCACTGTTCTAAAAAGTGGTTCGGGCGCCCGCTTAGGCGTTTTGAGCCTTACTCTTTAGCTCTCACTGCATAAGTTGGGACAACTTTTCTCTGTGTTCAAAGGAGAAAGGTCGTCGTTATGACCGCTAGAACCATACATTGTAAGTTTCATTTCTCCCTTTTTCTTCTTGTTCTTCTTAATTTTTGTTTTCTCTTTTTTCTTCTTTAGCTAGTAGAATATTGTGTTACTACTGTATCGTATCTCTCTATCCCACTATGACCACCTGAAAGAATGATGATAATAACTCTCTTGGCCCATTGTGAGCATCTAAAAGCAAGATAACAATGACAACACAATAGTTACATAAATTCTAAATAATTTTTTTTATAAAATTTGGGGTGCCTCAATCTTTGGGCAGATGCCTAGCCACCCACCTTTCGCCTTGTCACCTTAGAACTCCCCCATCGCCAGGTCCGATTAGCGCTTTTTTAAATATTGCTCGAGACTCTCCCCCCATGTTTCCAAAACTGGCCCCTATTTATGGGACTGAACTGAACTCGTGGTTAGGTAGCAATTTCATTGATTAGCAATTACTTAGGTCAGCTGTGAAGTGGTGGCTAGGATCTTGAAGAGAGCCGTGAGGGTTTCTTCAAAGTGGGGCCGAGTGATGCATATCCAGGCCTTGCAACATTAGTGGGGTCACATGGCACATATCCAGGTCCTGCAACATTTATCGCCCACGATATATCAATAATATTTACCGTATGTTTGTCATCATTCCCCATCATGCATGTATGAAAACTATCATCCTTTAGTGTTGTAAATAAACATTTTGAATTCCAATATAGGAGCCATAAGTGATAGCATCTGAGTTAATGAATGAACATCCTAACATCAAGTAATGAGTATCATGATCCATGGAGTCTATTTGATTTTTAAAGCTTGTCTATGGACCATTATACATAGGCATGTGTATCATGATTTAAAACCTATGCACAAATGATCTGATCTTTGAAATGCGAACAGATATGGACTAATACAATTGACCTTAAGTTTATCATCATAAGGGTGAAAACTTATAATTCTAACCGTGCTCTAAATGATGTCAGTGTTAACATGAAACCTTTACTAATTTTTTCTTCAAAATTTAATGTACACTGTCGTGCTTTGAAATGGGAAGCGGAGACAAAAAATGACATTCTTTGGAATGCAAAGAGAATACATAAATGTACAGTTTCGTAGTCCAAATGTTTCCTGTTCGAACTATATTGGCCAGTGTAGGCATATATTGGGTTGAAGCTGATTCGAAGTTTTATTAGGTAACGGTTATTAGGGTCTGACAGGTCACATATCGTATGACCATATACGTACAGGTACTGGGAAACCACTAATGGTTGAATGGGCACAACAATTTTCTTTCCGAGGACATTTCAACCCCTCTTCTGGTCTCTATATAGAGATTTTGGTTCCTACCATAAGTGAGGATAATATCATAATAGTCATACACAAGAAACATCGACTAGATGACCAAGTAAAAAGCATTTTCTACCAAGTGTTGTTTATTCTGAGGGGTTTGTGTCACCTCTTTGAGATATTGGAAGTGCTTTCTTAAAAAACAATTTTTAGAGTGTGAATTAGATGCATGCTGGGAGAATGCTTTGATATGTTGTTTCTTTTGGCATGTGGCTTGGATATGGCTAGGAAAAAAATTATTTAGATATGGTTTAATGATGTTTTGCTTATGATATGCCCTTAATAAGTTTGTCTATTTTTCTTTGAGCAGGTATTCCTTTTGCAACCTCCTCTTAGAGTCAATGAAAGGGATGAGGTGATGGTCTCTTTCTCGATGAGCCGCTCCAAAGAGAATCACCGTCTGATGGATGTGCAGTTTATTTGTGAACTGCATCAGGCATCTGGGAAGAGGCTTCCGCCTGTAACTTCCAATTTTTTCTTGGAATGAGAAGACCCATATCGAAGCGATGATACAGGTATATCTTAGAGTGATGAAGCAAGAACAGTTTCATTTTGACTGACAATTAAACAACTATATGAACGAAAGAAACTACACGCACACTGACGTGCATAAGACATCATATTTGATGATGTATGCACGCTGCAACATTATCTTTTTCACTATTTTCTCATGTACCCTTTTCGGGCTGAAATCATTTCTCATCCAGTCAAATTGAGCATGATAAGCAGGTTCACTTTCCCATATTGCCGCTTCTCTGGAGTGGTTTGGGAAAAGAACATTTGCTTCACATGACACACATGGTTGAATGGAGGGTGCAGATAAGAGGCTTTCCTGCATCTCAATTTGCTTTTAACTAGTTTATATATACAAGCATGTGTTTGTACTGGATTAGTTTGGATATAGTTTTGAAATGACTGAAACACGGCAAATACTCATTGTCTTCCCATTCAATTAAACACCGAAGGAGGTTTTTTTTCAGTGAATCACATTCGTTGATTGTGTTATTATCGCAATATGTGTTGGTCATTTAAGCCAGTGGCCACGTTACCCGAATGCTGCTATGATATTCAGTTGCATGTGAAGAAGAGCAAAAGGGTGTTCTGGTCTTTTCAGATATGGGAAACTTACCACTACTCCGTTTTTGCCTAAGTCTAATCCACAACCCTCGCGCGCACATGTATGCGTTATACAAGGACTTCTGTTCTAGCGAATACATCATGTCGTAACAATTACGGCATCGCTAGGTGTTTTCTTTTTTCTTTCGCACTATTATGTACAGATTCTAGTCCCTCCTTTTGTTGTTGTTTATAGTAGACTTAATCGACTGTACCATGTCAATCAGTTTATCCTCTCTCTCTCTCTCTCTCACACACACACACACACACTGAGCAGGCACGGTTCATCCATGCAAGCACCATTCTGAAATTTATATTCTGCCCATTACAAGTTACAACACATCAACTAATATGGTTCAATTTTTCTCTACACAATTTATGGGCAGTGTTGTCACTGAACTCTACAGTGTGTTGAGGGCCTCATGCAATTAAATGCAGACTTGTTAGTCAACACAGACCTTTCTCTTTCAGTAGGGAAGATGAGTTAGGCCTACGTACATCACCATACAGAATGTTCACGAGGAACACCCAATCCATCACAGCTTTGGAACTTTAAGGCCGATCCTTACATTTCTCGACAATAGACCTTCTGATGTGGTCGGATGTCCTGGCACCTGCTTGGAGTTGTTCAATTGGGTTCACATCAAGTCATGAAACCTCTATACACTTGTTTCCTGACACCTCGCGGAATTGGTAAATGATGTCCTTTCAACCCATATGCATCCGAATCCATCATAGCAATAGTCATGCTATCAGTGACGGAAAGGTGGGAAATAACCGGAGCATTCCTTTGCATTTAAACCTAGTAATATTGCTATCTCCATATGCTCTTTACCTCAGCATCGCCGACGTCATCCTGTTGTAAGAACATCTCCAACTGGGGTCTTCATTTTGGAGGCCAAATCATCTCCAAAATGGAGATAAAAGTTTATTTGGAGACACCTGCACTCCAACCACAAGCCTCCATAATTTACTTTACTCTTTATTTTATATTAAAAAACTCCATTTTATATTCCTGTTTTATATTAAAAAACTATATTTATACACATGATTTGGGACACAAATATCAAATGGGATAAAGGAGAATAAGACAAAGGGTATTTTTGACATTAATGATGATGAACAGTGTTTTGGAGGAGGCCTCCAAATTTTCTCAAGATCTCCAAATATGCAGGCCAAGAAGTTTCAGCTGCAAAATGGAGGTGGAAATGGAGTACGGTTGGAGGAGTTCTCACCTCCATTTTGCAGAAATGGTGGCCGGTTGGAGATGCTCTAAGATACAGAGATATGGAGAGTGGGATCTACTAGGCATCAGCCAAGTATTTGCAAATCTGAACCTGTGTAACCCTAATGTCCATCAGTTTTATGATGAAGATTTATATTGCTGATACCTTGAGCCATTCGAACTCTTCTTCATAACGATCGCTAGAGTTTAAGTTAAATATCTGTCTCTTAGCATGTCTGATCTGTCATTGCAGGGGTTCGTGGACGGGGAACGCTATCCTGGATTACAGACTGCCCATCCGTGCATGGGTTCACGTATGTTTGGTGATATCGTCATCCAGGAGGAAAGTGGGACATTATCTTTGTTCACTTTTGATTGTCGTCGTGATCTTTAAATGCTTTTCCGATAAACTTATATCCATGGGTTTGAGGAGAACTTTGAATCTGTATGCCAAGAATTTATGTGTAACTTCTAAGAGGCTCATTTTCGAGATGGGATTTTTTCTTAGCCTGTCATTCTCTGTAGAGACCTTGGATGTCGCAACAGCTAGGCTAACAGCAGCTGTAGGAGAGATGTATTCGTTTGTTTGGTTCATGGAAGTTACAAAACTCAAATGTTGAGCTGGATAATTTAACAAACACATGGTGTACAGCTACAAAGATAGTCCATTAAACTGTGATGGCGATCGAGGTTGCATCCTAGTGGCAAAGCACCTGTTCCTCAACCTGCAGGTCGTGTAATCGAATCCTGTGGGGCTCCCTCTTCCCTTTGTGGCGGGCATGATCTCTCGCCTTGATGGCGATCGAGGGCGAATTCTCATTTTTGTTAATGTGCATTGGAACTTTTAGAAAAGATGCGCATCTCCGCCGAAGTAGGAAACTGCTAGGATGTGCAACTCTACGTTAGCAAACAATTGTAAATCAAAAACAGAAAGATTATTATTTGTGGAAGCTGCAATCCGGATTTCGATCATGCATATGTATTCAGATTGAAGTTTTTTGGGTAAGAAGGTATGACCTGTGTAGTCATGCGCACATCTCCACTTTTTATTACTTATAAACCTGTCCAATTGGGGTCGCTATCTCGGTGGCAAAGCACTTGCCCCCAACACGGTAGGTTGTGCAATGGCCTTCGAGTTGCTGGAGCCCACTGGCACGTTCTGTGGGCCCTGCAGCAGCGCCTCCGGCGTCTGCTCCGACACCCGCCACACCTTCACCGACTTGTCGAGGCTGCCACTGTACACGATCCACCGGGCGGCCCCCTTCCCGCTCCCGTCACCGCTGCGGTCCTCCTCGACGGCGAGGCTTATCTATCGACTTTATGACGGACTTATCTATGTTTGCCGTGTGGCAATTTACAAGTAAAGATAAAATGTGGTTCTTGGTGGTTTAAGCACTAACAAGTGATTTACTGATCAAGACCACAAAAGAAAAATAAATAAAAAAAAAAAAAAAGGAAGGAAGAGAGAAGTGCAATTGAATACAGGGAACCAAACATTGTTTGGGTACAGAGGTGTAATAGTTGGTACGAAGAGGTTCCTCCCAAACTGGAACGGCTAACATGGTACTCGATCACAACCATCCCTTTAGTGTGATTCATTGGTAAGACTTGGTGCAACGACGGTTGTGGTCGGATGCCACGTCAATCGTTCCTAATTTGGGAGGAAGCCCTTCGTACCAAATATTATTTTCCCTGTCCTGTACATCTATATAACAAGGAACGACGGTTTTGTGCTGACTAGATAAAAAGGAACCGAATGCTGATTAGATAAAACTCACTCGCGATCATAGTTATATGATGACAACTAAGTGATATCATGGTTATATGATGACAACTAAGTGATCGTCTGCCCCCGAAGTCATAATCGTCTATTGCACCCAGACCCGATCGGTGCATCGCACTCATCCCAACCGGTAGGCAAAGGGACGACAGTGATCAGCTACAACCTGGAGCATATGTCGGAGGGCCAATCGCATTTGTTTCTTTGTCTGCCGGTTCGGACTGAGTACGATGCACGGGTCGGGTATGGATGCAAAGGACGGCTATGACTTGGGGGGTAGACGATGGGGCAGAAGATTTGGGTTCGGGGGTTGGGGGGGCAGGGCTGGCGGGGGTGGTGCAGTGGTTGCCCGCTTCGTGCCAATCGGGGGGGTCTTGCCGCCGAAGGCGGCCCGTTGCATTGTTGGCAGGTGTGTTGCCGCCGAAGGCGTCTCGTTGCAGTGCCGACAGGCACAGACATTCACTAGTCTATATACAACTCACGTTTATCTTAGGTAGCTCTTGTCTAAAAAACATCCTCGTTTTGCCTAAAGACAACCCGAATCTAAAAAACACCTCTTTTTTCCTCTGTTGTGCATGTGCAGACCCGTCGTCTGTCACTTCCTTTGCCGCTCGTTGGTCCCATTCAACCCACCACAACCGCCTTCTTCCTCCTCATCCACTTCTTCTTCTTCCTCCTCCTTCCTCCTTTGTCCTTTGTCTTCCCCATCCTCCTAAAAATCGTGACACTTGGCCATTTCAGGCCTAGTGCACCTTCTGTGCATTCCAGGCCAATGCTCAGAATGTCCGTGCGTCACAGTTTCCTAGAGGAGGGGGAGGAAAAGAGGAGCGGGCAGAAGAGAGGCAGGAGGAAGAAGGGGAGGAAAAAAAAGGAGGACGAAGGAGGAAAGAGGAAGAAAGAAGAAAGATGAGGAAGAATGTCACACCCCGAATTTTCGTCGGCCGTCGAAAACCCTGTACGTGATTTTTATTGCCTTTTTTTAAAAGAAAAAGAAATCATTTAATGTTATTTGTTTATTATTTCTTGCTCGGACCGACTCAATGCCTAAGGTGTAAGGTTGAACCATAAGGTGTCCGGGTAAAGAGTCCTACTCCAAAGGGACTAACCCATAGCCTGGCGACCTGGTATCACAGTGGTCGAAGCTCTATTCGGTGGGGCCCCTTGAGAGGACCCATCTCCACCGTCCCTTTCATTTTCCTATCATCCTAGCGGTAGAAGCATTATATAGGGGCCATGGTAGTTGCGAACCCATCTCCACCATCCAATTCATTTTTATTGCATCTCAACGGTGGATGCCATATTTATTTTATTCTATATTATATTATATTCTAAAAGTCCCTAAACCTATATCAACGGTCCTGTTTCACGCATACCGTCGGGCGCCACGCGACATCCACACTCAAGATTCGCACATGCCAGCTAGGCATGCACATCGGTTAACGGTCGATTCGCACGCACACACGATGCGCTAACACGACATCCACGGTAAGGATTTGCGTGTGCCAACGGGGTGCCACGCTACACGGTAGTCGGGATTACCGGCGTGCAGTTGCTTGCACTTGGTCGCTGCCGACAACAATGGATATGGGTTGCTCTTAGCAAAAATGAAGGGATAAATCAAATACACTTGGGATATTTTATTAAATCTAAACTAGAGCAACCTTTGGTAATTTTAGGGTTGTACACAGCCTCACCCTTCCCTATTAAACCCTATTCCTAATCCCACCCAAACAAGTCATCCCATCCCTCCACGGATCTCCCAAAACGTGCCTCCAAAGCTAATCAGCAACCGTCCAAGCTCTTTCTGACTGACGAAATCAAGCGACGCACCGACTTCGTACGTCTTTCAAATTGGGGGCCGGCTGGACCCGCGCGCCACATACTCGACGGCTTTCAATCCGATCTCGCGCCTTCTTTGTCTACTTTTTTTTTTTCTTTCGAAGCCCATTCTTCATATTCTTGCCCGGAGGGAAGAGAAGAGGATTTTTGTGGAGATCATCTTCATCTGGTTCGATCGCTCAAGGTCATCTGATCATCAAAAGGTCAGTGATTTTTTTTTTTTGGCTTTGTTCGTTAATAATCGTCTTTCTGTTCTTATTTCGTGGAGCTCATCACATTTAATTTCTTTTTTTTCCATCACTGGAATTTGGTGATTATCGCGTAGAATTCTATCTGTTTATTGTTTTCTTTGTCGTGGCTAAGATTTCTGCAATCGCAGGATTTTGTTGAGAACCTTGTCTCCATGATTCTTAGGGCTATGAGGTTTTATGCGATCGCGTGGATTTGGAGAAAATCTTGTCTCGATTAGGGTTTCGACGATTCTTGGGGATTTTTTGTTTTGAATTTCGCTTGTTAACAAGTCCTTAGTTCAGTTGGAGCTATCTGTGATTACGATAAACAATTCTATTGAAGTGCTGTGGTTAGAGTTTGAATGAAGCATCTAGGTGATACTGGGCATTAGGGTTTCTTTTTGTTGCGGTGAGGGTTTCTTTGTTCGTTAAATCGTCTTTCTGTTCTTATTCCGTGTAGGTCTGAAGCGTCAATTGCTATCTTATCACGTTTGTTTTTTTTTTCGTCACGATGTTGTAATTTTATGATTATTGCAGGATTTTGTTGGGAACCTCAACCGGGGTGTCCATGATTCTTAGAGTTATGAGGTTTTATGTGATCCCATGCATTTGGTGAAATTCTTGTCTCAATTAGGGTTTCGATGATTCTTAGGGATTTTTAGTTTTGGATTTCGCTTGTTAATAAGCCATTATGGGAATTGTTTAGATGTAGTTCAATTGGAGTTGTCTGTGATTAAGATAATTCTGTGGTTGGGTTTTGATTGAACCATATAATCAATTTTTTTGTTGATTTGGTTATTGCTGTGATGTGGTTAGGGTTTCTTGAAATGATTTATATTAATTATTTCTCGATCTTTTAAGAGGATTGATTTAGCCTAATATTGATTTCCCCCCCTTGTCTGTATGTTCATTAAATCAGGACTGGAAATCTTGATACCACTGAAATCATGGGATTCAAATTCAAGAAAGGGAGTAAAGTGGAGGTACGGATCAAGCGGGAGTGGCCCTTGGGATATTGGATCTGTGCTGAGATAGTTTCGGGCAAAGGGCGTTATTATTGTGTTAGGTATGATCGATATCCATCAGACAACGGAGCTTCCGTGGAAAGGAGGGTACCGAGAAAGGCCATCAGGCCCTGCCCTCCAGTTGGGAGCTGGGAGAGTTGGGTGCCTGGTAACATTGTTGAGGTCTTTGATAATTGCTCATGGAAGCTCGCGGAAGTGGCAAGTGTAGTTGGTGGGAACTACTATCTCGTTACACTCCTCGGATCCGGCAGGGAGTTCAGAGTCCACTCGTCTGAGCTGAGGTTGCAGCAGTATTGGCAAGACGACGCATGGATCGTCGAGAAGGTATCATTCACATGACATTCTTCAGATTTTGCATTAGGCAATTTCCTCCGGTGAAATGGACAATATTTTTAATTCTCGATTTCATTAGACTTTTAGCTAGTTAGATATTACTTACTGAAAGTGGATAATTACTTCATTTATATTTTACCTGATTAACTTTACCTTTTTCTGTCAGGATTTTGAGGACTGTACTGATGAGGTGATGACCAGCCTGTCAAAAGAAGGGAGCCATTTTACAACCAAGAATGATGCTGGTTTTGAAGAACCTTCTCGGGATCTCTCGAAAGGCACGAAGAGAAAAGCTCACGTTTGCTCGCCCCTTGTTGAGACATGCACCGAAGCCAGAAAGTTGAGAGCAGTTGAGAAAGACGGGAAGGGTCGACGACTGGTTGCAAGGCAAGGAACCGAACTACAAGAAAAGGTAGATGCTGTTGCTTCCCCACAAACAATGCTGGGTGAAAAATACATGCATGCTTCGTTGAACAGCAGAGCTGCCTTTTCTGAAAACGGCACCGGAAGGAAAACACCAAATGCTGACAACGAGGGTTATTTTGTACCAGCTTTAGAGCATAGTGATGCTGAGAGTACCTTTTCCTCTGTAGGCAGCTGTAGTATTAACAGCAGTCCATATAGTTCAGTCCAACCTATAAATGGTCTCCCTGAACATTTGGATAGCGACACTAGTAGCACTAAAGCTTCCTTTGCGCCCGGAAGTGAGCCATCACTTCCTACAAAGGAGGCACTGGCTGCAGATATTCATCAGCCTGAGTTGAATGCCTACCGAACAACATTGGTGGCATTGCATGCCTCTGGGACAATAAGTTGGGAACAAGAAGCATTGATGACGAACCTGCGCCTTATGCTCCACATATCGACAGATGAACACTTGTTGGAGCTAAGGAAATTAAATATCTGTTGGAACAGATGTTCTCCTTTTAGATAAAAAGAAGCCACCGCCTAGTCATTGTAGGGATTCTTTACCGCCTAGTCTTTGTAGGGATTCTTTACCCTAGAGTCTGTTATTTTGGACTAAATTGTCCAGTTGCATTGTAAGTCTCGAAATGAATTGTAGCTCATGTTGAGTACTCATCTTCTTTGTTTATACTGGTTAATTACTGTGGAAATCATTTTTGCATCATAAACATCTATAAAGTATTTAAGGCTTCTTCGGTTCTTCCATTATTAAATGTCAATATTATGTAACTTACATTAAAAATGTGGAATTTGTGACTTCTGAAAGATTATAAAGGAATTATTTTTTCGGAGAGGTGCAGAGTATAGTGTATATCTATTATGCAGCCATATTGTAAAGAACTGATTGTCTATTCTATGCAAGTCCAAGGCCTACAGGGGATCGAGTGCATCAACCATTTGGTTTGAGTTTCCCTAAGCTTTGTTAAGACGTACTAGTTACCTCTTATGTAAAACCTTATTGTCAGTGCTACGAGTAAGTTGGATATTACCTTATATGTGAATCTTGTGACTGTTTAAATAATGGCTGAAAAGGCATTTTTAGCCCCTTTATTGCGAGTTGTATCTTTAGAGTGGGTAGGATCCATTGGGCACTCTCTAATATGTATAGATGCATGGTGTTCTTTTTGAAGAATTTGGCAGTTTCCACTATGTAATATTTTGTTATAACTCTCTAGATAATGGATGAAGATGGCATTTCAATCTCTCATTATTTAATGTTGCATCATTAAGAGTTGATATATCCTGTGGATTCATGCTCGTGTATACACCCTGAAGTTGTTTCCCTTCTCTTTGTTTGGTTCAGTTGTAGTGAAGTTTATAGCAACAGTAGATCTGGAACCTCTGAATATGAGCAAAGGCCTTTGTACCCTTTATTCAATGTATTTACTGTGATGGATCAATGTTTGAATACTTTGATCTCATCCTTTTGCCGTGATGGATCAATTTTGAGTACTTTGATTTCATCCATAGAATTTGGCACTATTAAGACATTACATTTTGAGGCTTATTTGACACCTCCCATTCATTTTCCAGGGCCACTATTGGAGGCTTCTAAAGCTTGCTTCCATAGGTCCAAGATGTTGATGGGGTTTGTCACCTATGTTGCACTTTGGACATTGTGGCAACATACCCATCTGCAAATAGAAACCAGTGGGTACTTCTAACTAGTTCCTTCTACTTTTCGGCTATATGTTTGCCTGTGATGCATGCAATTATGGAAGCTAAAAGAGAATATAATATCTGCAATTGAATCTCCTGATATTTATATTCTTGAATTATTCTATCTCCAAACCTTCTCCCTAGCTACTTCATATCTTCAAAATTTGTAGCTTGCTGATATTTCTTGTAGCATGGATATGTTACACCCTCTGGCTTGATAGTTATGTTACACTACTTGTCAGGCAGGTTATTTTTGTGAATTTTTGTTTATCTCCCTAGTGGTGGTTTGGTGGCTAGATTACTTCAGCTCCAAAAGTTGAATATTGTTAAGTTTAAGAGTCTATTTAAAACAAAGCTCTAGATACAATTGTTGTCATTGCAAAGTACCACAAATTGAATGCAGTGGATGTTAAACTTTCAGGAGAATAGGGTTTGGAGATACCTGAATAAGTGCGAAGGAAAACAAATCTTCTGTTTAGCTTTGGGATAATTGAAAATCTGAGAGAGTTATGCAGTAATTTAAGTTACCAAGTTGTTATTTATGTAATTAATAGGACAAATTAGAGGGAAATTTTATCCATTGATAAAACATTTATATAATTGGAAGAATGATAGAATGTTTAGAATATTTCCACTTGCTAACAAGGGCACAAAGATAACCCATTGAACGTGCAATTCAATTAATGTACAATTTAATCAACATTGGTATGGGGAGGATTTTTGTGTTCTCTTGTTTGGGGCACAAAGCTTCTCTTTATTTATTCACTTCCCCACGAGATTGCAAAGATTTTTGTTATCCAGCATTTCCATTACCTGATCATCTTATCCCTTTCAACGATTGTATTCATCCATTGAATTTGTTAACTAGATCGGCGTGTGGAAACTCTTCATATAATGTTGACCATACACTTGAGAATTAATAAGCCAAGTGGATAATCTATAAGCATTTGACTCAACCATCCTTATTAACAAGTCATGGGTTTTAGGGATGCCGAATGGCCGAGCTTATGATAGATAAAATTTGGTTCTTTATGGATAGACCGCTAGAATAATGTCCTGGGGTGGAAGAGATCGAGAGTAAGGATTGCTTATCATTATATCCCTTTCTCAGGTGGGATGGCTCTATCTGGTGGGATGGAATGGAAGTAGTCCCCTCCACGACCTTGCTTTTTGTTTGATGCTAGCCTCACCTCGAATTCAAGTCTCTAACTCACGATGACATGTGCAGCTTCAATCAAGAATGGGGGATGTACTCACCCTCTTTGCAAACCTGACTTTCCTAATTTCATAAACGAACTCAACTTTCTCGAATGAAAAAAGTAATACCAGCTTCTTCTACTCTTTTTCATAGTTTGCCCACCATTCTGAGTTCGAGTTGAGGAACGAGCTCTGGTTTTTTTTGTCTTACTCACTCGTTAGTCATAGCTGCTATCCTAACAAAAGAAGACGACAAAACTATCGTCACGGTGACATAAAGGAGCTTACCGACAAAACGACGATAACAACTCGGATCATCGATCAAGGAGAGCACCCGAAACACTATCCAAGTGTGTGGAGGAATCCATGGGAGTGGCCATCGGTTTACAACCAATTAAGCATCCCCGTCTCCGTGAGCAAGTCCATTTGATATAATCCTTGCTTTAAGCGAGCAATCTCAATCCCAAGAAAGTAGCAAAGAGGTCCCAAATCCTTGGTTTGAAAGTGGGTGCTTGGATGCTTCTTCAACCTTTCAATGCTGGCATGGTCACTTTCGGAAATGATTATGACATCAACATAGATAATAAGGATGATATTGTGAATGGAGCGGTGAATAAATACGGAGTGATCGGAAGTGGAGCGACATAATCCATATGCAAGAAGAACCCGACTAAACTTATCAAACCATGCTCTCGACGATTGTTTTAGACCACAAATGGCTTTCTTCAATCGGCAACCTAGAGGTGGCGTACTAGCATCAACAGATCGACCTCGGTGGTTGCTCCATATGAACTTCCTCTTGAAGCTCTCTATGTAGTAAGGCATTATTGACATCAAGTTGATGAAGAGGCCACTCATAGCATACGACAATGGAGAGAAGGATTCACACAAAATTAAGTCGAGCCACTGGTGAAAAAGTCTCAAAGTAATCCCCACCAAACGTTTGAGTGAACTCTTTGGCCTCAAACCTTGCCTTCAACCGATCCGCAAAGTCATCTGCCTTGTACTTGGTCACATAAACCTATCAGCAACCAACCACATGTTTATCGGGAGGTAGCTTGACCAGGTCCCAAGTATTATTGTGATGAAGAACTTGCATCTTGGCATCCATAGCTTGCACCCATCTCAGATCGAGCATTGCTTGCTTGTAGTTGGTCGGAATAAGTATAGTAGATAATGAGTAAATAAAGGCTTGATACATGGGATACAGTCGGTGCACCGCGCAAGGAAACAAAATGAGCAATAGGATGAGATATGCACGGCCATTTACCTTTTTTGAAGAGCAATGGGTTGATCACAATCTTGGATCACGTGCGTTGAAAGTAATGGTTCAGAGGGCATAGTATCCACGATGGGCCTTTGTCTTTCGCCGCTGAGTATATACCTTGAGATCTCCTCCTCTAGAAGATGCAAGATCCAGATTCGTCGTGTTGAGAGAAGTTTCCATAGTAGGCACACCCTCTGGATCCTGTGGTAAGGCCATGGATTCATTTGAAGAACACTCCCCCTGAGAAGGAGAAGAGGAAGTTATCTTGGGTGAAACAAATGGGGAGTCCTCAAAGAAAGTAACATCAGCACAAACAAATTATCGTCGTAAGGATGGAGAATAACACTGATACCCTTTTTGAGTCCAATAGTACTCAAGAAAAAAAACACTTGAGAGCCCGAGGGGAAAGCTTTGTCAAGACCGGGAGTATGATTGTGAACAACTGCCGTACAACCAAAGACTCGAAGGGAAAGAGGAAATGGATTACCATTCGACAATAATAGGGTGAATGGAGTCTGCTTGCCTAAAGAGAGGACCTAAGAGGATGCCATGCAATTGATAAGCAAGCATGCCGCGAGGACCGCATCAACCCAAAACATCTTAGGAACATTCATATGCAACATGAGAGTGCGAGTTCAGCTTCGGTCAGATTCCCTCTTCATCTGATCAAGTTCAGCTTCGGTCAGATTCGAACCAGATAGTCTGCTAACCTGCCACACACATACTTTCTAAAGAAATCATTGGGATTCCCATGCAGAACACTGTATCTGGAATGTATTGGTGACATAACTTGTGGCTAATGGGTGAGAAAACAGTCATTGCCTCAATTAACTTTGCGGTTTCCCGGGAATTCCAATCAAACATGATTTAAATTGATTCTTATTTATCTCTAATGTTCAACACTTATCTCTAATGTTCAACACTTAAATTGATAAGACTGCCATTTCCTTAATCAACTTCGGGTTTGCCCGTGAATTCAAGTAGAACATGATTTAAATTGATCGTTTATCGCTAATGCTTAATCCTTTTCACCAAATCCTTCAACATCGAAAGAAATTCACGGTCAAACCTCGAGAAAGGCATCCTGAGTTGGACTATAAAGGAACCAGACAACACTGTGCAGCGGGTGATGTTATTTATTTTACCATGTATAGCACTTTGAATCATGATTTATTTATGAAATATAGGACTAATCTTTGAATTAGCAGTCAAGTTTGTATATAGTACTTGAAATTATTTGGTTTACCAAATAAGCAAGACCAATAGACTACTGCATGCCATGTAATGTCATCATATACAATTTTACCATATATTGTTGTTTACATATAAGTTGTCACTCAAATTTAGTATTGGGTGCATTATGTGCTATTGGGTTACCAATAATGAATGGATAAAAATCTCAGGAAAATGCTTAGTGATTCTAGAGTCTAGACTTTTATATTGAAGATAAAGAATAGTTATTGTATTGTCTCAGGGTCTATTGTATTTTTAAGGACCCTATGGAGCAATGTTTAAAAACTTGAAACTCGGAGTTGAGTAAACTCGATCAAACTTGGCCGGGTTTTATCCCAACTCGGTCGGAGTCTGCTAAATAACTCGAATGAAAATTTTACCGAGTCGAGTTCACTCGGTCCGACTCGAACCGAGTGGACTCAACTCGACTGAGTTTTAAAGCATGAAGTATAAAATTTATGGTGGAATAGCATAAATAATAAAAATATGAGAAATTAGTCTTAGACCCTCATACTTGGTGACCAATTTGTGTCTTTTACCTAGTGGCTGATGATGCTGTGTATTCCGGTAGGAGTCGCTTGTGTGAGAGGCAATCCACATGTTGCCGGATTCATTGTTGTGCTGGATGCTGTTGGGTGTGAGGCGGATGGTTTCTTGATGGTCAGATTATGTCTATTGTAGCTGTCACGAGGATCAAAATGTCGTCGCACCCAAGTACCTAACAATGTTGACATCGCCAATAAAGGCTCAAGAATGCCTTTGTAGATCTCTTGACCTTTGTTGATGCATCGACAACCGTGCAGAACGGGAGTTAGGACTGTCAACGAACTTGACCATAATCCGAATCCTATCCCAAAATTCCGGGTTTGGTATTAGGTTTTTGTTCCGAGATCCGATTAAAAACAATCCGACCCCATTCGATATATAATCGGATCAAATTTGGGTCTACCCTGATTAGAATAGGATCGAGTCCGATGTATTTACTTAGTCTTTATAATATACATCATTGTTTGTCCGATGTCAAACTCAGACGTCTTATTTCAACCGTCTGATGCCCAACCCGACCATCTTATTTTAATCAAAATTTTTTGAAAAACGGAACATAAAATATTATTATTTTAATAAAGGATCAAAATTTTAGTATTTGGGAGAAAATGAACTTTACGCCATCTCAAATGGTGTAAAGGGTTTACGCCAATACAAATGGCGTAAATAACCGGGCCATATATTCACATACCCAAAATACCCCTACTTTACGTCATTTTAAATGGTGTAAAGTCTTTATGCCATTTGAGATGACGTAAAACCAGGTGAATATTTATAGGCGAAATACGCCATTTGCTTCATTTGGCGTAAAACTCTCTCTCTCTCTCTCTCTCTCTCTCTCTCTCTCTCTCCTCTCCTTTCCTTTTTCTCTTTGGTGGCACAGTGCCTGTGGGGGTGTTGGTAGTGGCCCTCTCTATGGTAGCACTATGGGAACACTGTTGGCAGTGTGGGGTGTTGGTAGTGCTCCTTTCTATGGGAGCACTATGGGCAGTGTGGGGTGTTGGCAGTGCTCCTTTCTATGGGAGCACTATGGGCATGTGGAGGTGTTAGTAGTGGGTGGGGTGGGGTGTTATTTGTGCGAGTGGGGTGCTTTTGTGGATATTATCTGGAATGAAGCGGAATAATAGACGATTTTCGGGAGGCCTGACCACAGATCAGGCGCTTCTGTCATGAACTAGAAATCGTGCTACTGCCGTATTCGAACATGCTGAGGTACGTTTTAAATTTTATATTCGAGTATACTGCGGTATTCAAATTAATTAATATTAAAAAATAAAAGATTTTAATTAAAATTTGTATATTAGATCGACTATCACGATATTCATTTCCGTTATCACGGGAATCTTTTGGATGAGTGAGAGTTGTTCGGCTCCCGTACTCAGTTAGTGGAGCATGCCTAGTTCGGTTGGTTCAGCCTTATCCGATGGCTGAACAACGATCTGCGTCGCTGCTATGCACTACCTGAGCGTTGGTGGCCGACTACTCACACATTTCATTTTTCTTTCGGAGAGATGTTGATCACTTTGCAGGATAATCAGCAGATTATAGGGTTGGCCATCACCAGCCTCCCTGTGACTGTATCTCCTGGCACACATCCTTTTGACTACTGCCAACTGATCTACGGCAGTTTAGGAATTGTACCGCCTCCGCCGTCACAGGGGGAGCGGTACATGCAGCTTAGCTGACTTCGTACTCACTTTGGACCAGCACCTTCAGAGCCGGTATACCTTGAGATTGTAAGTTTTTATTTATTAATTGTATTCAATACATGTTAATATTCTTATATAAATGACATGCTAATAATATATTTTTATTATTTAAGGCATTGAGGTACACACGTGCGTACTTGTTGGTACTGTATGGCTTATGCCTGTTTCCAGATGCAACTGACAATCTTGTGTATGCGAGTTAGCTATTTTTTTTTTCTTCAGGATTTGACCATAACTTCCCAGTATGCCTGTGTTTGAATTGGATCCGCTTATCAGTCGCAGCGGAAGCAAAAGATAGATCCGAAGATCATACGGTGTATGTTTCATTACAATTAATTTTACAAAACAATCTACATGCAAATCTATGATCTTAGCATGTAGATTGTTTTGTAGAATTAATTATAATAAAACATACATCGTATGATCTTCGGATATATCTTTTGGTTCCGCTGCGACTCTGATAAGCGGATCCAATTCTAACAATTGGTATCAGAGCACGTTTTGGTGTGTGTTTCATGCATGAATTCGTGAAAACATCATGTGAATATATGATGGCATATGTTTTCGTCGGGGTTCGGCGTAGATCATGCATATGGATTGTGCTATGTATTATCTTTTTGCAGGTGCCGCGCTGAATAGTAATATGTGATTGCATGCCTCCGGGGGTCGGACCCCAAATTTAATTTTGCAATGATTATTATTATGCATGTGGATTTAAGGCTCTAGATGGGCGAGGGTGGAGGTTGACCACCCTCGGATCCCTGGCCATGTTTCTTGGATTGTTTCATTTTCTTTCTAGTGAAATTGTACACGATCGAGCACTTGCTTGGAGCGTGTTAGTTTTTCGGTCACAGGAAGAAAGAGATGATGCTACATCCACGGTTCGGGCAAGCGGTACCATGGCCTGCAAAGATCCGGCGAAAGCGTGCACGTTGGTTATTCAGGCTCAGGGGTCGGACCCTGGACTTGATTCAGTTTGGATGCTATTTCTGTTGTTTCTCTTTACGTAGTGTTTAGAGAACCCCGATAATAATTTTAATTATCTATATTGCTTGTGGGTTTGTCTCTAGATCAGGCTTAGGGTTAGTATTTGGATTATGGATTAATTGGTGTCTCTATATGGTTCTAACACGTGCGAATCCGGTGGCTAGCTAAAAGGAAAGGTGGTAATCGCCCTCGTGGTAGTTCAGGTAGCTAAGTACTGTGCACCGAGATAGACACAATGTTAGATTTGTTAAGAGATAACTAAAGTCCCCCTAAGAAGTATGATAAGTCTAATGGGATGCCTTTTCCTCACATGGTTCTAGTGACCAAGTTAGGTTAGGATTCTACTAAGTGACATCCGTTTCTAGTTGACGTTTAATGGTAGTGTGAACTCATCACGATTTGGTTATGCCATTATTAGGTTGAGGTCCGACGGAGGTTGTCGGATGTTCCTATTTGGCCAGCATCGAAACCTATAATAAGATGAGGTCTACTATGACATCATACATCAAATTATGAACGCGACGTCATTCTAATGGGAGTCCTTTCCACGTTGACCTTAGGCTAGGCTCCAGATCTTAGGATTATGGGCAAACTAGTAAGGTATCGGGATCCTTGGAATATATATAATGTGATCCTTGCAAGAAAGACGAAAGCTGAGTATTCAAGGTAGGAACTATGATATTTTCCAAGGATACTAATGCTTTACGGGAATGTTTGTAATCCTAGTGGGAGCACGGTAGGCTAGGGTCTAAGTTTAGGAGGTCGTGACCTTTCTAGATATGCATAAAACCTCATAAAGAAGGGATGCGTAAGAGGTTCCCTCCAAATGGGAGCCCATGGCCTCCACAATCAACCGGCTAAGGGTCTGGATGGGAGGTAGAAGTTCGATATTCCCACCGGGTGAGAGCTATGTTTTCTTCCATGCTGGTTCGTCTAGTGGTTTCCTTCGGGACATGGAGGATGCCGGTGGCAGTGGGTAACAGTTTTTTCCTGCATCGCGGGAGCCTATTAACCCCCCTGCCGACACCACCTAGATTTGTAGGAAGCATCTGAAAGCTTGTGTGAAGCCGCCGTTGCTACGCACGCGGGTAACATAAAGCTGGCCAAAAGGAGACTGAGAAGTCTTTAAGTTCGCCATGGGTAATTCTGATGAAGACTGGGTCATAAACATCCCGTTGGCAGAAGCGGTTGCATGCTCTCACCGAGATGCTGTCTCCAATTCAAGCCGATAGTCTCAGTGCTCGAGCCCAGGGAATTTAGATTCCCGGATGTCTCCACTTAAGATAGTGAAGACATAGGGACTGGAGTAAACATTATCTATTTCTAAATTCCATGAAATAGATCGTAGTAGACCCCTAACTTTTGCTTTAAACCATTGTTTATAGAAATCATGACCAAGCTCGACCCCCTTGCCTCCATCCTTAATGATAACAAACTTACGGGACCAAACTACGAGGACTGGAAGCGTAACCTGATGCTCGTCCTAAGGGTTGGCAAACACACAACTGCCCTAAGTACCCCTCAACCGGCCATGCCGGGATCAAGTGCTACTTAGGCCCAGTTGAAGGAATGGAAAGACTGGCTAGATATTGATGAGATGTACAAGTGCTACATAGTGGCATCCTTGCAGATCGTCCTTCAGAAGCAAGTCGAAGACATGGACTTCGCTTCTGACATGATGCTCTACTTAAAGGAAATATTTGAGGGTCGTAGTCGGGTAACTCGTTACCTGACCATCAAAAAATTGGTGTCCACGAAGATGGCAGAGGGGACTTTAGTTCGGGATCATATGCTGAAATTGTTTGGCTATGTGAATGAGTTTGGTTCCTTCGATGTCATTTTCGATGCAGAGATTCAGATCGACATTTTCCTCGCGTCTCTGTCAGGAGCGTTTGAGGGCTTCGTTACCAACTTTAACCTTAACCGGTTGGAGATATCTAACGCAGAGCTCCTAGCGGCGTTCTAGGCGGCAGAGGACGGGATGAAGGTAGGAGCCCAATCCCTGAACGTAGAGCGGAAGTCTTCTCTGAAAGCCAAAGACAAGTTTCAGAAAAGAAAATCTAAGAAGACTGTGAAGATATGCCAAGTGCAGTCGCAGGTTCTTAAGCAGGATGGTCCGGCAAAGCCCAAAGGAAAATGTTTCCGATGTGGCAAGAAGGGGCACTGGAAGGGTGACTGTCGCGCGGCTCCCAAGAAGGCTGAGATATGTATATCTCAAATCCATATAGTGGAATCCCTTGTAGCATCCAGTAGTTCTTCATTTTCATGGATTGTGGATTCTGGTTCCACTAACCATGCTTGCAATAATTTGCAGGGTTTCAAGGAGACAAGAAAACTAGGTGATGGGGAGATAATCCTATGCATGGGAACTGAGGCCATGGCAGAGGCTGAAGCAGTTGGAGATATCGTCTTGCAGTTTCTTGATGGAAGAAGTTTATTTCTTAGAGACGTACTTTATGTACCGTCCTTGAGACGAGATTTAATTTCTGTTTTCTTAATGAATAATGAAGGTTTTTCAGTTTTATTTGATGCTTCTGGTGTGTCAATTAAATTGAATAGTTCTTCGTTTGTAAAGGAAAGATACTAAATAGTATCTATATAATTAATTAACTCCAATCATAAGCAGGATACCATAACTGAAGCATGTGTGGTTAATTCATCTAAAAGGAAAAATCCCTCAGATAATCCAACACTCCTTTGTCATCTAAGGCTTGGACACATAGCCTCAAACAAGATTCACAGGTTGGTTAAGGTAGGACTTTTAAGTCCAGATATTTCCAAAAGCCTACCAACGTGTGAGTTTTGCCTGAAAGACAAGATGACTAAAAGATCTTTCCGAGCAAAGGTAGCAGATCTCAGGAGGTATTAAAGTTGGTACACATTGATGTATGTGGGCCCATAAATGTCCGTGCCATAGGAGGCTTCGAGTATTTTATCACCTTCACGGATAATCACTCGAGCTTTGGATACATATACCTAATGTGGCAGAGATTTGAATCCTTTGATAAGTTCAAGGAGTTCAGAGCTGAAGTAGAAAAACAGACGGGTAAAAGTATCAAGTCTCTTCGATCGAATCAAGGAGGCGAATACCTATTGGATGAATTTATTGGGTACCTGCGTGAGCATGGGATCGTATCCCAATTGACTGCACCAAGGACACCGCAACAAAACGGTGCATCTGAGAGGAGAAACCGAGCTTTGTTAGACATGGTTCGGACTATGATGAGTTATGCAACATTGCCACCTAGCTTTGGGGATATGTCCTAGAAACGACAGCATATACTTTGAATTTTGTTCCATCAAAATCAGTACCTCTAACTCCTTGGGAGCTGTGGTTGAAGCGAAAGCCAAGTCTACAGCACTTTAAGATTTGGGGTTGTCCAGCATATGTGCGGAAGGACAAGCGAGATAAGATGGAGTCAAAGACTAAGGTATGTCTGTTCGTTGGGTATCCAAAAGGGACAAAATGTGGTTTATTTTATGATCATGAGGATAGAAAGGTTGTCGTTTCGACGAATGTCGTATTCCTAGAGCAGGATTATTTAATAGACCATAAGCCCACCAGTAAAGTAGTTCTTGAAGAATTGATTGGTATTGATGGGAGTACGCAGACAGAAAATATAGTGGGAGTCGATACCACTAAGATAAACGATACTGTAAAATCGACTCCTATGGAATCACCGCAGGCTCGTCGCAGTGGGAGGACCACAAGTGCTCCTGATAGATACATTGGAGAAGCCTTTATGGTAGATCCAGAGTTTCAGGAGGATGATCCTCTGAACTATGATGAAGCGATGATATCCTCTGACCATGCAGCATGGTAGAAAGCCATGGAGGCAGAATTGGCATCGATGTCCCAAAACTCGGTCTGGACACTTGTAACACCGCCTCACAACATTAAACCTGTTGGGTGTAAGTGGGTGTACAATAGAAAAAGAGGTCCGGATGGTACCGTTGAGACTTACAAAGCTAGATTAGTCGCTAAGGGTTATACCCAGCGAGAAGGGATCGACTATGACGAAACCTTTTCGCCAGTGGCTATGCTTAAGTCAATCTGGATCCTCTTGTTTATTGCAGCCCATTATGATTGGGAGATCTGGCAAATGAAAGTCAAGACCGCATTCCTCAACGGGGATTTGGAAGAAGACATAAATATGTCCCAGCCTCCAGGCTTTGTCGCAAAAGGTCAGGAAAGTCTGGTGTGCAAGTTGCAAAGGTCCATTTATGGACTGAAGCTGTCATGACCGGCATTCTAGGGTGTTTTCGCACAGAACAACCCAGTTATTATAATATTATTTTAATATATTTGGTCGTGATGATGTTTGGCTGTGCTTGAACGGGACCAGCCAGTGGGTCCCGAGTACGAGTCACAAGGCTATATTGGAGGTGTAGCTGCACGAGCACGTGAGCACGTGCATCGAGGCATGGCACGAATGATATTTTTGTAATATAATAATAAAATAAATATGGTGACAAGTCTATCGGACCCGGCAAGGTTCGCGTGCCGGCGCGCCTCGGTGCGACGCGAGTCGAGCACGAGTAGAGCTCGACCAGGATTAAGAAAAAAAAAAAGGAAGAAGAAAAAAAAAAAACTAAAACTTAAAAATTAAAACCCAACCCACCACCCACTAACCAACCCAACCCTTACCCGAACCCAACCCATACCCCAAACCCGACCCGACCACAATCCCTTCCCTTTCTCTTTCTCTCTCTTTCTCTCTCTCTCTCTCTCTCTCTCTCTCTTTCCCTTTCCCTCTCATCCCAAACCTGACCCGTACCCTCTCATCCCTCTGGTCTCTTACCCGAACTCTCAATCTCCCTCTTCTCTCTACCCGATCTCCACCCCCTAGACCCTAACCGCCGCCCCTACCCAGCCGCCGCCGCCCCTATCCTGCAGCCCTAGCCGCCGCCTCCCTCTACCCTAGCCGCCGCCCCCCTACACCCTAGCAGCCGCCCCCCTCTACCCTATCAGTCGACCCCCTTCCCCCTTTTTAAAGCCCGGACCCGACCCCCGACCCTTGTGGGGGAAAAATCTTTGTGCCGATCCGAAGACTCAACCTCACCAGTCAATTGATGTTGAAGCGTAGATCTTTAGCCGATCTGTTGGTTAGAAGGTATGTTCGAAGGCTGATGCCTTAGTGATTTTGAGTTAGCTCTTTAGGTATGCAAACAGAGAGAGTGTTGACACAAGATGTGATCTCGGAGTTCAGCCGAAGCCTACGTCTCCGTGCTATAGGGAGCAACCCGAATTCACTATCACTTTGCTTAAAGTGACCTCGACAGGCCGAGTGTCACCGTAGTATCTCCGATCTCTTCAAAGACAAGAAGAAGATCGAGGAGAGTTAGAGATGGGAAGCTGGAAATTCCAGAGCTCTGGTTTTCTGAAATCAGATATTAGATTATGGTATTGATCTCTGGATCCCTTTTACATCAGAGGGCTTTGCTATTTATAGAAAAACTCTGGGGGGAAATCCGGGGCAAATGATGGTTTTTGCCTTCGTATCCGGAGATTCCCCAGGCAGGGCTGGGGGGTCTCGCCGTCGTCTCTGGGGATTCCCCAGGTAGGGCTGGTGGGTCCCGCCGTCGTCTCTGGGGATTCCCCAGGCAGGGACGATGGGTCCCGCGGAAGTCTCTGTGTGTCCACCGGGCAGGGCCGGTGGGTCCCGCAGAAATCTCTGTGGGTCTACCGGGCAGGGCCGGTGGGTTCCGCGAAAGTCTCTCTGGGCCCACCGGGCAGGGCCGGTGGGTCCCGCGGAAGTCTCTGTGGGCCCACCGGGCAGGGCCGGTGGGTCTCGCTGTTTGCAGACTTCTTACCAAAATTTGCATCCACAGTTACCCCTTCCAAGTTAGCTAGAGATCATCCTGGCTGGCTTGGATTCCTGGTGCAAAACTAACAACCCCCTGTCATGAGAGCAAAGAAGTTCCTTGAGTATCGGTGCCAAAGGACTAATCGGTCAACTTCTGACTGATCGGTCAAAGTTGATCGATCGGTCAATTTTGACCGATCGATCGAACTTGATCGATCGGTCAAAGTTGACCGATCGGTCAATTTTGATCGATCGATCGAACTTGACCGATCGGTCAAAGTTGACCGATCGGTTAAGTTCAACCGGTCGAGGTAGAAATGATCGGGCAAAAAACTAAGTTTTTTGCCCGATCTAGTAGAAATTCGACCGATTGGTCGAACTTGACCGATCGGTCAAAGCGGACCGATCGGTTAAGTTCAACCGGTCGAGGTCGAAGTGATCGGGCAAAAAACTTAGTTTTTTGCCCGATCTAGTAGAAATTCGACCGATCGGTCAAAGTTGACCGATCGGTTACGTTCAACCGGTCGAGGTCGAAGTGATCGGGCAAAAAACTAAGTTTTTTACCTGATCCAGTAGAAATTCGACCGATCGGTCAAACTTGACCGATCGGTCAAAGTTGATCGATTGGTCAAAGTTGATCGATCGGTTAAGTTCAACCGATCGAGGTCGAAGTGATCGGGCAAAAAACTAAGATTTTTGCCCGATCCAGTAGAAATTCGACCGATCGGTCAAAGTTGATCGATCGGTTAAGTTCAACCGATCGAGGTCGAAGTGATCGGGCAAAAAACTAAGTTTTTTGCCCGATCCAGTAGAAATTCGATCGATCGGTCGAACTTGATCGATCGGTCAAAGTTGACCGATCGGTTAAGTTCAACCGGTCGAGGTCGAAGTGATTGGGCAAAAAACTAAGTTTTTTGCCCGATCCAGTAGAAATTCGACCGATTGATCGAATTTGACCGATCGGTTAAGTTCAACCGGTCGAGGTCAAAGTGATCGGTAGAAATTCGACCGATCGGTCGAACTTGATCGATCGGTCAAAGTTGACCGATCGAGGTCAAAGTGATCGGGCAAAAACCTAAGTTTTTTGCCCGATCCAGTAGAAATTCGACCGATCGGTCGAACTTGACCGATCGGTCAAAGTTGACCGATCGGTTAAGTTCAACCGATCGAGGTCAAAGTGATCGGGCAAAAAACTAAGTTTTTTGCCCGATCTAGTAGAAATTCGACCGATCGGTCGAACTTGACCGATCGGTCAAAGTTGACTGATCGGTTAAGTTCAACCGGTCGAGGTCGAGGCGATCGGGCAAAAGAGCCTGTTTTCTGCCCGATCCTTTGGAAAATTACCCGATCGTCTGCCTGTCGACCGGGTAAAGTCTTTGAACAGCAATTGAGGACAATTGTGTTGCTTGAGCCGGTGGTCCAACTGGGCCGGTGATTTTTCTGAACCGGTGGTTCGCTTGGACCGGCGGTTCCTCTGGTTCGACGTTTCGTCTGGTTCCGACGGTTCGCTTGGAAGAGCGCTTGCTACGGATTGACGCCACGTGTCCCTTTCGAAAACACGGGATTTAACCTGGTGATGCCACGTGTCTTTTTTTATTTGCGTGCCAGTTTCTCCAGGTTTATAAGCCTTTTCTGGTTCTCATTTTTGCCTCGTGCTTTCAGAAAATTTTCAAACTCTAGAACTCTTTGCTCTCGAATTTCCTATTCTCTATATTCTCCCGATCGGTCGAATGACATCATCCGGCAGCGCGAAGAAGATGAACGTGGTCCCCTCGAAGAGGAAAGGGAAGGAGAGGGTTGAGATTTCACCCGTTCAGAAAGGTCGGGGCAAAGGCAAAGCCGCCCTTGGTGTGCTGGGCAAGAGGCACCAGGGCGTAGGGTTCGCATCGGCACCATCACGGCCAGAGCATATCCCAAAGGCCAGCTTCGTTTTGGGGCCTTTGATGCCGTTATCGGAGGAGCCTGAGTACGAGTACAACACTGGCGGCAAACTCACTGACGTAAAGAGGGCTAAGTGGCAGAAACTGCTTTCCTGCTTCACGGAGGGGAAGAGTCGACCAGCGCTCTTTGGAGTTCAATCCGCATTTGGAATCGACAAGCGGACGGTCTTCACATCGATCGCCAGCAAGGAGCAAGTGATGGGGACGATAGTCACCATCGGCCAGTTGAACTGCGGACTGCGCCTCCCACTGCTGCCGTTCGCCGCGAGGCTGCTGAATACTTAAGGGCTTTGCCCCGGATAGATTTCCGGGAACGCGTGGAGGATCATCTACGCCTTCTGCCGGGTGGAGTCCGACTTCCAAGAGGAGCTTAGGGCTTGCTACTCCAGCATCCCCGAAGGCGAGGAGGCCAGGATTGAATTGGGCTACTTCTTCTACCACTACAAGTGGGCTTCGAGGAAGGACATCCCATTCTTCAACTTGACCAACGTCTCTGCTCTCCGCCCGATCGTCGACACCGTCGCCTCCGATAAGCTCTACACCGACTGGCCGATCTTGATTTCTGGTGCATGGACCCCTCTCTCGGTGCCTGAGACTCCTAGGAATCAGGTACACAAAGAGATCGACATGTACTGTGCCGGAGGAGCCTTCGCATGGACGTCGGAACGGGTCGGGGCCCTGGACAACCTCTTCTTGGAGTTGACCTGCGGCACGCGATCGTGGAAGCAGTTCTCGAACTGCCCGGTGCGGCATGGCAACGCCAACCTCCTCCACCGTCTGCAGGCTCGGTATGAAGACAACGAGGTTTTGTACTCCGATTACGAGAAGGATCCTCAATCGGGCAAGATAGTTAGAAAAATCCGGGTCGAGAAGAAGGCGTATGGGGCGAGGCGCCGTTTGCCCACAGAGGAGAAGTTGGTGGTGACCCGCAGGGGTCAAATGAAGAAGAGGAGGGTTCTCAAGGAGGAGGAGAAGGAGGAGGAAGAGAAGAAGGAAGAAGAAGAAGAAAAGGGAGGAGAAGAAGAAGAAGAGGAAGAAGAAGAAAAAGGAGATGAAGAAGAAGAAGATGATGATGATGACGATAATGACGATAATGACGATGATGATGATGACGGCGACGATGCGAAGGGAGGTGGAGGAAACGGTGGTAGCGAAGAAATTCCGCCCACCCCCACCGGTGGTGGTGAAGATGGGGGCGAAGAGGAGTCTCAGCCAGTTCCTATTGACGAGGCCAAGGCCCGTCGTATGGAAGATGTGATGAATGTGGTGGGCGACGGCCAGAAGGTGTTGCCCACCTACCATTTTGAAGAGTTGAAGCGCCCAACGCGCTTGAAGATCAAGTTCTCGGGGAGTGATGGGGTTGCAAGCAACCCCATGCCCCTCGACCAAATACCCCCGAGCATCCTTCGCCTCGAGGGTGCTTCGACGAGCGAGGGTTTGGAGGTTGAGCAACCTCCACCCTCGCTCCGTCCTTCGGCTGCTCAAGTGGCGGAGGAAGCGGCTGCCCTTATGGCTAGGCTCGAGTAGTCCGGCGGGCAGCGTGAAGAAGGGGAGATCACTCCTCCTCAGGGTGTCCCTCCCCTCGTTCAAATGGAGGGAGGGAGCCGTGTAGAGGCGGGGACTCCCCAACCTCCACCAGAGGCGTCCCCTGTCAAGGAGAGGTCGACCCCAAGGGGTAAGAGCTCTGACCGGGGGAAGGGCAAGGTCGAAGCGTCTCGAGCCGATGCCACAGGTATATCCTCGCAACCTTTCCGTTTTGACTGTATTGCTTTTGAAATTTGAAATATTCTAACTCTTTGAGCTTTTGCCTTGATTGCAGATACTCCTGTTGGCATTGCTCAGATGCTCAAAAACTTAGGTGAGGTTGATATCAACCACCCCACGCCAGTGATCCGGAAGCTCTGTAATCTTCCGGATGCTACTATTGATGAGGCCTATAACAGGCTGGAAGTTGTGGTAAGTGCATCTGCTTGACTTGGTATAGGAGTTGTATTCTCAGAAATGCTTTTAACTTTTCTTGTTTGTTTGCAGAACTCAGCTGTCCTGAAGCTCGCTACGAGGCTCTTAAGGAGAGTCGGAGAGCGGGGGGCTTCAGCTGAGGTCTCTCGCTTGACGGCTGAACTGGAGGCCGCGAACGAAGAGAAGGCCAAGCTGAAGGAACTTCTGACTGCCAAGAAGGGGGCCATCTTCGCGAATAAGGAAGCTCTCCGTAAGGAGAAAATAGAGAGCAAGAGATGGCTCGAGAACTACGTTGCTCGAGGTCATGAGCTCGAAGAACTGAGGAATAGGTTTTTCAAGATTGAGACTTTGGCTCACGACCGATCGGTGGAGTTATAGGAGTTGAAGAGCCAACTTGCTGCCAAGGAAGCTGCTCTCGCTGCCAAGGAAGCTGCTCTAGTTGCCAAGAAGGAGGCCTTCACTAAGGAGCTGGAGTATACACGTGCTGAATGCGAGAGCTTCAGGTCAACGGTAGAGAAAGCGGTAGAAGCCCTCAGGGTTCATGCTAGTGGCATCCAATCTTCGAAGGCGTCCGCAGCGAGCAAGGCTCGTGGTGGATCTGAAGGAGAGAGGTCGCGCGCTCCAAGTGTGGCCAAGCCCTGATGTACTCTATCTCTTTCTTTCTTGTTGTATCTGTAAGCTCTTCACATATAAAAGCTCACTCCTGTACTCAGAAACTTTTTGAGAAATAAAGATATATTTTTGGTGTTTGAAATTGCATGTCTCTTATATTGATCTTTTTAAATGTTTGTGTTCTGGATGGTCTTGGAATGTTTGAATATACTTAAACACTTGACTGTAAGGGGCCGAGTCGCAACTCGATCTCCCAAACTTGTTAAGTAACTTGAAAGGTGAAGGTTGTGTTGTAACACAACTTGAAACCGTTTAACATTTGTATGTGAGGGGTTGAGTCGCAACTCAAACATCCAAACTTGTCAGACGATATTGCAATTGAAGGTTATTTAACATTTGTGCGTAAGGGATCGCGTCGCAACGCAAACTCCCAAACTTGTTAAATTGATCCAGTGACTTGAAGGTTGTTTTGTTTCACAACCCGAAACCGTTTAACATCTGCCTATAAGCGGTTGAGTCGCAACTCAAGCACCCAAACTTGTTAAACGACCTGGTAATTTGAATGCAGATAATTTTGAACTTGAATGTAGATAACTTGAAATTGCACCAGAACTTGAGTTGAGAAGATGAACATTTGAAAGCAATCTTTATTCATCATGGAATTTAAATCATGGGTAGAATATTTTGAGATGTCTAACATTCCAAGCTCGTGGTAGTCTATCTCCTTCTGGCCAAATTAGCCTATAAGATCCGTTGCCTCCTATTGATTCGACGATGTAAGGACCTTCCCAGTTGGGAGCTAGTTTTCTGCTGCTGTGCTCTTTTGTTTTGTAGAAGACTGCCATGAGGACTAAGCTGCCAATCAGGAACTCTCTTTTATTGACTTTCTGATCGTAGGCTCGCTTGATTCTCTGTTGGTATTTGGCAACACGTATGGCTGCTCGATCTCGGAATTCTTCAGAGAGATCTAGGTCATTGACTCGAAGTTCTTCATTAACCCCTTCTTCGACTGCTCTGGTCTTCAAAGTATTTGATATGTTCTCTGTTGGGAGCACTGCTTCTGACCCGTATGTTAGGTGAAAGGGTGAGAACCCAGTTGATCTTCTTGGAGTTGTTCGATAGCCCCACAAGACTTCAGGTAGGACTTGCTCCCACAATCCTTTCTTATCATCGAGTTTTTTCTTGAGTAAGCCAAGGATAGCTCTGTTAGAGGCTTCTGCTTGGCCATTGCACTGAGGATATCTTGGCGTTGAGTAGAAAAGCTTGATGCCATTGTTGAGGCAGAACTCACGGAACTTGTCGGAGTCGAATTGAGCTCCATTGTCGGCAATTAAGACTTGGGGTGTGCCAAACCTTGAAAAGATGTTATGCTTGATGAACTTAATGACTTCATCGTCAGTCTCTCGGAAGAGTGGCACGGCTTCAACCCACTTTGTGAAGTAGTCTGTGGCCAGCAGCAGATACTTCTTTTTGCTTGGCGTTGGTGGGAAAGGACCTAAGAAGTCCAACCCCTATTGATGGAAAGGCCACGGACTTATTAGTTGATGGAGCTCATCTGCTGGGAGATGAATAGCTCGAGCATGTCTCTGGCAAGGCTCTTTGAACCACTTGGTGTGCGTCTCTTGCCATTGTTGGCCAGTAGTAGCCTTGCAGCTTCGTCTTGGCTTCGAGAGATCTTCTTCCTGAATGATTCCCGCAGGCCCTGGAATGGATGTCGATTAAGATTGCTCTTGCTTGCAAAGGACCAATGCACTTGAGTAACATCCCATTGTGTGATCTGAAATATAGATCTTCTTCTTGGAGAATATAGCCTGACAGTTTTCTTTGAAGTCTTCTGGCTTGAATTGGATCTTCTAGCATTATTCCTTGTTTGAAGAAGTCGAAGATTGGCCGTCTCCAATCTTCGAGTTCACTTGTTGTGGAATGATCGGAGGCTGGCTGTTCTCCACCCCCGGGTCTTTCTGCAGTGGCGATGATTTGTTGTTCGAGGGTAATCTTGGGCACTTCTTTACACATATAATAAAGGACCCTAGGGAACACAGTAGGCCACTGAGGCGCATGGTGGATCCATGCTTGGGAGACCCAGTGGACCAGTTGTGTGTAGACCTAGAACTTGTTCACAGCTTAGGTGATGCCGGTCGCTTCATCGAGAACAAGCTGTTGGCAGGTAGAGGATGTGGTGAAGTCTCCACCATGGGAACGTGGGATTCCCATTCACCTGACCAAGCACGATGATCGTGTTGAACAGGAACCAAGACGGTGCACAGTTCAGTGATTCAGACACTGGTGCATAAACCGTCTTGCTACTATAGATCATCTGTCCTTAACCCTGAGGGATCATGTACACTGGGCCAACCAGTTGTGTGGTGCTTTAATGTGCCAACGTGTGCGGACCTTTCATAGTCCAATACCACAATACGTTGGGTTACCCGGCTGGCGCTTAAGTGACATGTAATCCTACAGGTTATCCGACGTCCAGTGTTGGATGGGTGCGTTTTGATGAGTCAATCTGTCCACATAGTTAACCCAGGCCTGGTAGTTGTCAGTATGACTAACGATGTTCTGGATGCTAGGCATAACACCGGAAGGTGTGTGGTGTTATAGATGACAAGTCATCAATTCCTTGTCAGATGATTGATCGGGATCTGACGGTGCTCCCCACCGCCCGAGTCGTATCATGGCACCAGTAATAGAAGGGACTAAGGATTATCATAGTATAGTAAAGAACAAGGTTACGAGGGAGTAACATAAGTTTAGGATCACTAGAGTTTAACTCGCGTCACACTCTGGGTGGCTACGCGGGTTAATCGGATTATGTCTGATTAACGGAACTTTCGGTGTGTCACCGGAACAGTTAATCAGGGATTCGGTTGGAGTTAGAGATCCTGAACACTGAAGGTTCCACCCTGTCGTTGCGTATAAGAATTGTTCCTCGACCTGGTTGGATACGTTGGATGCGAAGTAGCGCGATGGAGCGCAAGCCCGGAGCCTAAGAACCTAATTCATATTTGTTAGGGGCCATAGGGGTATTTTGGTAAATACTAAAATATGGGACAGAACATATTGAATATAGATCTTAGAATGAGAGGAATAATTCCAGGAGCTCATAGGCGCTGACGGAACTCGATTCCGAGTAGCGTACCTCACTCATCTCTCTTTCAGTTTTTCACTTTTTGTGAAGGGCGTTTTCGTCCAGGCTTTACGATAGACACTTGAAAACCTTGAAAACCGCCCCCCATCATCCCTATCCATCTAGGGCCGGCCCTAGCTTGCTTGTAGCACTAGGAGGCCGGCCCTATAAGAGGAATAGAGAGGGAGGGGCCGGCCCTAGCCTCTCCCCCTTTAGAAAATCCGACCCCCCTCTCCCTCTCTCCCTCTTTGAGGTTTCGGCCAAGGAAGAAAGAGGAAGAAGAAGGAAAAAGAAGGAGGAAGGAAGGAGAAGGAAGAAAAGAGAAAGAGAAGGAGGAGACCTACCGGCACGTCGTCGACTTCGCAACGAATTCCTCCATCGGCTCGTAGTCCTTGCACTCAGAGACGGGACTTCGAGGATTCCTCAATTCGCAAAGGACAAGGTGCTATCCGACAGCTTCCCTTGCGATTCACGTGCGGTTCATTATCGTTTCGTTCTCTCCGGATCATAGATTCACAAGGTATGATGATTCTAAACACCTAACTAGATGCATACATGTCTTCCGTAGATCGTAGTATGCCTCTAGGGTGTCCGCACATATGCTAAGATCATAGATTTGCATGTAGATTGTTTTGTAGAATTAATTGTAATGAAACATACACCGTATAATCTTCGGATTTATCTTTTGCTTCCGCCGCGACTCTGATAAGCGGATCCAATTCCAACAGCCTGGGGTGCAGCCGTTTTGATAATTTTATACTCTGGCCTTAGCCGTTTTGCGATGGGTGTTACACACCAGCTAGTGGGTTGTACCCCCTTACTAAAGGTAAAAAAAATATAATATGTTATACTTGTTTTATTTTATTTGAATTGTTTAGAATCTTACATATTTATTTTATTGTTTCAGGTTTGGGCTCATTAGTACCTACCTGTAGGTAGGCCAATACGTTTTGACATTTCCGAGAGCACCCGACACTTTTCTCAAGTTTTGAGGTGGGTCATTCTGTACCGGCAGTACGAGTCTGACCCCCACCACAGCATCCCATTGTATCGGATGATGCTAGATTTGCTGACTGGGAGTGAGGTAAGTTAATTAAATATTAACATTAGATATTTTAGTAGGTTATTCATAATTCAATAGTTGATTGTCTTATTAAACAACGTAATATATTTTTTAGATCACCTGGTTTCCTTATTTTCTGATTGAGTCGGATGTTCCACTTTTTTTACGGGAGGCTTGGGAGGCGAGTTGGGTGTGTTACCGGTCCTGTGTGATCCATATGGAGTTTGCGTTATATCATGCACTAGATCGGTGTTTACGTTAGTACGCCAGATACCAGTCCGTCCCTGTTGCACATCTTTCGTGGGCTTTTAGGGACAGAGGCTTGGGTGTGGGACACGTTGTCCTCCAAGCGTGGGAGCAGTGGTTAGTTATGTACAGAGTTGAGTTAGCCCTGTTTATCTGTTTGGACTCTCACGATAAGATATTATTTTAATAAGTTAATTGTTAATTTCTTGTGTGGTTATATTTATTGCATACAGAGTTAAATTCTTAGTATGTGCTTATATGTGTATTTCATATATGTTTCAAATGAGTGTCCGACACTGGAGTACTGTCAGTGGTTTGGTATTCTGCGGATCTACAATCCATGGATGCGCTAATTGGAGCCACGTTTTCTCCCCCGAGGATACGGGGACCAGTTTTTTCACCAGTACACCCTTAGATGTTTTCAGATGATAAATTTAATATTTATCCAAACTATATTTATCATAAGCGCTCTTTAATATATAATTATAAAATTGTATAATTAAATTTTATAGGCTGACGATATAGAGTCTGCTGGTCCGCTGTATACTGAGGATATCGTGAGAGGTGTCATAGAGTTGCTGAGGTCTGCTCCAGTTCTTTGGTTACTCTATGCACCTGTTGAGGGACAACCTTCAATACTATTCCGCACGGGGCGTGCTGGCCGAGGCAGAGGCCGAGTTGGTGCACAGGAGGGAGATGCATAGGAGGAGGGAGGTGGGGCATAGGAGGAGGGAGGTGGGGCACAGGAGGAGGGAGAGGTAGAGCCAGGGGTGGATATTCTGGATATGATTGAGTACGATTACTGCTCCCAGGTTTTGTCCAGTCAGGGGCTCTCACCATTATACCAGCTGTCGACCATCTTTGAGCAAGGCCAGAGGTTCTCGTAGGCAAATACTTTAGACCCTGGCCAGGTGTCTTCACAGACAGCTACTTTAGACGACCAGGGGTTCTCGCAGGCAGCTACCGCCAGTCCACTCCAGACCTCGCAGGCAGTTACTGTCGTCGAGCAGGTTTCTTTGCCTCCGAAGAAAGGCACGTTGCTGAGCACTATGCTAGGGTTGTATCTGGGGATTGCAGTCATGATACGCCAGGATGTCGGCATTAGTAGTCATGATTGTTTTTTTATCTTTTTTTTCTCGCAGGCATTACTAGTTATGATTGTTTTTGTATCTTGAGAGTAATAGATAAAGATAGGAACTCATCACTATCCCCCGTGAGAACGAGAGAGAGAGAGAGAGAGAGAGAGAGAGAGAGAGAGAGAGAGAGAGAGAGAGAGAGGCATTCATCGCTACCCCCTCATGAAATGTTTTGGAAAATATACATATATAATTTTTACCTCCTCTATCCGGGCAGGGGATCGACAATGTAATTAAGATGTTACATTGGCGAAGTTAAAAAATATTTTTTTTAACCTAAACCCTAAATCCTAAAACCTAAACCCTAAACCCTAAACCCTAAACCCCTAAGTCCTAAAACCCTAAAACCTAAACCCCTAAGTCCTAAAACCTAACCCTAACCCTAACCCCTAAAACCTTAACCGTAACCCTAAAACCTAAACCCTAACCCTAAAACTTAAAACCTAAACCGTAACCCTAAAACCTAAAACCCTAACCCTAACCCTAAACCCTAAAACCCTAACCCTAAACCCTAAAACCCTAAAACCTAAACCTAAAACTTAAACCCTAAAACCTAAACCCTAACCCCTAAACCCTAAACCTAAAACCTAAATGCTAAACCCTAAACCCTAAAACCTAAACCTAAAACCTAAACCCTAACCCTACCCCTAACCCTAAAACCTAAACGCTAAATCCTAAACCTTAAAACCCTAACCATAAAACCTAAACCCTAAAAACCTAAAACGTAAACCCTAAACCTAACCCCTAAACCCTAAAACGCTACACTCTAAACCCTAAACCCTAAACCCTAAACCCTAAACATAACCCCTAAACCCTAAACCCTAACCCTAACCCTAACCCTAACCCCTAAACCCTAAACCTTAATCCTAACCCTAACCCTAACCCCTAAACCCAAAACCCAAAACCCTAAACCCTAATCCTATCACGCCCCAGAAATCCGGAACCGATCCCTGAGGTGTGAATTGAGAAAAACCAAGGGATTTAGGGTTTGGTCAACTGTCTATTCCAATTAGGGTTTCTCACAAGGCTTCAACTCTCTCAAGAATTTTTTTTTTATTTTAAAACTTACGAAAATATTTTTATTTTCAAAGAAAATATAGAGATACAATTTTATCGACAGATAGGTGATCACGCTCGACCCTCAACCGGTCTATCCTCTCAGCATGTGCGGCCTGCTAGTGCCCCACATGCTGACAGGATTCCCTCTGAAAGGAGCACGAGGTTCAAGCCTCTAACGGCGAGCCGAGTAGCCTTGCCCGCTCTCTAGCACTCAGGCACTGGTTCACAAGTCCTATCTAATGGGCTAGTCAATTTGGTCACTTTATGTTTTATATTTTATTATGAGCTATTCTAAGCTTAGGGCCTTGAGGAGAGACCTACCCAAAAAGATTACAGCTGGATCATTACCACTAATAACATACACTAACTAAAACCTAGTTCGATTACAATGCCAGAAAGAAATGGTACTGCTACACGACATACGGAAGTCTAAACTCTGCCACTGTCCTCACTCCGCCGCTGGTCCCGTGCTGCGGCTACCCCTGAGTCTCAAAACCTGCAGAAGAGCCTACTCGTGGGAATGAGTAGCCCCCAAAATAAATTGGGAGATTAGCCAAATAAATGGGTAGTGACAAGCTAACTGCCTAGGTAATTAATAACGCCCGCATTTTATCAAAAGTTTACTGATTATCCTAATTGTCCAACTACGTTTTCAATCACGTCCTAAGTGTCCATGCAGTTTCTACATTTGCATACAATTCCTACTATCACTAAGTTATCGAGAGTGCCATTTTACAATTAATAAAATTAAACACGCACAATGTGAACCCTGGATATTTTGTTCATCCTGCCCCCGGTCGGGCATTACTATAGGGCCTTTTATTTCGATGTAGAGGGCCAACTCTCTCGCCGCGCATACTCCGACACCATGCGCAAAGGCACCCATATGATCATAAGGGGTTTCCCGTCTTTCACGGTGGAGCTCTACCGCCCAACTTGCTTTCCTTGGGGGCTTCAACTACCCCGGGACATGATTGCTAGGCCAATTCCTCTTCGAGGGCACCACCTATTGGCTTTACCACAATACCTACCCGTGACCCCCTAGCCTACTAATCTTCGGCTGTGCGCGTAGGGTGGTTCACGGCCCTTGCGCGCACGGGGTCCGAATCTTTCACATGCTAGAATATCACACCAATATAATAATAAAGCAATTTCGATGATTTACCCCGGAATTCGTACTGCGCTCACAACCCATGCATCACAATAACTATAAAGAATTTACTCTCGCCCGTATTCCCGTGTGTCCGGGTCTCCACACTCCATCCAGGAGAGAGCCCGATAATTATTATTTAATTATTAATTCTTAATATTAAGGGGATTCCTACTTACGGTGTCCAAGCAATCAGAAAATTTATTATTAAGTTATATTATTAAGCATGCGTCGCTGGACTCGCGACTCCACATGCAAGGCGGGGTCCACTCGACCACATGCGACGATGTCTGGCGGGACCCGCATGCAGCGTTATGGACACCTACCCTTAATTTCTATAACAACATAGTTAATTATCTAAACAATGTGCAGTGTCACCTGGAAAGTGTGCTCGGGCTGATGCTGCTACGCGCCCTCTGCTCCGCCTCCGACTCGGTCCACGTGCTCACCAACTGCCAAACATACCAGCAGCCTATGGTCATTAAGTGCTACTTAAAATATTACCGGCTTAGGTCTGATTGGCCGAGCCGAGAATTTATGTGCCATCGGACGCCGGTCTACTAGCACGCAAATTGATGAGCCAAAGGTAGCGTCATCGGACACCGGCTTACTGGCACGTAAATCGATATGCCAAAGGTAGCATCATTGGACACCGGTCCACTGGCACACAAACCGGTGTGCCAAAGGTAGCGTCATCGGACGCTGGTCTACTGGCACGCAAACTGAGGTACCAAAGATAGCGCCATCGGACGTTAGTCTACTAGCACGCAAACCGATGTTAAAGTCTCGGTTATTCGATATTGCTGATGCGATAGTTCGCACTAAAGTCCAATTATACTAATCTGACTAAACGGTCGTACCCGCGTCGGTTGTTGCCAATTTTGCTGAATTCCGACTTCGAACGATGAAATGGCAACAGAGACAATTCCGACACTATGCACTATGTGTAGTTGTAGGGTTTGCCACTTAAAAATTGGGGCCCACCAACATAAAATGGCCCCCCCCACCGAAGTGGGGTCCACGCACTCAAGTGGGACCAGCGGGGGCCTCCCTTCAAAATGGGGCCACACCTTTAGGTGGGGGCCACTATTTAAGATTTTTTTAATCATTTAAATTTTGATAAATTTTACAATGCCCCTAGAGGGCATTCAAATTTACAAAGCCTGCCCCTCCCCGTCCTTACAGAGAACAACGAGCTTGGGGAGGGGGTTTTGCGATGCTCCCGAGCCTCGCACAGGGGTCGGCCGGCCTCGCCGTCGGCGGCGATCTGAAGAGGGTGTGGAGGAGACCAACATGGTGGTGTCCGCTCATTTCGGGGTCGCCCCGATCCCAGCCGGTGGACTCCGTGGTCCGGAGCGACCACAAGGTGTGGCTCTGTCGATTGCGGCTACCTCATCGTTGTCTGGGGGGAACCCACGGACGGAAAGCGGTATCGCAGGGTGGTGCTGCGGTTAGGAGGAGTCGCGGGTGTGGAATACCCAGCCGGTGGTGGTGAATGAAGGAAAACGAAAGATATGAGTTGTAGGGGCTTGCCTTGATGTGGAGAAGAGGCCGGGTCGGTTGGGCATCCGGACGTCGAGGAGGTGGAAGAGGAGGTTGTCGGAGCTCGGGGAGGTCGTCGATTGTCGGTTGCGATTGATCCGGCCGGTGGCTCTCCTCCGGCCGGCTTTCCTTCTCCGGTGCCGGCGTGGCTCTCCTCTGGCCACGCGCACAATACGACACAAGGAATGGGAGAGAGAGGCAGATCTGGAAGGGGAGAGATGAGGGGTCGGAGTGGGGTGAGGTGGTTCGGATATGGGAGAAGGGGTTCGGAGAAGGGGGTGAAGGGGGTCGAGCTGAGGAAGGGGGGAGAGAGGGGGTGGACCAGGGTTTTAAAGGGGAGGGGAAGGGCGGCGGCCAGCGGGGTAGGGGGCCTAGGGGCGGCGGGTGCAGGGTAGGGGGGCGGCGGTGGCGGCAGGGCAGGGGCGGCGACGTCGGCGGGATTCGGGGCTGCGGCGTCAGCGGGAATCCTAGGCGGTGGTGCGGTAGTAGAGGGGGGGGGGCGGCGGCCGGCGGCTTTGGGGGGAGGGCCGAGGTCGGGTTTGGGTTCAAGACGGAGAGAGAGAGAGATGAACCAGAGAAAAGAGAGAGAGAGAGAGAGAGAGAGAGAGAGAGAGAGAGAGAGAGAGAGAGAGAGAGAGGATGGGGGGTCACGGGTGGCTGGGTCGGGTTTTAGTTTTAGTTTTTTTTTTAGTTTTTTTAATTTTTTTTTGTTTAGTTTTTCTCTTTTTTTTTTGCTTAGTTAGTTTTTTTTTTTTTCAAATTCCGGTCATCACATCCTACCCACCTTAATAGAATTTTCGTCCCGAAAATTAAATAACACTAATCATCAAACAAAGATGGGTACAGGGATCGCATCGCGGACTCAAGCTCCCAAGTAGCTTCCTCCTCTCTGCAGTGCTGCCACTGCACTTTCACCATGGGGATGATCTTCGTGTGAAGTACTCGATCCTCGCTAGCCAGAATCCTGATCGGCCGCTCCTCGTAGGATGCATCTGAACTGAGTGCCAGATCCTGCCAATCCAGCACATGGGACGGGTCCGGCGTAACTCCGAAGCATTGACACGTGGAAGACACCGTGGACGCTCGAGAGCTGTGGAGGCAACGCCAGTCGATATGTACCTCACCAACTCTCTCCAAGATCTCGAAGGGGCCGATGAATCTCGGAGCCAACTTTCCTTTCTTCCCAAACCTTGTGATGCCTCGACGTGGGAAAACCTTCAAGAAGACATGGTCTCCAATAGTGAACTCGAGTGGGCGTCGACGCACATCAGCATAGCTCTTCTATCGACTCTGCGCTGCTCGAAGTCGCTCCCTGATCAGCTGAATCTTCTCCGTCGTCTCCTGCACGAGCTCTGGTCCCAAAAGGCTCTGCTCTCCTACCTCTGCCCAATAAAGAGGTGACCGGCACGGCCTCCCGTACAAGGCCTCATAGGGGGCCATGCCGATGCTAGCTTGGTGGCTATTGTTGTAGGCGAACTCCACAAGTAGTAGATGCTCCTCCCAACTGCCTCCAAAATCCACAGAACATGCCCGCAACATATCCTCCAGAATTTGAATCGTCCTCTCGGACTGGCCATCTGTCTGAGGGTGGAAGGCTGTGCTAAAGCTGAGCTCAGTCCCCAAGGCTGTCTGCAGGCTCTCCCAAAAGTGAGAAACAAACCGAGGATCCCGATCTGAGACGATGGAAACTGGAACTCCGTGCAGTCTAACAATCTCCCTCACGTACAACTTTGCCCTGTCGATGGACGTCATCGTCATTCGCACGAGAAGAAAGTGCGCCGACTTCGTCAGTCTGTCTACGACCACCCAAACTGAATCATGCCTGTTCCGGGTCAAAGGCAACCCCGAAACGAAGTCCATCGTAATATGCTCTTATTTCCACTCAGCTACTGGGAGTGGCTGCAGAAATCCAGCCGGTCTCTGGTGCTCAGCCTTGACTTGCTGACAAGTCAAACATCTGGACACGAAGGCGGCCACATCCCGCTTCATGCCCTTCCACCAGAACTGCCTCCGCAAGTTGTGGTACATCTTGGTGCTACCGGGGTGCACCAAGAATCTAGATCGATGCGCCTCTGATAGCACCTCCTCTCAAACCTCCTCATCAGTGGGAAGGCATAACCTCCTCTGGAACCTCAGACCTCCATCAGCATCAATTGACCAGTCTTGAACAGACTCCCCACTATCGCACCGTGCCCTCATCTCCTCCAGCTCTGAATCCAACCTCTGTGCTGCAATCACCTTCTGAAGTAGGCTGGGCTGTACTCGTATGGTGCGCAACATGGTACAAGAAGGCTCCTACCGAACCCACAAACTAAAGCCTTCTATCGTAGCCAAAAAGTCATGTCGATCTGTCAACAATCTAGCAAGCTGGCTACGGGACTTCCGGCTCAAGGCATCGACAACGACATTTGCTTTACCAGGATGGTAAAAGAGCGAATAGTTGAAGTCCTTCAGGACTTCGATCCACCTTCTCTGCCGCATGTTCAGATCCTTCTGACTTGCGATGTACCGCAGGTACCGCAGGCTCTTGTGATCGCAATACATCTCAAACTCCTCACCGTACAGGTAATGCCTCCAGATCTTCAAGGCGAAGACCACTGCTGCCAACTCCAGATCATGGGTGGGATAATTCTTCTCGTGAGTCTTCAGCTGTCTCGAGGCGTATGCAACCACTCTACCGTCTTGCATCAGAACTGCTCCAAGCCCCATCAGTAAGGCGTCGGTGAAGACAACATAGCCCTTGCCGCTAGCTGGAATCGTTAGTACTGGGGCCGAAGTGAGACACCGCTTCAACTCTCGGAAGGACTTCTCATAATCTTCCGACCACTCGAACTTAATACCCTTCTTAGTCAGACGGGTGAGAGGTGCCGCCAAACGCGAGAATCGCTCCACGAAGCATCGATAGTAGCCTGCTAGCCCCAAGAAACTCCTGATCTCGAAGACATTCCTTGGCTGCTCTCAGTCCATAACGGCCTCTATCTTCGCTGGATCCACTGAGATACCATCCTTCGAGACAACGTGTCCGAGGAACTTCACCTCCTGCATCCAGAATTCACACTTACTGAGCTTGGCATACAGTTGGTGATCTCTAAGGGTCTGTAATACTGCACTCAGGTGCTCCCGATGATCTTCCTCCATCTTGGAGTAAATGAGGACATCGTCCACAAATACTACCACAAATCTGTCCAGGAACATGCTGAAGACGCGGTTCATCAGATTCATAAATACTGCAGGAGTGTTCGTTAGACCGAAGGGCATAACTAAGAACTCATAGTGCCCATATCGCGTCCGAAACGCTGTCTTCGGAATATCCTCTGCCCTCACAGCCAGTTGGTGATATTCAGTCCTTAGATCAATCTTCGAGAAGCAACAAGCACCCTTCAGCTGATCAAACAGATCCTCTATCCGCGGCAATGGGTACTTGTTCTTTATCGTGAGGCTATTCAACTTGCGATATTCGATGCAAAGCCTTTTTGTCCCATCCTTCTTCTGAACAAAGAGGACCGGGGCTCCCCAAGGAGACGTACTAGGACGAATGAAACCTCGGTCAAGCAACTCCTCCAACTGAGTCTTCAACTCCTTCAACTCAGCAGGAGCCATCCGGTACGGAGCAATCGAGATCGGTGCTGCTCCCGGTACCAGATCTATAGCAAACTCGACCTCCCGAGGTGGAGGTAAGCTTGGGAGCTCATTTGGAAAGACGTCTGGGAACTCACGAACTATCGACGGGAGTACTACTGGGTTCCCATCTCGATCCCTGCTCGGTAGCTGCACCAGTAAGCTGAGGGAGATCTACTGCAGCGGTACCGGGCACGGAACCTTTTGCTTGTCTCCCATAAAGTAGAAGACCTCGCTCCTCGGAGGTGAGAAAGTGACCTTCCTCAAGAAGCAGTCGAGGGTGACGTGGTAAGCCGACATCCAGTCCATCCCGAGCAACACGTCCACTCCTCCCAAGTCTAAGATAATAAGGTCAGCCGAGAGCTCCGTGTCTCCAACAAGAATGATGCAGTCTCGGCAGACCCGGTCCACATCGATACTCACCCCGAGCGGTGAAAACACCGACAGAGTGTGGCCCAATGGAACCGACTCCAGTCCCAAAGTTTTGACAAAACTAGGGACAATATAGGAGTGCGTGGATCCACTATCGAAAAGAACGTGGGCCATGGTCGAGAAGACAGGAAGGGTGCCTAACAATACCAAAAAACGTAAGGGGCTAAGCTAGCTATGACCAAAACTAATCCTAACAAGCCTCAAATAATCAAAAGTAGTAAGGCAGCTACGACTAAGAATTGAACTACGAAGTTCAGGGTTACCTTTGATCGCTCCCCCAGAAGCCTCTGGGTCTTGACCGACCAACAAGTATGCCCTGCCCTGGGCCTGGTTGCCTCCTCCGCCCTGACGGGGGAAAGGCCTCTGCTGCGGTGACTGGGGAGGACGCTGCTGCTGCTGAACTCTCTACGGGGGCCTCTGTTGCTGCACAGGTGGTGCCAACAATGCAGGCCTAAGGGGTGGAGCTGGTAGAAGCGGCTGCCGACGGAGCTTTGGGCAGCTCCACTTCAGATGCTCAAGCGAGCCGCACTGAAAACAGCCATGCCTCTGGGGTCCAGGAACTGGAGGACCATGGAAATACTGAGGCTGGCGATGCGGGGGTCGAACCTCTGTGGGTCTGAACTTCTTCTGAGCCGGTGGGCCATGGCGACTGTCATTACCCCGCTTCTCCAAAATAGCACGGGACTCCTTCAGCTCCTACTCCACCGCTAGGGACCGGTTGACCAACTCCTCATAGGATTGCCCCAGGAAGGCAGCAACCCTACCTCTGATCGCCGGGTTCAAGCCATGCTCAAAGTGCATAGCCCTCCTGCCATCGGTCGCCACCTGATGAGGAGCATACCTCGCAAGCTCCGAGAATTTGGCCTCATACCGGGACACAGTACGAGAGCCCTGGTAAAGCACCAGAAACTCCATCTCCATCCGGTTCTGCACGGTAACCGGAAAGAACTTCTTCCGAAAGATCTCCTCGAACTCTGGCCAAGTGATCGCTCCTCGATCTGCTGCTCGGGTGCGCTGAACTATCTGCCACCAGAAGTCTGCCTCCGCCTCGAACTGGTAGGAGGCGAAGGTGACTCTCTTATCGCCAGTGATGCCCAACGCGTTCAGTATCTTCTCCGTCTGCTGAAACCATCGATCGGCCTCCAAGGGGTCTGGCTCACCCCTGAAGCTCGGTGGTCCCATCACCTTGAAGTCCTTTAGTAACTTCCATTGTCGCTCGCCCTCGGCCTGCTGACGAGCCTGGGCCTGGGCAAGGGCAGTCTGAGCTAGCTCAGCCTGCTACTGAGCAGCCGTCTGCTGCTGGGCAACAGCAGCCTGCTGCTGCTGGACCATGGCGGCTATCCCCTGGACTATCTCCATCATCATTGCCGCACTGTCTGGCCCAGCGGACGATCCTGCTCCGTTGTTAGCACCATTACCACTTCTAGTACCCGCCATCTGAAAAGAGAAGGGATTAGTCTAACACCAACCTCCTAATAAGACTCTAGACCTAACAAGAAACTACTCCTAGGAACATATCCCTAGGCTCTGATACCAACTGTCACGCCCCAGAAATCCAGAACCGATCCCTGGGTGTGAATTGAGAAAAACCCAGGGATTTAGGGTTTGGTCAACTGTCTATTCCAATTAGGGTTTCTCACCAGGCTTCTACTCTCTCAAGAATTTTTTTTTTAAACTTACGAAAATATTTTTATTTTCAAAGAAAATATAGAGATACAATTTTATCGACAGATAGGTGATCACGCTCGACCCTCAACCGGGCTATCCTCTCAGCATGTGCGGCCTGCTAGTGTCCCATATGCTGACAGGATTCCCTCTGAAAGGAGCACGAGGCTCAAGCCTCTAACGGCGAGCCGAGTAGCCTTGCCCGCTCTCTAGCACTCAGGCACTAGTTCACATGTCCTATCTAATGGGCTAGTAAATTTGGTCACTTTATATTTTATATTTTATTATGAGCTATTCTAGGCTTGGGCCCTTGAGGAGAGGCCTACCCAAAAAGATTACAGCTGGATCATTATCACTAATAACATACACTAACCCAAACCTAGTTCGATTACAATGCCAGAAAGAAATGGTACTGCTACACGACATAAGGAAGTCTAAACTCTGCTACCGTCCTCACTCCGCCGCTGGTCCCGTGCTGCGGCTACCCCTGAGTCTCCGAACCTGTAGAAGAGCCTACTCGTGGGAATGAGTAGCCCCCAAAATGAATTGGGAGATTAGCCAAATAAATGGCTAGTAACAAGCTAACTGCCTAGGTAATTAATGACGCCCGTATTTTATCAACAGTTTACTGATTATCCTAATTGTCCAACTACGATTTCAATCACGTCCTAAGTGTCCATGCAGTTTCTACATTTGCATACAATTCCTACTATCACTAAGTTATCGAGAGTGCCATTTTACAATTAATAAAATTAAACACACACAATGTGAACCCCGAATATTTTGTTCATCCTGCCCCCGGTCGGGCATTACTATAGGGCCTTTTATTTCGATGTAGAGGGTCAACTCTCTCACCGCGCATACTCCGATACCATGCGCAAAGTCACCCATATGATCATAAGGGGTTTCCCGTTTTTCACGGTGGAGCTCTACCGCCCAACTTGCTTTCCTTGGGGGCTTCAACTACCCCGGGACAGGATTGCTAGGCCAATTCCTCTTCGAGGGAACCACCTATTGGCTTTACCACAATCCCTGCCCGTGACCCCCTAGCCTACTAATCTTCGGCTGTGCGCGCAGGGTGGTTCACGGCCCTTGCACGCACGGGGTCCGAATCTTTCACATGCTAGAATATCACACCAATATAATAATAAAGCAATTTCGATGATTTACCCCGGAATTCGTACTGCGCTCACAACCCATGCATCACAATAACTATAAAGAATTTACTCTCGCCCGTATTCCCGTGTGTCCGGGTCTCCACACTCCATCCAGGAGAGTGAGCCCGATAATTATTATTTAATTATTAATTCTTAATATTAAGGGGATTCCTACTTACGGTGTCCAAGCAATCAGAAAATTTATTAAGTTATATTATTAAGCATGCGTCGCCGGACTCGCGACTCCGCATGCAAGGCGGGGTCCACTCGACCACATACGACGATGTCCGGCAGGACCCGCATGCAGCGTTATGGACACCTACCCTTAATTTCTATAACAGTATAGTTAATTATCTAAACAGTGTGCAGTGTCACTGGCCTGGAAAGTGTGCTCGGGATGATGCTGCTACGCGCCCTCTGCTCCGCCTCCGACTCGGTCCACGTGCTCATCAACTGCCAAACATACCAGCGGCCTATGGTCATTAAGTGCTACTTAAAATATTACCGACTTAGGTCTGATTGGCCGAGCCGAGAATTTATGCGTCATCGGACGCCGGTCTACTGGCACACAAATCGATGCGCCAAAGGTAGCGTCATCGGACACCGGCTTACTGTCACGTAAATCGATATACCAAAGGTAGCATCATCGGACATCGGTCTACTGGTGCGCAAACCGATGTGCCAAAGGTAGCGTCATCGAACGCTGGTATACTGGCACGTAAACCAAGGTGCCAAAGTCAGCGTCATCGGACGCCAGTCTACTGGCATGCAAACAGATGTTAAAGTCTCGGTTATTCGACATTGCCGATGCGATAGTTCACACTAAAGTCCAATTATACTAATCTGACTAAACGATCGTACCTGCGTCGAGTGTTGCCAATTTTGCTGAATTCCGACTCGGACGGTGAAATGGCGACAGAGACAATTCCGACACTATGCACTATGTGTAGTTGTAGGGTTTGCCACTTAAAAATTGGGGCCCACCAACATAAAATGGGCCCACCCACCGAAGTGGGGTCCATACACTCAAGTGGGACCAGCAGGGGCCTCCCTTCAAGATGGGGCCACACCTTTAGGTGGGGGCCACTATTTAAGATTTTTTAATCATTTAAATTTTGATAAATTTTACAATGCCCCTAGAGGGCATTCAAATTTGCAAAGCCTGCCCCTCCCCGTCCTTACAGAGAACAACGAGCTTGGGGAGGGGGTTTTGCGATGCTCCCGAGCCTCGCACAGGGGTCGGCCGGCCTCGCCGTCGGTGGCGATCTAAAGAGGGTGTGAAGGAGACCAACATGGTGGTGTCCGCTCATTTCGGGGTCGCCCCGATCCCAGCCGGTGGACTCCGTGGTCCGGAGCGACCACAAGGTGTGGCTCTGTTGATTGCGGCTACCTCGTCATCGTCTGGGGGGAACCCACGGACGAAAAGCGGTGTCGCAGGGTGGTGTTGCGGTTAGGAGGAGTCGCGGGTGTGGAATACGCAGCCGGTGTGGCCGGTGGTGGTGCATGAAGGAAAACGAAAGATAGGAGTTATAGGGGCTTGCCTTGACGTGGAGAAGAGGCCGGGTCGGTTGGGCATCCGGACGTCGAGGAGGCTGAAGAGGAGGTTGTCGGAGCTCAGGGAGGTCGTCGGTCGTCGGTTGCTATTGATCCGGCCGGCGGCTCTCCTCCGGCCGGCTTTCCTTCTCTGGCACCGGCGTGGCTCTCCTCCGGCCATGTGCACAATACAACACAAGGTGTGGGAGAGAGGCAGATCTGGAAGGGGAGAGATGAGGGGTCGGAGTGGGGTGAGGGGGTTCGGATAGGTGAGAAGGGGTTCGAAGAAGGGGGTGAAGGGGGTCGGGCTGAAGAAGGGGGGAGAGGGGGGGTGGACCAGGGTTTTAAAGGGGAGGGGAAGGGCGGCGACCGGCGGGTTAGGGGGCCTAGTGGCGGCGGGTGCAGGGTAGGGGGGCGGCGGTGGCGGCAGGGCAGGAGCGGCGGCGTTAGCGGGAATCCGGGGCGACGGCACGGTAGTAGAGGGGGGGGGTGGCGGCCGGCGGCTTTGGGGGGAGGGCCGGGGTCGGATTTGGGTTCAAGAGGGAGAGAGGAACCAAAGAAAAGAGAGAAGAGAGGAAGAGAGAGAGAGAGAGAAAGAGCGGGGATGGGGGTCACGGGTGGCTGGGCTGGGTTTTAGTTTTAGGTTTTTTTTTTTTTTAATTTTTTTTTTGTTTAGTTTTTCTCTCTTTTTTTTTGTTTAGTTAGTTTTTTTTTTTCAAATTCCGGTCATCACAAATCCTAACCCTAACCCCTGAACCCTAATATTTTGAATTAAGATGTTACATTGGCAGAGTTAACAAAAAAAAATTTAAATTATTTTTTTCAATGGCAACTAAGATAAATAATTTAGTTGAATGTAATCAAATACTACAACAAATTGAGACAAGAGATAAATAAGCTTATGAATAAAAATCAATAACACTATGTCAAATAGATACAATTTACGAGAGAAACCAATAAAAAGACTTTTAGATGAAATTAGGTGTAAATTAATAAAAATACATTATAAACGTAGAGAGACTAGTCAATTATGGAAATGTTAACTTGTACCAAAAGCAAAATATATAGATATTTTATATGTCAATGAGATATAATTTTAAATAATTGATTTTGCAAAATCAAAACGTGGAATCGGGTCCTATGGGATTCTTACAGGTTGTTCGACTATGACCAATTTGGTGGAAACGACCATAACGAAAAAGTTATATTTTCCTAACATCTGTATTTCGTCTTCTAACTTTGGGACGACCAGGATGACGTCTAGTGTTTGTTGGTAAGATATAATTTTATCTTTGTGACGGATTATGGAGCTTATACGGATTTGAGATCCCTTCAATAGGAGTAGTATAAACTTGTTTATATGTTTTCACATATAGTTCTATTGGATACAAATCATAAATATTCCATCTCTTAAAGTTGCATGAATATATTGCATGCTGACATGGAATAAGTGTGTGCTTTCATTTTTCGCATGTACAAGTTTTTTCTGCTAGGTCAATGATTTTACGTCTAGATTTTGCATTATCAATTATTTCAAATCGTATCTTATTGACATGTAAAATATCTAAATATCTAGCTTTATCAATTTGTTTTTTAGGTTTTTTTTTTCGCTTTAGGTACAAGTTGACCTTCTCATAATTGATAAGTCTCTCTATGTTTACAATGTAATTTTATTAATTTGCACCTAATTCTATCTAAAAGTTATGTTATTGGTTTCTCTCGTAAATGTCTAATTACTGAATTAAAAGACTCGGCTATGTTTGATGTCAATATCCTATACTGTGGTACAGGTGAGTAAGCTGTTAACCAATGATGTGCATTGTGCGTCGGGTCACCTGATATAATCCAATCATAAGCTACCTTATCTTTAGTCTTAATTTGTTGAAGCACTACATTATATTTGGCAATATTATATTTCTTAGTTGTCTTTCTTAATAAATCACATAAAAGTTTTTTTTTTAAATTTATTTTTAAGATTTATTTTAAAATATTATATGCAAAAGAAATAATAAGATTGGGGAAAATTCTACTAACGACATAAATAAGTTTTTTTTGTTTATCATAAATAAACGATAGTTTTTAAAAATCATATGGATTTAATACAATCATTACACTCTAAAAACCGAATCCAAGTATGCTTATTTTTAGTCTCGATAACTGAATATGCTATTGAAAACATCCCACCGTTAGGATCGTAGAAAATAGCAGTCAGCATTATACTTTGATATTTTTCTTGTAAAAATGTACCATCTATAGCTATAATGAGCAAACATCTATTTTTAAAACCAGTTTTACAGAATTAAAAGCAATAAAAACTATTTAAAAACTATTATTATCATTAGTTTTAATTATAACAAAACTATCAGGATTTGTTTCAAAAATAATTAAACAATAATGATCTAGATTCTTATAAGATTCTACATCACAACCATGAATTTCTATATTAACTTTTTCCTTAGCTTTTCAAACTTTATTATAAGATACAGATACACCAAAATCATGAAGCATATCTTTTATTATGGAAGATGGATGATAGTTTAGATTATTTGCTAAACGAGTTACAATCTTAGATTTAATTCATTCAGAAATAGCTTGAGGATGATTTCTTGGCACTATCTGTAATGCTCGATACTCTAGGGTTGACTTTTGCTAAGGCCAACCCTTGATTTTATTATTAATATTTGGAGCCTTGATTATATAATATTAATTATTGCATTTTGGCACTGTAATGGGGAGTATGTAATGCATTGTTGGATTTGAATTTAGACTGGACCATGGGTCCCAGTTCCAAGTCGCAAGGCGACATGGTAATGACAGTGAGATTGCTCAGACATGTGGGTACGTGTGTCGGCACGCGCTCGCATACACATGAGTGTTACGCATGCAAGTGAGAATAATTTATTTATTTAACTATTAATTGTATTAATATTGCCAACCATGGTGTGATCTAGTAGCGACCCGCCGTCGTGTGATGCATGTCACGACACCCAATCAGGTGTTCGACCTAGGGCTGATATGATGACCCAAGCACCGATCTGATTCGATCGGGTTATCTTGAATCTCGAGACCCTAGGCCGGCACACCATGACTCCACCCCAATCTCCCTTTTGATCTTGGCCGTTGGATGAAGATCTAATGTACCGGACCATCTTATTTTGTTCAATCATTCCCTAGGACATCGGACTTTGATTCGACGAACGAGATGCACCAACACAAACCCCATATGTGCAATAACTCAAAAATAAAATAAAAATAAAATCTCATTCAACCCACCTCTTGTACATACTCTAGTGCACCAACTCAAATACCTTTTACTCTGTTACAGTAAAACAGAAACCCCACCTTCATCCTATTCAAACCTGTACACTATTTTTAAACCACCTCTTTTAACCATCCCATCTAAACCAACCCATCTCTCCTCCCTCGTACACACAGTCAACCCCATCTCTTTCTTTTTCCCCTCTATCTCCCCAACAACCCGAACCTCTCCCTCTCCCTCCCCATCTTTCTCTCCCTCTCCCTCCCCATCTTTGTCTCTGCTCCTCTCTCACCCCATATCCCCAAAATCCCGGCCCCCCTTACCTTGCCCATACCTGGCCGCCGCCCCCTCCTCCTTTAAAACACCAAGCCCTAAACCTAGACCTGACCCTCTCCTCTCTTTGATCCTCTTCTCTCTTTCTCCCTCCCGATCTCCTCGATCTCTCGCTCTTGATCTCCCCCCTCTGTGGTGTGTTGCATGTGCTGCCGGAGGAGAACCGTCGGCCGGAGCAACCGAAGCAGACGGCCTCCCGACATCAGGTCAGCCCCTCGTTTCCCCTTTAGCCGTTGATAACCCCTTGCTTTTCTTTTCTTTTTGTGTGTGTATCCGACCAACCCCAACCCCCCGATGAACTTCACTTTGGTTGCAGCCATTGCTGTCGGCCAAGTGGCCGGCGGCAGTGCAGTCAGCAAGGCCAATCAAGCTAAGCCAAACCCCCATCCGACCGGCTCGACTAGCTAGGCTTTGCCCCTGTCTTTTTGGCTTTCGCTGTCAAGGTTGCTGACGGCCTTACCATTGGTGGCCGGGCAACAGATAGTACTAGATCACCCTCGGTTCAGCGCCACCTCGCGCCCAGTCACCAACGTGTTGACCGAGCTAGGCCGTAACCCTTTTTCCCTTGCCCTTGCTACGATTGTTGCCGGTTGCTTGACGATCGGTGGACCGACGGCAGGTAGCTCCGATCATCTCATGCCAAGCTCTTGCCTGGCACACCAACCCCCGACCCTTGACCTCCCCACGATGTTAATCTAGCCCCATGAGTCACACTTGAGATTAGCGGGCCCGATCTCATCGAATCACGCTCGCTCAGAGTTGATAATGCTGATGTGGTTCCGATCGCTTTGTGTAGTTGTTTGCGCACGAGACTGACCCCTTGGCAGCAACAATGTACTAGGTGGGCCATCGGTGCGATTCCCGTGTGAGTCCCTCATTTAAGGGACCGAACCAATTAAATCTGCATCTAGCCCGAAGTTATCTCGGATGAATGACGAGTCGAACCCCTGATCTTGATTTGAACCTCACAGATGCTTTTGCTTAATTGATGGGCTAGTAATACATGGTTATGTACTCTTGACAAAGCTTGTTCGCATTGATCCGGCGGAGGCAGATCAGAGGCAACTAGTAGGAGTCGGTGTGCGTTAGTCAGGTGACATCTACTTCCCTTGTCGTGGTCTTTGATAGTGGAAAATGAGAACAACTAAGGTAGGTGTCCATAACACTGCATGCGAGCCTCGCCGGGCATCACCGCATGTGGTCAACTGGACCCTCCTTGCATGCAGAGTTGCGAGTCCAACAATGTATTCTTTAAAATATTAATAATATAATAACAATTAGTGCATGGACACCGTAATTAGGCATTCTCTTAAATTAAATTATAATTTAAATAAAATAATAATTAATGGTAAGTATGGCCCCACCCTTCCGGTAGGAGTGTGGGGATCATATATAAACTGGGTCCCAATGGAGTGTTTATTTTATTATATATCATATGATGCATGGGCTGTGAGTGCAGTGCGAATCCCGGTGTAAAATATCGAAACTGATTTATTATGTTTAGCATTTTCGGTAACTATGTGATAAACTATCTTGTAAAACGATTGGGACCTCGTGCACGCAAGGGCCGTGAACCACCATGCATACATAGCTGAAGATTAGTAGGTTAGGGGGTCATGGGAAGGGTTGTGGTAAAGCCAATAGGAGGTGCCCTCTAGTAGGGATTGGTCTAGTAATCCTGTCCCGGGATAGTTGAGGCCCCCAAAGAAAACAAGTTGGGCGGTAGAGCTCCACCGTAAAAGACGAAAAACCCTTTATGATCATCTGGGTGATTTTGTGGATGCACAGCGAGAGAGTTGACCCTCTACATCGAAATAAAAGGTTCTATATTAATGCCCGACCGGGGGTAGGATGAATAAAATATTCGGGATTCATATTAGGATAGATGACTAATGAACTTTTATTTAATACTGAATGGACTTTAGGTTAGACAACCTAGAGACAGTAGAAATTTCATGAGAATGTAAATTGCTGTATATCTATATGTAAAACCTTGACTTATTTAATTAGATTTGGTTGTCTCATATTATTAAAGGTTACTAGGATGTCACTAGTCATTAATTTGGCTAATCTCCTAATTTTTCATTGGGGGCTACTCTTTTCCACGAGTAGACTCTCCTGCAGGTATGGAAGTTCGGTGTAGCAGTGAGAGGCCAGAGACGGATTTAGGGTCACGGTAGTGTCTTATATTCAGTTTGTCGTCTTATAGTCTTTCTTTATTCTGGCAATGTAATTGACTGGATTATTATTAAAGTTGTCTAGTTTTAGTGTTTTGTGGTACTTAGTAGCAATGATACAACTGAAACTCTTTTGGGTATGCCTTTCCTCAAGGCCACAAGCCTATGATATCTCACGATAAAAATATAAGTCTTTAAATGACCTAATTGACTAGCCCAATAGATAGGACCTCTAAACCAGTGAATTGAGTGTCAGGGAGTGGGTGAGATTCCTAACTCGCCGTCGGAGGCTTGAGCCTCGTGCTCCTTTAGAGGAATTCCTGTCGATATGTAGTGGTACCGACATGTCACTCATATTGAGAGGACAGCTCTTTTTGAAAGTCGAGCTTAGTCACTTCTCTATCGACAAAATTTTATCTCTTTGCTTTTTTTATAATATATATATATATATATATATATATATATATATATATATATATATATATTCATAAAAACAAGTTTTAAAATATTTATTGTTTCTCCCTCATTCTTTTTCTTCATTTATGAGAGAGTCACAGCCCTGTGAGAAACCCTAATTGGCATAAATAGCTGACTAAACCCTAAATCCCTTTATTTTTCTCACCTCACACCCCAGGAATCGGTTCCAGATTTCTGAGGCATGGCACTACCTTACCTGTACATGTATGAGTCAAATTATATGTCACAATGCCAAAGGTATCACCATCACAAGTTTTTTTGCATAAATACGCCATGTACATTCTGGCATATCATATTTTATCACAATTTTACTCTTATTATTGCAATCATATGCTAAAATAAATTTTTTTAATTGTAATATCAAGCATGGCTTTTCTAAATGATTTTGCCGATGAATAAGCTTTACCAATGTAAATCTTGTTATTATCCGAAGATGATGAACTAGACTCATTAATCTCTAAATCCATATCACTATTAGAGGTAATCGGTGCTGGTGCTGGTGCTGATACTAGTGTTGGTACCGGTATTAGTATCGGTACCGGTATAATAGATGAAAGTTGACTAATATTATCAAGCATATCATGGTCATTTGCTGGTGGTGACGATGAACTAGGCTCATTAACATAACCATAATATGATTGATAATTAATATTTGCATTACTAGGATAATTTAGAAAAATAGTTAACCTAGTATCACGAGAAATAGTATCTTGTCATATCCATTCCAAATTAGCACTATCAAAATTTTTAATTAGATAGGATTGTGATTTATTAACTATACAAGCTGACTTTAGTACAAAGCCAGGAGGGAGGTTGCAACGAGTCGCTATCTCGTGTTGAACTTGTACTAACGTCGAACCCAGTTGAATGAAGACGACACTTGTATTTCCTCCAACGCAGCTATCAACTTGCATTGACCTCCATAGCGACAGATTATTGGAATCATTGTTGCCATTGTACCGAATGTAAATCGAAGAATACAAAAAAGAGTTGAGAGTGAGATAAGTAGAGTGGAGAGAGATGGGAAAACTTGAGAGTTGAGAGAGAGAGAGATCTGAGTAGAGAGAGAAAGTTATGATGAGAAGAGAAAGATGTGCTAACAAATTTTATAGGGAGATAGGGTCGAAAAATAGCCGTTAGGTAGATGATGAGAATGAACAAAAAAAAAAAACTTCGCAGCCAATGGTCAAAAAAATAGCCATTAGTTAGATGATGAGAATGAAAAAAAAAAATACTTCGCAACCAACGGTAAAAAAAATAGCCGTTAGTTAGCAAATATAAAATATATTCATCTTGTTTACGCCATCTCAAATGGTGTAAAAACTTTACAAAGGGCAATTTCGTCTACCAACCAAATTAACCATTTTTTATGCCATCTCAAATGGCGTAAAAGTTTTACGCCATTTGAGAGGGCGTAATGTTCCTTTTTTCCCAAATAATAAAGTTTTGGTCCGTTTATTAAAATAATAATATTTTATGTTTCGTTTTTCAAAAATTTCTGTATTTTAATAACTTCGGGTTTGATATTAGTATTTTGATCTGAGATCTGGTTAAAAACGATCCAACCCGATTCAAATTATAAGCGGATCAAATTCAGATTTACCCTTAGTTGTTTCGAATCCGACCCGTCATCCAAGTATTAGGTAATTTGAACCTGTGGAACCCTAATGTCAATCAGTTTTATGATGAAGATTTATATCGCTTATACCTTGAGCCACTTGAACTGTCCTTCATAACGATTGCTATAGTTTAAGTTAAATATCTGTCTCATAGCCCGTCTGATCTGGCATTGTAGGGGTTCCTGGATGGGGAATGCGATCATGGATTCCAGACTGCCCATTTGATGAGAACTTTGGACTTGTATGCCCAACTGAAGGATAGATAACAGCAGCTGTAGGAGAGAGGTATTTGTTTGTTTGGTTCATGGAAGCTACAAAACTCAAATGTTGAGTTGGATTATTAAACAAACACATGGTGTGCAGCTACAAAGATGGTCCATGTTACTAGAATGCACACTTTACACGATGACGATTGAAGTCGCATCTCAGTGGCAAAGAACCTGTCCACCATCCGGTAGGTCGTGTAATCGAATCCTGTGGGGCTCCCTCTTATCTTTGTGGCGGATTTATCTCTCGCCTTTATGGGGGGCTTATGTGTGCTCCGGTGTGGTAATATTACAGGCAAAGATAAGATTCAAGCCTTGCTCTTTCATGTGTTATAAGTAGTAACAGTTGATGGATTCGATAGTATGTCTCTCCAAAAACAATTATGGTTAAAATTGAGAGGGGAGTTCAGATCTCCTCCAGTTGGTCAGCCCGATCGGTGGGCCCGGTATGCATCACTACCGTACGATGATGGCGACCTGAAAGTGAATCATACTTCAGCCGACTGGATGAGGTTGTGATGCGCGTCGAACTGCGTCGAACTCATCGTCTGGAGGAGATTTGAACTCCAACATGTGGAAATGTCTCCTTTCATAGATGTATGTTTTTGCGAAAATACCTATTTTTTTGGTTTGATAACACAAAAATACCCATCATAGTGCCACATTTTCTTAATTTAGCAAATGTGCATTGGAAATTGTGAGGATGTACAATTATGCATGTGCACTCAGATTGAAATTGTTTGGGTAAGAAGACATGACTTGCTCAAACAGATACACACCTCGACTTTTTATACTTATATAGTTGTGCAATTGAGGTCGCGTCTCGATGACAAAGCACTTATCGCTAATACAATAGGTTGTGTAATTGTATCTCATTGGCTCCTTCCTGTCTTTGTGGCAAGGCTTATCTCTTGTCTTTATGATAGACTTATCTATATGCTTCCATGTGGCAATTTACAGGTAAAAAGATAAAATTCATACCTTGGTCTATCTTGTAGTTTAAGCACTAACAAGTGATGTACTGATCATGACCACGAAAAAATAAAAGGGAAAAAAAAAAGTTGTGAAAGCAGGGAACCAAACCTTGTTTGGGTAAGGGGGTGTAAGACTATTAACACTAGTAATGCTATTGGTACAAAGACTTTACTCCCAAATTGGGAACGACTAACATGGTATTCGATGACAACCATACCTTTAGTGCGACTCATTGGTTAGGCTATGTGCGAGGTCGGTTGTGATCGGATGCCACATCACTCGTTCCCAGCTTGCAAGGGCCCTCGTACCAAATATCATTTCCCCTATCCGGTACATATATATACAACTCAAGTTTACCTTAGGTATCTTTTGTCTAAAAAACATCCTCACTTTGCCCAAAGGCAACCGGCATAGAAAGAACATGTCCTTTTTTCTCTGTTGTGCCCATGTAGACCGTTGTTCGTCGCTTCCTTTGCTGCTCGTTGGTCCCATTCAACCCACCACAGCCGCCTCCTTCCTCCTCATCCACTTCTTCTTCCTCCTCCTTCCTCCTTCTTTGTCTTTCTCCCCTTTCCCTTTTCTCATCCTCCTCTTGAAAATTGTGACACTCGGACATTTTCAGGCCTAGTGCACCTTTTGTGCATTCCAGGCTGAATGCTCAGAATGTCCAAGCATCACAATTTTCTAGAGGAGGAGGAAAAGAGGAGAGGGAAGAAGAGGGGCAGGAGGAAGAAGGGGAGGAAAAAAAAGGACGACGGAGGAGGGAGGAGGAAGAAATATGAGGAAGAATGTCACATCCTGAATTTCTGTCGGCTGTAGAAAACCCTGGACATGATTTTTATTGCCAATTTTTTTTTGAAAAGAAAAAGAAATCATTTAATGTCTATTTTATTATTTCTTGTTCGGACTGACCCAATGCCTAAGGTGTAAGCTCGAATCATAAGGTACCCAGGTAGAGAGTCATGCCCCCGAAGGGACTAACCCATAGCCTGACGACATTGGAACACTCAAGACACCAGATGTATGGTCCTGTCCTCGCAAGAAAGATATAAAAATTATTTTATGAAAGAAAAAGAATACTACTCGACTGTTGAGGGCATCACTTTTGGAAGGAGGGAGATAGCTCTCTTAACTCTTTTAAGAGCTCTCACAGAAGTACGAGACTAGAGCATAGGGGTTATAATTGGGGAGGCAAGTGGAAGGCCAGGTGGAGGATGTGAAGCCTGCAGAGAGGTGTGCGGTGAAGGGTGGGTGAAGGGTGTTTGGCTGGGTTTAAATGGTCGGAAGAGGAGCAGGTGAAAAGGGGAGTTTGAGCCCATCCCCACCGTCCATCTCATTTTCTTGGTATCACAGTGGTCTAAGCTCTATTTGATGGGGCCCTTAAGGGAACCCATCTCCACGATCCCTTTCATTTTCCTATCATATTAGCGGTAGAAGCATTACATAGGGGCCATTGTAGTTGCGAACCCATCTCTACCCTCCATTTCATTTTTCTTGCATCTCAATGGTGGATGCTATATTTATTTTATTTTTACTTTTATTTAATATTATATTATATTCTCAAAGTCCCTCAATCTATATGAATGGTCAGGATTCACGCATGCTGTTGGGCGCCACACGACACTCATCAAACACACACACACACGTGGGTCAATGGTTGATTTCCACGCGCACACAAACGCGACATCGACGGTTAGGATTTGCATGCGCCAAAGGGATGCCACGAGAGTTGGGGATTCGCACGACCATGAGAGGTGCGATGGTTTTAAGAGAGTGACGCTCCACATCGGGAATCGATTATCGTATCTGCATCTTAATGTACGAACATTCATAATTTGAGATTCCGGATTCGAAATCTAACTTGTTTGGATCCGTTAGAAAGATATCATAGAGACGAACGTCTTGTCAAAAGTTTTATCGAGTCGGGCCTTCTGATGAATGAGTGCACTAGGGGTGGCAATGGGTCGGGTTGTGTCTAGTGTCGTGTTATGTCCAAAACCCTAGACCCGGACCCGACCCGTTTAACTAATCGTGTCTAGATCATAAACCCGTTACCCGACCCCCTAATAAACGGGTAGACCCGATAAGACTCGATAAGACCCGTTTACCATCCGGGTCTATTCAGTTGACCCGATCCGACCCAATCCGACTCGACCCGACCTGACCCGAAGACCAGCTGGTATTATATATTATAGTATCAGATTGCGGATAGACCCGACCCGACCCGACCCGACATGACCCGTTGAATACTAAATGGGTCTTCCCGGGTCTACCGTGTCCAGACCCTAAACCCGGACCCGACCCGTTTATTAAACAGGTCTATCGTGTCGACCCATTTACGACCCGAACCCATTTAGCCCTGACCCAGACCCGCTAACTTCGTGTCGGGTCTGCCGTGTCGGGTCTGAAATTGCCAGCCCTAGAGTGCACACACGGATATTACAGTCAGAAATCCGGTCGTTACAAAGAAGACAATGGACAACAATGGACATGGGTTACTCTTAGCAAAAGACAAGTGATGAATCAAGAACACTTTGAATATTTCATTAAATCTAAGTTAGATCTCCCTAAAGTACCCTAAAGCAGTTAATCCTATTCCTAATCCCCACCCAAACAAGTCATTCCATCCCAAAACGTGACTCCAAATCTAATCAGTAACCGTCCAAGCTCTTTCTTGCATACCAAATCAAGCAGCGCACCGACTTCGTACGTCTTTCAAGTTTTTCAAGTTGGGGGCGGGCTGCACCCGCGCGACACATACTCGACGGCTTTCAATCCGATCGCGACCCGGATTTTTTCTTGAAACGCATTCATCATTTTCTTGCCCGAAGGATTTTTTTGTGGAAATCATCTTCATCTCGTTCGATCGCTGAAGGTCATCTGATCATCGAAAGGTCAGTGATTTTTTTAATTTTTAATTTTTGGCTGTGTTCGTTAATAATCGTCTTTCTGTTCTTATTTCTTGGAGGTCTGAAGCGTCGATTGTGATCTCATCACGTTTAATTTCTTTTTTTGTCCGTCACGTTGTTGGAATTTTGTGATTGTCTCGTAGAATTCTATCTGTTTATTGTTTTCTTTGTCGATCGTGGCTAAGATTTATGCACTCGCAGGATTTTGTTGAGAACCTTGTCTCCATGATTCTTAGGGTTATGAGGTCTTATGCGTTCGCGTGGATTTGGAGAAATTCTTTTCTCGATTAGGGTTTCGATGATTCTTGGGGATTTTTTTTGTTTTGGATTTCGATTGTTAACAAGCCCTTAGTTCAATTGGAGCTGTCTGTGATTAATATAATTCTGTTGATATGCTGCGGTTAGGGTTTGAATGAGCCATCTAGGTGATGCTGGGCATTATCTAATCAATTTTTTGTTGATTTGGGTATGGACCTCCTTGTGCTGTGGTTAGGGTTTCTTTGTTCGTTAAATCATCTTTCTGTTCTTATTTCGTGGAGGTCTGAAGCGTCGATTGTTATCTTATTATCGCGCTTTTTTTTTTCCCGTCACGTTGTTGCAATTTTATGATTATCGCGTAGAATTCAATCTGTTTGTTGCTTTCTTTGTCGATCGTGGTTAAGATTTCTGCAATTGCAAGATTTTGTTGAGAACCTCAACCGGGTGTCCATGGTTCTTAGGGTTATGAGGTTTTGTGTGATCGCGTGAATTTCGTGAAATTCTTGTCTCAATTTGGGTTTCAATGATTCTTAAGGATTTTTAGTTTTGAATTTCGCTTGTTAATAAGCCCTTATGGGAAGAGTTGAGATTTAGTTCAATTGGAGCTGTCTGTGATTATGATAAACAATTCTATTGATGTGCTGTGGTTAGGGTTTGAATGAACCATCTAGGTGATACTGGGCGTTAGTGTTTCTTTGTGCTGCAGTGAGGGTTTCTTTCTTTGTTAAATTGTCTTTCTGTTCTTATTTTGTGGAGGTCTGAAGCGTCAATTGCTATCTTATCACGTTTCTTTTTCCCTCATGTTGTTGTAATTTTATGATTATCACATAGAATTCTATCTGTTTGTTGCTTTCCTTGTCGATTGTGGTTAATATTTTTGCAATCGCATGATTTTGTTGAGAACCTCAACCGGGGTGTCCATGATTCTTAGGGTTATGAGGTTTTATGTGATCCCATGAATTTGTTGAAATTCTTGTCTCAATTAGGGTTTCGATGATTCTTAGGAAATTTTTGTTTTGAATTTAGCTTGTTAATAAGCCCTTATGGGAATTGTTGAGATGTAGTTCAATTTGAGCTGTCTGTGATTAAGATAATTCTGCGGTTAGGTTTTGAATGAACCATATAATCAATTTTTTGTTGATTTGGTTATTGACCTCCTTGTGATGTGGTTAGGGTTTCTTGAAATGATTTATATTAATTATTTCTTGATCTTTTAAGAGGATCGATTCAGCCTAATATTGATTTTCCCCCTTGTCTGCATGTTCATTAAATCAGGACTGGAAATCTTGATACCACTGAAATCATGGGATTCAAATTCAAGAAAGGGAGTAAAGTGGAGGTACGGATCAAGCGGGAGTGGCCCTTGGGATATTGGATCTGTGCTGAGATAGTTTCGGGCAAAGGGCGTTATTATTGTGTTAGGTATGATCGATATCCGTCAGACATCGGAGCTTCCGTGGAAAGGAGGGTACCGAGAAAGGCCATCAGGCCCTGCCCTCCAGTTAGGAGCTGGGAGAGTTGGGTGCCTGGTAACATTGTTGAGGTCTTTGATAATTGCTCATGGAAGCTCGCGGAAGTGGCAAGTGTAGTTGGTGGGAACTACTATCTCGTTAGACTCCTCGGATCCGGCAGGGAGTTCAGAGTCCACTCATCTGAGCTGAGGTTGCAGCAGTATTGGCAAGACGACACATGGATCGTCGAGAAGGTATCATTTGCATGACATTCTTCAGATTTTGCATTAGGCAATTTCCTCCGGTGAAATGGACAATCTTTTTAATTCTCGATTTCATTAGACTTTTAGCTAGCTAGATATTCCTTACTGAAAGCGGATAATTACTTTATTTATATTTTACCTGATTAACTTTACCTTTTTCTGTCAGGATTTGGAGGACTGTACTGATGAGGTGATGACCAGTCTGTCAAAAGAAGGGAGCCATTTTACAACCAAGAATGATACTGGTCTTGAAGAACCTTCTCGGGATCTCTCAAGTGGCACGAAGAGAAAGGCACACGTTTGCTCACCCCTTGTTGAGACATGCACCGAAGCCAGAAAGTTGAGAGCAGTTGAGAAAGACGGGAAGGGTCGACGACTGGTTGCAAGGCGAGGAACCGAACTACAAGAAAAGGTAGATGCTGTTGCTTCCCCACAAACAATGCTGGGTGAAAAATACACGCATGCTTCCTTAAACAGCAGAACTGCCTTTTCTGAAAAAGGCACCGGAAGGAAAACACCAAATGCTGACAACGAGGGTTATTTTGTACCAGCTTTAGAGCATAGTGATGCTGAGAGTACCTTTTCCTCCGTAGGCAGCTGTAGTATTAACAGTAGTTCATATAGTTCAGCCCAACCTATAAATGGCCTCCCTGAACATTTGTGTAGCGACTCTGGTAGCACTAAAGCTTCCATTGCGCCAGGAAGTGAGCCATCACTTCCTACAAAGGAGGCACTGGCTGCAGATATTCATCAGCCTGAGTTGAATGCCTACCGAACAACATTGGTGGCATTGCATGCTTCTGGGCCAATAAGTTGGGAACAAGAAGCATTGATGACGAACCTGCGCCTTATGCTCCACATATCAACAGATGAACACCTGTTGGAGCTAAGGAACTTAAATATCTGTTGGAACAGATGTTCTCCTTTTAGATAAAAAGAAGCCACCGCCTAGTCATTTTAGGGATTCTTTACCCTAGAGTCTGTTCTGTTGGACTAAATTGTCCAGTTGTATTGTATGTCTCGAAATGAATTGTAGCTCATGTTGAGTACTCATCTTCTTTGTTTACGCTGGTTAATTACTGTGGAAATCATTTTTGCATCATAAACATCTATAAAGTAGTATTTAAGGCTTCTTCCTGAATCGAATGTTGTTTTTCCTTTTTCCTCTTCTTGGTTTGTTTTGATGTATCTTTTTGATTGTCAAATGTCATTATTATGTAACTTACATTAAAGATGTGGAATTTGTGACTTCTGAAAGATTATAAAGGAATTATTTTTTCAGAGAGGTGCAGAGTATACCTACTACGCAGCCATATTGTAAAGAATTGATTGTCTATTCTATGGAAGTCCAAGGCCTACAGGGGATCGAGTGTATCAGCCATTTGGTTCAAGTTTTCCTAAGTTTTGTTAAGATGTACTAGTTACCTTTTAGGTAAAACCTTATTGTCATTGCTATACAAGTATGTTGGATATTACCTCTTATGTGAATCTATTGACTGTTTAAATAATGGCTGAAAAGGCATTTTTAGTCTCATTATTGCGAGTTGTATCTTTAGAGTGGGTAGGATCCGTTGGACACTCTCTAATATGTATCGATGGTGTTCTTTATTGAAGAATTTCACAGTTTCTACTATGTAATATTTTTGTTACCACTCTCTAGATAATGGCATTTCAATCTCACTATTTTATGTTGCATCATTAAGAGTTGATATATCCAGTGGATTCATGCTCGTGTATACACCCTGAAGTTGTTTTCCTTCTCTTTGTTTGGTTCAGATGTAGTGAAGTTTATATCGACAGTAGATCTGGAACCTCTGAATATGAGCAAAGGCCTTCGTACCCTTTATTTTTCAATGTATTGGCTGTGATGGATCAATGTTTGAGTACTTTGATTTCATCCTTTTGCCGTGGTGGATCAGTTTTGAGTACTTTGATTTCATCCATAGAATTTGGCACTATTAAGGCATTACATTTTGTGGCTTATTTGACACCTCCCAATTATTTTTCAGGGACTATTGAAGGCTTCTAAAGCTTGCTTCCATAGGTTCAAGATGTTGATGGGGTTTGTTACCTATGTTACACTTTGGACATTGTGGCAACATACCCATCTGCAAATGGAAACCAGTGGGTACTTCTAAATTGTTCCTTCTACTTTCCAGCTATATGTTTGCCTGTGATGCATGCAATTATGGAAGCTAAAAGAGAATATAGTATCTGCAATTGAATCTCCCGATATTTATATTCTTGAATTATTCTATCTCCAAACCTTCTCCCTAGCTACTTCATATCTTCAAAATTTGTAACTTGCTGACATTTCTTGTAGCATGGATATGTTACACTCTCTCCAAATAGTTTGGACAAGGCTTGATAGTTATGTTACACTACTTGTCAGGCAGGTTACTTCATATATTCTTGAATTTCTGTTGATCTCCCTAGAGGTGGTTTGGTGGCTAGATTACTTCAGCTCCAAAAGTTGAATATGGGTAAGTTTAAGAGTCTATTTAAAACAAAGCTCTAAAGCAATTGTTGTCAACACTTGTCATTGCAAAGTACCACAAAGGCACAAATTGAATCGAGTGGATGTGAAACTTTCAGGAGAATAGGGATTTGAGATACCTGAATAAGTGCGAAGGAAAACATATGTTCTGTTTAGCTTCAGGATAATTGGGAATCGGAGAGAGTTATGCGGTAATTCAAGCTATCAAGTGGTTATTTATGGAATTAATAGGACAAATTAGAAGAAAATTTTATCCATTGATAAAACATTTATATAATTGGAAGAATGATAGAATGTTTAGAATTTTTCCACTTGCCAACAAGGGCACAAAGATAACCCATTGAACGTGCAATTCAATTAATGTACAATTTAATCAACATTGGTATGGGGAGGATTTTTATGTTCTCTTGTTTGGGGCACAAATCTCCTCTGTATTTATTCACTTCCCCACGAGAGTGCAAAGAGTTTTGTTATCTAGCATTTCCATTACCTGATCATCTTATCCCTGTCATTCTGTCAATGATTGTATTCATCCATTGAATTTGTTAACTAGATCGACGTGTGGAAACCCTTCATATAATGTTGTCCATACACTTGAGAATTAATAAGCCAAGTGAATAATCTATAAGCATTTGATTCAACCCATCCTTATTAACAAGTCATGGGTTTTAGGGATGCCGAATGGCCGGGTTTTTGATGGATAGAATTTGGTTCTCTATGGATAGACCGATAGAATAATGTCCTGGGGTGGAAGAGAAGAACATATATGATCTAGAGTAGGGATTGCTTATCATTGTATCCCTTTCTCAGGTGGGATGGCTCTATTAGGCGGGATGGAATGGAAGTAGTCCCCTCTATGACCTTGCTTTTCGTTTGATGCTAGCCTCACCTCGAATTCAAGTCTCTAACTCACGATGAAACCACAATGCTCGGGCACACAATGCTCGGGCACACACGTCAACAATGCTCGGGCACACACGTTTCTGGGGTGGCCGTATCGGAGGGATGAGTGAAATGGAGGGATAATAATATAGATAATTCAAGTCCAACAATGCTCGGGCACACACGTCAGCAGTAACGAGTGTGATTCACTCGTCGGCCACCGTTGTCGGGGGCTGAGTGAGATTGCCGTTGTCATGGCTAAGTGAATTCATCTGTCGGGGATGAGTGAAGTTCACCCGACGGGGGTGGCCGTATCGGAGGGCTGAGTGCGATTCACTGGGCACGCTTCCTGCGATTCACGTCGGGGGTGCCTATATCAGAGGGCTGAGCGCCATTCACGTCGGGATCGCCTGCCACCCTATGCCGCAGCTGCTTGCCACCTTCTGCCCGCTGCATTCGTGTGCTACCCACACCGCGACCTACACTACACGCTGGATCTGGGTCGTGTGCGTGCGTGCGTGTGTGGGTGGGCTTCATCCCTCGCTATTGTGGGTCCATTTGCATTGTTCTCGTCATGTTTAGCTCTGTAGAAAATCCAACCAAGATTCACTTATGATTTAGCTGTGTGACTATGAATTCCTGAATCTTTTTTTTTAGGGGTAATGAATTCCTGAATCTTTGAGTGCACTTTTCATTGCATTATTGTGAAACTGAACTAACTTTATGAAACAATATTGTAATGAGCTTCTGAGATGATTCCTTGTGTAGTCTAAAGGGCATCAGCATGTTCAAACTAAATGCTGATACCAAGCTACAACCTTGTGATGATGCTGGACTTGCAGTTCAGTTGGATGGGTGACAATTGTGGTGGACCCAGATTGGATAAACTCTCAGCATATATGTACCTCAATGGCTGTATCATATGGGTCTCCTGCTGCGCTGGCCGCTACTGGTCCAGAGTTAATGTGAGGAGGTAAGCCATTGATCAGTGGACCAACATGATTCCATTGAAAGGAAAACACATATTTTGATCCTTATCCATTCTCGAACTGCTGCAAGTCCTACAAGTAAGAAATTTACTGTCTAAAAGCCTCCTCTGAAGAGTCTTGTAGTACCCTCTTAGATCAAAGAAGCGGTGATTTTGTACATCCCCTTGCACTTCACAGGCCTACCATATCAGCTGATTTGTCCTTTACAGTTGAATGATATCCATTTCATGTACCAGGCATGTGATTCCCAGAAGACGGAAGCTATGGTGTTCCGTTTCTTTCCAGATATCACCTTTCTGCTCAGTACAAACAACTATCGCCTGGTAATGTTTATGTTCTGCCAATACAGTATACTTTATCAATTATTTGTACCTGTTTATCTGTAATGATTATTTAGGTTCATATAGTAGGTGGTTACCCTGACGTTGTAATTAGAGATACTTTTGTTAATTTCTTGTACTTCTGTCTTTTTTTAATATGTAGCTACTAGTTATTTTGCACATAAACCAAATAGAGGAACAACAACATTAGATTAATGAACAGTTGCCATAAATTCATTCTTGGACGGTTGATATCATCCCATTATTTAAGGATGTGATTATACACTGCAATTAGCACAATGAATTTTGTTGTGACACTAAGTTACTCCAGGATTATGTTTCAACTTGTTACAATTACTATAAGGATTATGTAACAAGGAAAGAAGATAAAAGATAAAGAGATACGAGTGACACGGTTGATGTATGATGAACCCAAGAAAAGCAGTGTGTTATATTGATGCAAGACATATTAAGGTGGTATTGGAGTGTGAGCAATAAACAGGTGTTCAGATTGGACCTTTTTGTGAATAGTTTCGTTCGAAAGTCATTGGTCAAAATATAAAATTTTTATGAATCCTAGTTACAATTCATCAACTCATTAAAAGCATCAAATTCCAAATTTGCATTATTCTCTATTGTTATGTTTTGTTTATTTTCTTAAAAGATTCAGTGTCACCAAAGTTGTTGATTAAATCGACTTACTGATAAAGTCGTGGTAAAAGTTGGAGATTCTGGTAACTTGAATAAGTCGTCGTAAAAATCGGTAATTTTACGGCTTATGTCAAGTTCGAGTTTAAAATGCGACTTTTTCAATAAGTTAGAGTTTTTTGTGACTATTGATTGGACGCATATCCTTGATTGGTGGAGACTCGCTTGGCTTAGTAGGCGGACTACCAGAGATGTTAAAATTACTAGGAATACCAGAGTAACCAACCTCCATCTGAGAAGAGGAGATAAAAGGGGTAGGAGCATGCCGACGAGTGTAGACCTGAGAAAGAGGGGTAGCAACTCGATGAGTAAAGGTCGGCACAAAAGAGGGAGAGAGATCCCAGGAAGAGTCCCCAAAAACAGGGGGAATGACAGAGGTGAAAAAAGGGGGAAAATGTTTAAGAGTCGGAGACAAAGTGAGATGAGTCTCTAGAAAGGTGAGGTCATGACACAGAGAGTAGTTAGGGGTATCCTCGACAAAGGAGGCGTGTCGGGAGATGCGAAGACGATGAGTCAAGGGGGTATATAAATGGTACGCCTTGTGTTCGGCACTGATCCCCAATAGGACGCACTTAGTTGTCATTAAGGACAACTTCTTGTGCTTGTGGGGTGGAAGGCAAAATAGGTGCACCTGAAGGTACGAAATATACTGTAATTAGGAGGAGAGGAGAAAAGATGTTCTTGAGGGGACACACCATCTGTGAGAACAAACGGAGGGGTGATGTTGAGGTTGATAGAGGTCGAGGTTGACTCAGTCCAGAAGATGTGAGGAACAGAGGCGGAGAGAATAAGAGCGCGTGTAGTCTCAAGGATGTGGCAGTGCTTCCTCTCGGCTACTATGTTCTACTCGTGGGTGTGAGGGCATGAATGCTGGAAGTGGGTCTCATGAAACTAAAGAAGGGTTCACATATTGGTGGAGAGGTACTCAAGGGTGCAATCAAACCAAAAGGTCTTGATGCGACAACCAAACTGTGTCGGAGAAAAAGTTTGGTAGATCTGGAGAACCTCAGAGCGGTATTGTAGGAGGTAAATCTAGGTGTACTTATTGAAGTCATCAATATAAGAAATATAGTAGCAAAAGCCACACATTGAAGGAAAAGGAGTCGGATCTCAGATATCGGAATACACCAGGTCAAATGGAATACTACTGCGAGTAAGACTCGAAGAAAAGGAAAGAAGTGCATGCTTGGCGAGCTTGCAGCCTGAGCAAACAGAGAGAGTAAAGAAAGGACCTTGACCGACAGACCAAGAGCTCCAGATTGAAAGATGCGCTTTTGTCTCTGGTGTGATCTCAGGCGTTCTTCAATTACATCTGGTTTCGTTGTTTAGCAGATTCATGGAGGTTCAAAGTCTTCTCTACTTAAAGAATTTCCTCACAATAGCAAAGCGGAGACGTGGGGATGAACTGATTCTTGAAATACCAAACATCAAATTTCCTCCCAACCATTGTCGGAGCTCGTTGCTTATTTGAGCTCCTCTCGCATAGCCGACCACCCATATGACTTCCAATAATTTGTCTTTCCCATGTCTCCGTTGATCCATCGGATCTTGCCATATGGCTTCCAATAGTTTGTCTTCCCCATGTCTCTGTTGATCCTTCGCATCTTGCAGTCTTGGTGAAGTACTCCCGAGTCCCGAGAATCGACTGACCTGAGGGTACACTTCAAAAATATTCTTAAAACAGCTCATGCAACAAGAAAGTTGTCTTTGGTCAAGGCTAAAAGGTATCTTGAGGATGTTACTGCCTAGTGCGCTCTACTAAGAATCCCGTTATGGAACTCTCTAATTCATAACCTTCTAAGACATTGTCTATAGTTTTGGAACTGTCATCTTTTTCTTAAGTTCAAGTATTCCACATTCTGCTTGGCATTCCAAGATTCCCAAAACTTTAAATCAAATCTAGGTGTATCTTTTTCCACAAGTCATATTCTATTACTATGTTTGGATTATTTTAAGGGTAAAACATGCTGTTAATGAAACATCATCCCATAAGTTCTTAGGTAACTTGAGCTTATTTACATAACTAGTGCATGCCCGTGCCGATTGATACAAAGCGGGCACCTTCGGCGCAACCAACACCCCCCCCACACACACACACACCCCAAAGTTTTCTAACGCGAAGGTGTGACATGAGGCGTTTTGTTGGCCAGAGCCTTGAGGCGTAAGCCTCAAGCGAGTGTATATTTTACTTAATTAAATATATATATAATAAATAGAGAAATAAATATTAATAATTAAATAAAATATAATAAACAATGAAATGTATGAAAATTAATAGTTTCACATCATAATCCACGATTCCACATCCACTCATCATAATAGTTAACCAAAATATACATAAAGTATGTAAAGTGTATCATTATACCTAAATTGAATAATTCTTGACAGTTGAGATAATATTTATAAAACTCTAAGTTCCAAGTTAAATAAACCAAATCCACAATTCCATATAATGCCACTATAAAATTCTAAATAAATCCATAATTTTCATATGAAAGTTTTAATCATCCGAAATAAAAGCACACTTATAAATTATAAATTGTCATTTTAACAAAAAAAAAAAACACAAGTCAAAGATTTGCAGCATTTGCTTAATCAAATTGGAGCTCTTCATCTTCTATAGTATTAAAAGCAACTCCGGGGCTCATAAAACAGGGTTTTTTTAAAAAAAAAAACATTCACTTCATTTAAAAAAAGTCACCAAAATCAAGCACAGCTGAGGCTTATGCCTCGGGCTTGAGGCGTACGCCTCAGCTACGCCTTAGCCTGTAAGACGTACGCCTCAGCTGTTTGCACGCCTCAAATGTCGTCTTTGGGATGTTTTTGCTGCGCCTCGCCCTGAGGCGCTCCTCGAGGGATAAGCCTCCGACGCCTTTGAAAACATTGACCCACACACACACCCCCTCCCCTCCCTCCACCCTTGGGGAGGGGGGGAGAGAGAGAGAGACCGTGGGGAAGAAAGATCGAGAGAGATTGTAGGGAAGAGAGAGTTAGTTAGAGGGCACGAGAGAGATGAAAGAGAGCCGTGGAGAGAGAGACGGAGAGAGAGAAAGGGATCATGGGGGAAGAGAGAGAGATATGGAGAGAGAAAAAGATCATGAGAGAGAGAGAGACGGGGAGAGAGAGATCGAGGGAAGAGAGAGAGAGATAGAGATATACGAAGAGAGAGAGAGACCATAGGAAGAGAGAGATATGGAGAGAGAGAGAGAGATATACGGGGAGAGAGAGATCGGGGGAAGAGAGAGAGCGAACGAATGGCTGTGATCGCATGCGTGGGAGAGTTTTGTCTAGTCAGTAACGTTCCGTTTTGTCTAGTCAAGTTTTTGTTCCGTTTTGTCCTAGTCAGTACAAAACCGCCATCCCTTATTATATAGATGTTGACTGAGGTACATAGGAAATGATTGCTTCATGAATATTTCATGTTCTTAGAACATGATTAGTTTGTTTGAGATGTATTCCCATGTTCGGTCGGATCTAAGAATTTTAATCGATCTTTTTGTATGGGCTCTCTACATCTATCTTATAGATTTTGAATATATCAGATACCTTACCCTTGTTCCGAGTCTTCCGACAAGTATAACACGTCTACAGAAATCATTTATAAAGGGTAAAAAAAAAATGGTTACATCCTTTAATAATGGAGTTGTTACAACTTATAGGTGTCACTGTAAACAGGTTGAAATTTCTAGTTTCCTATTTCTTCTTTCTGGCATGCTTGTCTTGTAAGCAAGCTTCACATTTAGATTTAAGATCTACATGTAGCTTTGGAATTGATCATATGTTTACAGTCAAATGATCATGCCCTAGTATACCTCGTCATATATTATAAGTAGTGACGAAAACAGTGCAAGAAACTTCACTGAATTCAATTGAAGTTAATGTAAGGTTAATCATCACTTACATGCAAAATCTTTAACGATAAATATATTATCCTTGGTTATGACGACTTTATTGCACAGTATAAACCCTTGAGAATATTAAAGATCTGATAATCAGGTTTCTTCTCACATCAATCACAAACAAGCTTCGTATAATGTTAGGTCTACCATGAAGTCATCCTCAGATTGTCACGGCTCTTTTCTGCTAATTCTACTGCCTTATCTTTTCCGAAGGTTATATCTCCCCTACCTTATCCCTAAAATGTGGAAAACTATGAACAACCAATATAGACGTGTACGATAGCCACAGAATTTAACTGCCAATCAAGACAAGAAAATGTAAGGTCTACTTAGGGTTCTTGAAGAACTGACAGAGATGATGAACCGACACCGACATCAAGTACATCAACTTGAGACTTTTGAGCATCTTGATCTTTCCTAAGAGGTTCTGTCTTTTTAGAAACAACTTGAAACCTGGTGGTTGGTCCTCTCATTGACATAGCAGAATTTCTTCTTCTTAGTGTTGGAGTTCAGGCTAGGATTGCGATTGATCCTATTCTAAAAAATCCTTTTCTTGAAATTTCTTCTCCTTCGACTTTTCAGGAGTGTGGTTCGTTCGACTACAGCATGTTGGGCTGATGTTAGAAACTTAGGGCATGATGAAGGTAATTTTGTCAACCGACTAGGAGACCTGATAATCCCCAGAAATGATGGTTCCTGTAGAATGAATCGTCATCAGGAGTAAGGGACAATGGGAGTTCGCTAGAAATCTGAAGGAGCAGAGAAGGCCTAAACCACCTTATCTTTGCGTTCTTGAATTTTCCCAAATCTCAGGTCCTAGGGCGTTCGCCCCTATAATTGGTCTCCAGCAGGTAAGCCAAATTCCACATATCATATTCAAATAGTTTCACCGTGGTATGTATTTGGTTTGGTGAGGTGAGGATAGATGGACCTGTATAGTTTCCCCTCAAGCACATAGCAATTGATCCAAAAGCCTACAAGGCCGATAAGTAATTGCGAAAAATGTGACTTGTCTGTTTCCAATATATAACTGAATAGTGCACCCGACTGATAGCTCAGTTAGTGTTGTCTTTCCCCCCGTGACCCTGTGGTCACGATTCGAATCCCGCTCTGGGTATTCTGCTCGGTGTTGCGCAAAACTGAAGTAGGCCCTTCTCCCGCTTGGTGCGTGACGACTAACTGTAATGCCCTGGTCTCGCCGCCTGGTACTCCGCTTGTAGGACAAGGTGTAAACTTACAGTCAAAAAAGTGAATAGTAGAAAAAATAGTTAAAATATTAAAAAAAATTTACTTAGAATGAGCTAAAAAGTTAAATAAAAAACAGATATGATATCTAGATTGTGGGGTTAATATAATGGGTTTTACCGCTCATCGATTTGCATGCTTGTGTAGGTCTAGCCATCTGTTCATGGAATTTATCGAGGTCGACCGTTTCCAAACCCGCAGCTGAACAGGGTTTGACTCAGCAGATGGTTGTGATGCTTATTCCAGAGGAGTTGATATCTATGGATTTTCTCATTGAAGAGCAGGAGCAATCAGACATCAGAATCACGACACAAGGGGGAATCCTCCGGCGAGCAAGATCAATCATTGAAGGCAGGCCCTGGACCCGGTCCCTCTCGGGGAACGGGTCATCGGAGAGCACGGGACGCCCGATTAAACTTACCGGGGCCTCGAGCCTCGTAGTTATGTTTATAGCCGCACGTCAATTGATTAGCTAAAGAATGCAGCTGTAACCAGCCAACCAAGCCAGGCAGCCTCTGGAGAAGAGAAAGGGAAGGGGGTGTGTGTTGGATGGAAGTAGAGTGGGGCCAGATGGAAGATGTGGGTTGCTATGAAGGGAGGTGGTGCAGGTGTGGGACTACCCAATCATAGGGGACCCTACTGTCCTACCACACTCCGACAACCAAGGGCAGGCCCCAGCTTGTTTTTGGGGGGGAGCAGCAAGAGAACAAATGAGGCTTCAATCACGGAGGAGTTTCTGCTGAAACCATGGATCTGAGGGAATTTACTAGGGCTGTGTGGATTACTTAGAGGAAAGAGAGTATAGGTTGGAGTGCTCATGTGGGCACAGACAGCCCTTGTTGAGCTGGACTCCATGGGGGGAGTGTAGAATCCAAGCATGCCATGCACAAAAACAATGTGTTTCTTAGGTATCAGGACATTGGTGTGTTAGTTTTTCCCCCCTTGGCCTTGGGTGGATTAAGTTGCTTTGGATTGTGCCATGGAGGGGCTGCTTTGCTTCTGGGTGGGCGGGCATCGGCCCTCGCACTGATTGAAGATGTGCAACCTTTGGGTGAACCACAGAGCAGCAGGCGCTATTTCGTTCGGTGCTGCATGTGGCGATGAGAGCGGCGAAATGCTACTGTGGCGAACGACTTCGGAGCCCGTTGGAGCACCGTTTGTTTTGATGCAGTACCGAAGGATGAAAGGCCTAGGAGCTCGCTGGAGATGCTCGAAATCCTAAGCTTGGGGAACGATAGAGTTGACCCAACATGTCATAAAAATAGGCGACAGCTGTTGGGGATTTTTTTATGTAAAACAAAATTCAAAATTTGGATCATGATTCATGTTGCTAGCTAGTAAGTTTACTTTTTTTTTTCTTTTTTTTTTTGTGGGTAGGATAATAAAGCTTACTTCAGTCACACAGTAGATTGCTTGCTCCAACATTATTCTGTCTCCTCACCAAGGATCTAGATTTGAGGTGGGGGAAAGAATTTGTTGGGCCTGGACTTGTGCATGTTGCACAAGGCCTATTATTATATTTTTTATTTTATTTTTTGGTAAATTAAGGGCTATACTTTTAGATCACCACCTTCTTGCATGTAGAAGATTCCAAGGACATCATGGTTTCTTTTTATTTTTTTTAATGTCAGTCTCATCCATCTCACTGTGTGGTGGCATTTTGTTGAGGAGGGGGGGAGGGATTGAGTGCTTGCTTGCATATGGAGCTAACAACCTCCTCTTGGCTTAGCATAGGATTTGTCTTGGCTAATTGACTTGGATTAGAATACTTGGTGTCAACTTGTACTTATGCCACATTAAATAAGAATTGCAATGTCACATGAGAATCTAATTCCCACGGAAATTCCTTGAAATTTTTTTTTATTGTGTGCTCTAGTGATAAGAACAAAGAAACAGGGTGTTGATTTTAGAAACAGGGTGTTGATTTGCACAAAGCAGGGGAATTGATCAATTATTATACTACTAATGGAGAGAGAGAGAGAGAGAGAGAGAGAGAGAGAGAGAGAGAGAGAGAGAGAGAGAGAGAGAGAGAGAGAGAGAGAGAGAGAGAGAGAGAGAGAGAGAGAGATGGTGGGTCCTATTAAGACAAAAAAAAATATTAACATATTAAGACACAAGCTTGACTTCCCCCTTGCTTCCTACCAGCCCCTCCTGCCGGAGGCATTAATCTATTTAGTATTACAATGAGCCAGCAATGCCTCACATCGTGGGGAATGGAGGCATGATGCTGTTATCATTTGGAGAGAGAGAGAGAGGGTGGGTCGGGTTGGTTTTGATTTGAGGGTGGGTCGGGTTGGTTTTGATTTGAGCCAACTCGTTACCGAACCGAATTGGTTCGGTTATGCCATGTTGAAATCCGAACCAATCCGAATTAGGTATAGACCCAAACCGGTCTGGCCAACACTAAGGTCCGGTTGGATCGGTTCTCCGGTCAATAGTTCGCCTAAGAACTAATGGCTATTAGTCATGAACTAGCAAGTATAAGTTCCACATTAGACTTTAGCCACATGTGGTTTCTCTTGATAGTCAAAATTAGCAAACAACAAGTGTTACTCTTGTGCTTGTGATGTTAGCACAAACCCGTAAATATATGAGTAGTTCTTGGGTTGGGTCAGGTCTATCCCAACCCCAACACGGTATTTAGTGGGGTCCATAAAACTTATAATCGAATCAACCTGTTTGATCAAAATACCCGAATCAGCCCAACCCATTTAGGTTAGGTTGGGTTGGCTAGCTCTTGGTTTACTCACCCAAGTTGCGCACCTATGCTCACCCTCACTCCACGACACTGCTTGCCATACAAAGTTCCATAAAGCATGGAGGAGAGCCCTCACCCTCATCAATTGCATGGTAATATGGGTCACACATGCCCCTTCCATCCCTCCTTTATATTTTATGCATGTGAGAAACACTGGGTAGGACTGAGAAAAAGGATCAAACCACTTGCTTTTCATGGGGACCAGACCACATGAGAACACATCCATACGCCCAACTGGGGGGGGGGGGGGGGGGGGGGCATAGGAGATCCCCCAAAAGCTTGTTTTCATAACTAAAAAATAGAAAGAAAAGGAGAAAGAAAGATAATCCCATCTTTCACAGTTCCATAGCATTTGAAAGCTCCAACACCATAAAGGAGAATGTGCTGCAACAGCCCAACAGGCTTTGGGGGTGGGGAGGGAAAAGAAGTTAGGGGGAGGGGAAGGGGGGCTACTCCCCAAAGGAGGAACTCATCTCTCTCTGGTGAATGTACTATATCCTATTGCTTTAATCATAAAAGAAGTAATTAAGTCTCATTCTCATGTGCAGGGTCTCTCTCTCTCTCTCTCTCTCTCTCTCTCTCTCTCTCTCTCTCTCTCTCTCTCTCTCTCTCTCTCTCTCTCTCTCTCTCTCTCTCTCTCTCTCTCTCTCTCTCTCTCTCTCTCTCTCTCTCTCTCTCTCTCTCTCTCTCTCTCTCTCTCTCTCTCTCTCTCTCTCATATTTGATTCATGAGCAATGCTATTCAGCCAGAAGGTTTGTCCCGAATTCGCCGGCCCGAAAGACGTGGCAGCGTGCAACTGGTGCAGTTAAAGATTTTAAAATCGCTAGTGGGTTTCAGCCACCAGTTGCACACTGCCACATCTTTCGGGGGTTGGTGAATTCGGGACAAACCTTCGGACTGAATCGCATTTCTCTTGATTCATGGGTGATCATGGAATGTGATGGGATCAAATTTAATCATTTAATCGAGATTTTAAGAACTAATATGCAATTTCTTGTGCCTTAACATTTTAGGTCACCTTCATGAATCCTTTGGCAGTCATTTCTCTTAAGGACTATATATGGACTATTTTGTTCTTGTCGTAAGTTTTTCCATATCTTAGAACTTGCATTCATGTTATTTTAGATTTTTCTTTGGATATTTTCTTTTAAATTACTTTGCAAAATCCAAGTTCGTCCTATCAATTGATAGCGTCTCCGATGCGCGGAAGAGACATTCCCTAGACCGCCTTGGCCAAAAGGCACCATGTTAGACTTAGGTATAGATTAAATCTATAGCCTCTTGTGTGCGCTCCTCACAAACGAGTATGATGATTTTATGTAAGGTGGATGTGTCAGATGGTTCACTCTTTTCCACTCTGCAAACAAAGATAATACATTTAATTTTGCTACACATTCACCTTAGCATATTCATTTCTCCATGCTTATCTCTTTTTTTGTGCTCTTTTTAACCCAACAATATTAATCATATAATATTATGGGTTTTATTATTGTCTTGAAAAATTGATTCTTAAAGTTTAGAGAGATGCGCCGATGTGGACACCCTTGAATCCATCTACTTCCTCACTGAACATTGCTTTTATCGCACTATCTCACAGTCGTTCTCTTTCATTTTTATATGCGCTACAACAAAGATATGGAAAACAATCATAATGTACTAATTCTTATCGCGAAAGGGACCCACGCCGAAACACTCCATGTACAAGGCTGGTTAGGAAAGGGGTCATGTGACAGCTATCCCAACAGGACCCTTGTTTCTCGGAGCTCGACTGCTCTCGTGATGAAAATGACCATTGATAAACCAGTAACGATCTCAGCCGTGCGATGCAGAAGCAATAGACAATGATGCAAGAAGATATTTTTTTGTCATAAGTGGGCAGGGCATGCATGCATCGTGGCCGCTGCTTCTGTATCGCATGGCAGAGAGAGAGAGAGAGAGAGAGAGAGGATAACAAAAATGTATTAGAACAGATGGATGATGAAAGAGTTCATGACATAGTGGAGACCCATGGAGATCAAGTAGGGCAAAAGAAAGCAAGCAGTTAGTTTGTACACTTTGCGGCTGGCGATCATACCACGAGCAAGGGGTGTCAAATCGGGTGAACCATTGGTGATTTGGTTTCCAGGGTAATTTGGTCATTTTATCGGTAAAGAATATTTACTGCTGGTGCTGAACACGAGCGGCCCGTCACCGTTCCGTCGGCGGCGTGGGTAAGGGACGGAAGACCACGGGCGCACCGTACTGGGGATAGAGGAGCATCAGGACCGTCGGTGCGTGGACGTACGACGGAGCGAGGCGGAAGGTGAATCGCTGCAGGATGATGGCCACGGTGAGCTTGGCCTCCAGGACGGCCAGGTTCTGGCCGATGCACATGCGGGCCCCGAGCCCGAAGGGGATGAAAGCTGTCGGGTGCCGAGCCGCCCGGGCCCTCCCCTCCGAGAACCGGGCCGGGTTGAACTGGGCCGCGTCCGGACCCCACAGCCGCGTATCGTGATGGACGGCCAAGATCGGGATCAGCAGCTCGGTGTCCCGCGGGATCTTGTACCCTCCCAGATCCACGTCAGCCTTCGCCCGCCGGATCGTCGCCACCGCCGGCGGGTACAGCCGCAACGTCTCGTTCAGTATCATCCCCAGCTGCGAGAGAGCGGGAGTTAACCCCCGATTAGTCCCAGAAAAAAAAAAAAAAAAATTGCAACCGGTCCCGTTAAACTGCACCACGGGTATAGCCTACCGTCTTGAGCCCAGAGAGTTGGTCGCGGGTGGGGACGCCACGTGACCCGCACACCCTCAGGACCTCCTCACGCGCCCGCTCCTGCCACTCGGGGTGCATAGCCAGCACTACCGTCGTCCACGTTAGCAGGTTGGAGGTGGTCTGCTTCCCGGCGAAGAAGAACGTCTTGCACTCCTCCACGATTTCGCGGACCGTGATCGGCCGCGCCGCCCGCCCGTCGCGTCTCTCCCGGGCCGCCCCCTTTGCGGGTCCCGTCGATCATCAGCCCCAGCAGGTCCCTCACGCCCCCGTCCGGCTTCTCCTCGTCACCGGACAACTCGCTCCGGCGGTGGCCGATGAGCCGCACGAGGCTCGTGCTGATTTCTTTGTCTAATTTCCAGCAGCTCGTGTTCCTTTTCCCCGGCAGGAACCTACGTACAAACAATCCATGATGTTCTGAAGTTCGGGCTCATGGTCGGAAAATATACGCGGGGATCGGAATTCATGATGGCCGGTGGCCGGGAGTCACCTGTATCCGGGGATGAAAACCTTGCGGAAGGCCTCGGCGGCGAAGACCATTTGTTGGGCCTGGAGCTGGAAGACAGCCTTCCCGTCGTCGTAGCTCGCCCCGAAAGCGGTCCGGGTGATGGCGTCCTCGGTCACGGTCTGGAACCAGTCGGAGACGTCGACCTCCACCTCGCCGGAGGCGGGACACGGCGGGGGACCACTTCTCCAGCATGCCAAGCACCGTCTTGGCGACGTGCGGTATCAGCAGCTACTCATCATTTTGGATGCAATTAGCCGATCGCTGATCGGTGATGATCGATGACGTGTAGATAGCGGGAGGGAGGGGAGGTAAATCACCTTGAGATTGTCCATGTGGAAGGCCGGGGTGAGGAGCTTTCGGTGGTGAGCCCATTTCTCGCCGCGGAGGCTCACCAGGCCCTCGCCCTCGAGCCGCCGGACCAGGGGGTGGGACTCGTAGCGCTCGAAGGCGTCCGGCCGCGACACGAAGATCTCACGGATGAGGTCCGGGTCGGCCACCACGAGGCGGGCGGTGGGCCCGAACCAGAGCAGGAACGTGGAGCCTGAAATGGAGAGCCATGACCAACCACACACATCACCCTCTGTATGCACCGCAAGCTACGGAACTGATGAGAGATGCTCGAAGTGGGGGGAAAAAGGAGGCTATACGATGCTAGGTAATAGACCCGGGGCTAAACACGCGATCTAGTGTGAGAGTCGAAGTGCTGGTGGAATAGCCTCAGGTGATAGAGAGAGAGAGAGAGATAGCAGATTGGTAAGTGATATTAGTCCACGTATGGGGCGAGGAAAAAGAAATAAGCCAAGTTCCCATGATTTTAAATCAGGATGTGAGCTGCGCAAAAAAAACCAATATATATACTAAAATTTACTTAATATTAGGATGGGAAAAAAAATCAAATTATGGACTGCCATCAGCAACTGATAATCCCCCAAAAAATTAAAAAATAAAAAAGAGAAAACCAGAGAAGAGAATCTCAAATGGAAGGGAGAGGAACTCCATGGAGAGGAGAAAAGCCAAAAACAAGAGAAAAGATTGGCAAAAGACATCCCGAACCCCAATTCAAAGCTTCAAAGCACCTCAATTATAATGACCCAGGAGAGGAAAACTAGAGAGAGAGAGAGAGAGAGAGAGAGAGAGAGAGAGAGAGAGAGGGGTGATACCATAGGTTTTCTTCCAATGGTGGTAGAAGGGGAGGACCCTCGGTTAGGATGTTGTGGGAGCTGTGGGGCAGCAGTGGCCTGGATGAGGCGTCCACCATGAGCCGGACCATCTCCCTAAGGTTTCCGAGGACGAGGCGGTATGGGGGCCCGCTGATCCCTTGCTCGGAGAAGTGGATCGCCACCCTCCGAGGCCCCCAGCAGAGGACTTGCAGCACCTTCATGAATCCCATCACCATGCACAGGGCCCCGACCCCAAGAGGCCAAACCCACTCCCATGACCACCCCATATCCCTCCCTGGCCTTCTCCGCTTTCCTTCGCTTGCAGCTTCTAGTACTCCGGCCAATACAACATCAACAACCAACTCTGATCTTCTAGTTTCCTTTCACTTTTGTTGCGTATATAAAGAGCTGGAGAGAGAGAGAGAGAGAGAGAGAGAGAGAGAGAGAGAGAGAGAGAGAGGCTGGGGGTTTTATAGGAGGAGGATGTAGTAAAGCTAGGCCGGCGCCGTTGGGGCCGCCGTCAGCGTTAGAGGGTCAACCATGAGGTGGCTAATCTTGCAATGCCTGAAATACCCATATAGATTTGGTATCTATATAAGATGGGAGTACCATTTTGTTCCGACCTCCATAAAGTGGTTGGAGCATTCCACACTCTCTCATTGGTCTATTCCAAAGGTATGTTTGTCATTTCATACTGTTTATCATGGTGAAATGACCAAAACCTCTCGAGATGGACCAATGAGAGAGAGTGGGATGCTCCAACCTCTTTAAGGAGGTTGGAACAAAATCGTTCTCTATAAGATGGCCTAGAGTATTAAATGGATGGCTGTCGTATATGATGTTGTTTTGTTGGGTCTAAAACAAATAAGATTTGAAAAGATAGTTGATTAGTTCTAATTATAGGGAATTCAAACCCTATGAGCTCGAAAGTTATCCTCTAGTAACCTTATGCTCATAGGAGATCGAGGATAACTTCTTCTGTTACGACTAATGATGTCATTTCAAAGTGTATCCATTGGTTCATTTGGCTCGAAAGAAATGCCTGCATATTTGAGGATGAATTTTAGGCGAAAGAGAAATGCCTACATCAACTCTAATTCCACCGCCGGTAAGAACCCACACCTGACTGTCTCTTCTCTTCTCTCTTGCGAGGTTATCGAACGAGAACCTAAACTCTTGGTTAACTTGCAGGGGTGCTGGACGTGAAGTCGTGGGCGGGGGAAGCGAAGGATTGGCAGCCGAAGGCGAGGTTGTGCTTGCACTGTACATGGTCGCTATATATCAACACCAACTTGCAGCCGAATGAGGGTGAGTGACATCATGATCGTGTTGAAATTAAATCCCATTATCAGAGTCGCAGCGGAAGCAAAAGGTAGATCCGAAGATCCTACGGTGTATGTTCCATTACAATTAATTTTGCAAAATAATCTACATGCAAATCTATGATCTTAGCATATGTGTGGACACCCTAGAGGCATACTACGATCTACGGAAGACATGCATGTATCTAGTTAGGTGTTTAGAATCATCATACCTTGTGGATCTATGATCCGAAAAGAACGGAACGATGATGAACCGCACGTGAATCGCAAGGGAAGCTGTCGGATGGCACCTTGTTCTTTGCGAATGGAGGAATCCTCGAAGTCCTATCTCTGAGTGCAAGGACTACGAGCCGACGGAGGAATTCGTTGCGAAGACGACGCTGAGCCGCGAGATCTTCTCCTTCTCTTTTTTCCCTTCTCCTTCCTTCCTCCTTCTCCTTCCTTCTTCTTCCTCTTTCTTCCTTGGCCGAAACCACAAAAAGGGGAGAAGGGAGAGGGGGTTGGGTTTTCTGGAGAGGGGAGCACTTAGGGCCGGCCCCCTCTCCCTCCAATCCCTTTATAGGGCTGGCCCCAACTCACACACGCAAGCTAGGACCAGCCCCCCTAGTGATTGGGATGAGGGGGGCGGTTTTTAGGGTTTCCGCATGTTTATCGTGAAGCCTGGACGATAACGTCATTCACAAAAAGTGAAACATTGTAAGAGAGATTGAGTGAGGTGCACTACTCGGAATCGAGTTCCATCAGCGTCTATGAGCTTTTGGAATTATTCCGCTCATTTTAGGATCCATATTCAATATGTCATGAGCCTTATTTTAGTATTTACCAAAATACCCCTACGGCCCTTAACACATGTGATTAGGTTATGATCATAAACTTATATTACTCTCTCGTAACCCTGTTATCTATTATACTCTGATAATCCTTAGTCCCTCCTATTACTGGTGTCATGATACGACTCAGGCGGTGGGGAGCACTGTCAGATCCCGATCGATCATCTGACTAGGATTTTATGACCTGTTATCTATAACACCACATACCTTCCGGTGCTATGCCTAGTATCCGGAACGTCGTCAGTCATACTGACAACCACCAGGCCTGGGTTAACTATATGGACAGACTGACTCATCAAAACACACCTATCCAACACTGGACGTCGGATAACCTATAGGGATTGCATGCCTACTCAAGCACCAGCCAGGTAACCCAACGTACCGTGGTATTAAACTATGGAAGGTCCACACACGTTGGCATATCAAAGTATCACACAACTGGTTAGCCCAGTGTACATGGTCCCTCAGGGTTAAGGACAGATTATCTATAGTAGTAAGACGGTTTATGCGCCAGTGTCTGAATCACTGAACTGTGCACTGTCTTGGTTCATGTTTAACACAATCATCGTGCTTGGTCAGGTGAATGGGAATCCCATGTTCCCGTGGTGGAGACTTCACCACATCCTCTACCTGCCAACAGTTTATTCTCGGTGAAGCGACCGACATCACCAAAGCTGTGAACTAGTTCTAGGTCTACACAAAACTGGTCCAGTGGGTCTCCCAAGCATGGATCCACCATGCACCTCAGTGGCCTACTGTGTTCCCTAGGGTCATTTTATTATATGTGTATTAACATATACCAAAGTAGTATTCTAATTAAAGCAATAACCAAAATCATCTTTATTAATGTTAATACAGAAAATTCACGCTCAGGACACACGAGCTACAACAGATCGATCACATAAATTGCTTTCTAGGGGATGATACTAATGCTACCGTACAACAACAGTTGGTTTGCAGGGCTTCACGTGAGATTTCAGGTGATACGGAGCGGGGGAGCAAGTGGAAGAGAAGTGGTTTATGTACATCCATATGTCTGTTCATAGTAGTTAGTGCTAAAAAAGCACCATTGCTTGACCTCAACATGCTTCTTTGGAGCTCGAATGTAACTGTGCAAGGTTGATTTTTTTATTTGTTGAGGAACTTAGTATGATTCATGCTTCATAGACATTGCAATTATATTTATGCTAAACCTAGTTGATTCATGTTTATACTTACCATAGATGATTATATTCTTTTTCAAATGATTATGGATGTAATAGTTTTATTGTTAGTTGTGTATAGTGGGTCAGTGTGTTCTGTCATATATGATGCTTTGTTGGTTCTAAAACAAATAAGATTTGAAAAAAATAGTTGATTAGCTCTAATTATAGGGAATTCAAACCCTAGCATAGATCAATGACGGGAATCCAACATTGGCTGAAAAAAATAGCCAGAAACAAAGCCTAACGATGAATCGAGCCAAAAAAAAAGATTGAAGGATCAAAAAGCAGCCGAGACCGTGCCGAAAACAAAAAAGACAACGAAATTAAGGAGAGAAACTGACCTTGATCAAGCCGGAAAAGAGAAAAAATCAGACGAAACCTCCTAGCTGGAGAAGCTAGCTTGCCGAATCACCCGATTCTGATTGTTGTTTCAACAAGAGAAAGAAAAAAGAATCTCGTCCAAATTTTGGGAGGAAAGCAAATCAACCCGATCGACTGAAATCATCCACCTAGGTGGATGCTTTTTCGCTCGCCTATATCCCAAAAGAACATGGAGAAGGACGAAAATGAGATTATTTTCTCCGCTCACTTCATTTTCGGCCATCATTTCCACCCTAAATAACATGTTCTTTGTGTGTGTGTGTGTGTGTGTGTGTGTGTGTGTGTGAGAGAGAGAGAGAGAGAGAGAGAGAAAGAGAAGCTCATTACGAGAAGAGTGGTCTTTTAGTGTGGAACAAGGAAAATGATATTTACCAACGGGCTAGCTCTTGGCCTGGTGGTACTAGCTTCCTCTCTCCCATGTGGGAGAGCCTGTTCATCTCCCTATAAGGACATTGTGGGGCAAACTTTCCCTCGAGGTCGTGGTGCTTTGTTTGCGTGTGTGAATCCTAATCGTTGGTGTCATGTTCACGGGATTATAGAATTAATAAATAGCAACTATTGTCTCCCCCATTTTGATCTTCAGACCTCTTTGTACCCTTCCTCTTGTGCCCTATCCTTTGATAGCATGGCCAGTCCAGATAAAAAGAGGAAATGCTATTTAAAAGTATTGGGGGACATACTCACAGACGTATTTGGTGGGGGGGGGGTGTGTGGAGGGGGGCATTGGCCATGGCTTGGTGTGAATGTCGATCTCCCCACACGATCACAATATATCCCCCAGTATGTTCAAATAGAACCATGCTTACCTGCTGCTTGGGTGCATATGACTCCTGTACCCAGGTAGCAGGTAATACTTTAAAAGTAGGGTGAGTTGGTGAAAACTCCTTTTAAGGAGATGCTTTTAAGCCTAAGGACTTTGAAATACCGTGGACGAAAGTCCTCCACAACATTTCAAATTTTCTTTTGGTATGCCACCGATCCATAGAACCACCAAGTCACCGGTCCACTGAACGCCGCCGCTGGAGCTGCTCACCGCCACCGAACCACCTAACGCTGCCGTCGCCGCTTGCTGGAGCTATTTGTCGCCATGGGATGAACCCTAGACCCGAGATCAGCTCGCCGAACCACTGAACCGCCGCTACTCGCAGACGCCGCAGGAGCTGCTGGCCGCTGCCGTCTTTGCTGCAATCACTGTTGTCGCCAGAGTTACTCGGGAGAGAAGGGAGAGAAACCGGGGGTAGTTTCAGGTTTATCGTCAAAAGCAGGGACCTTAGGCTAAATGAAACTATTTGGTATCCTGTTCATGCGATAGATCTGTTGTTAAGGACCTCTCACACATTAACCCTTAAAAATATATAAAAATACATATTTTGTGACTAGGCCCACACAAAGCATTTAGTAGTTATAGATTTCTAAATGAGTAATGCTATGTAGCCAACTCCACGTGATGTGGAGTGCTGGCAGGTCCTCATTGCTTGGAACATTTATGTGGTGGCCATGGGAAGAGCCCTAGGCGGATGCCACGTAAAGTTGGCAACCCAAAAGTTGGCAAACTAGTTGGCTACTTAGCATTTCCGTTTCTAAATATTTGGTATGTCTTTGTAAGTGTGGGTCCCACCTTTCAAACCAATCAAATGTTGCCACATCAGTGGATGCATGAGACACCTGCACCAGGGGTAGCATGCAAGTATTGTGGGGTGTTTGTGTGATTAAGAGAGAAATTCATTAGAAGAGGAGCAATACTTAACAATCTACATGCTGAGGGATTAATGCGTGGAGTCAAGATTGGAAGGGGGGTGAAGCAATTTCTCATCTCCTCTATGCATATATTCTACTGGTGTTTGAGCATTCCATTATTGATTAGTTGAACCATATCAAAAATGCTCTAACTAATTTTTGTCGCTTTTCGGGGCAGCAGGTAAATTTCAGTAAATCGAACATCATGTTCTATAATAACACCCATAGATCCATGAGGAACCTCCTAGCCAATGATATGGATATCAAAATTATGAAAAAAGACAAGTGCTATCTGGGGAGTCCACTTTTTATAGGGATATCCAAATCTAATACTTACAATTTCATTTGTAACAGGATGCAAGATAAACTTAAGGGATGGAAATCCAAATTATTGTCTCATGCAGAACGAACCACGTTGATCAAGTCCTCTTTGGCTTCGATCCCCTCATATTTTCAGTCTACTTGTCTCATCCCAAAGAAGATCACTACATCACTTAATGCCATTATTCGTGACTTTTGGTGGGGCTTTGATAAGGGGAAGAAGCACTTATATACCAAAGCATGAGAGTTTTTTCAACTTCCCAAGAAGGAAGATGGCTTGGGAATAAGAGACTTTGAGGCCACCAATATTGCTTTCATCCTTAAGCTCGCATGGCGTTTTATCATGGGCAAAAGACGAATGGTGGGTAAAGATTCTTAAGGGCAAGTGTCTCAAATCAGCATACTTATGGAGTTGTAAGCCCCAACCCTACCACTCTGCTATATGGGGGAGTATGATCCGTTGTCGGAAACTACTTCAAAATGGATATTGTTGGATCATTGTGAATGGATATCTGGTCTTCGATGATCATTAGATCCCTAGTATTCCGGGTCATAGGATTACTAATGAGCCCATCCTCAATGATGGTATGTTACAGGGAAGTGACAAAGATCTCTTAGTCTCAGACCTTATCGATCAAACGACACTCTCCTAAGATAGTGCAGCTTTGCAAAATCTAGAAATAAGTGTTGAGGTTTGGCAAGCCATTGAAGCTATCCATATCTTAACCACCAGGCTATCTGATAGGTTTGGGTGAATAAAAAATAACTTTGAATCCTTCACTGTTAAATCTGGATACCATCAAACACTTATGGATAAAATTAGACGAGATTACTTTGACCATTTGAATCACTCTTCCTTGTTTGATTGGCGACGGATTTGGAAGTTAAAGAATATTATGCCTCGAGTACAATTGTTCCTTTGGCGTACTATCGGAAAAAGTCTACCCTTGAGAGGTAAACTTCGTAGCCTTCTACTCAATATTGACCCCCTGGGCCCTCTTTGTAGTTCTAGTTGTGAAACCAGAGCATATCTTTCCTTTGACTGTTCTGTGGTCAATCCTATATGGATGAATTCTATCTTCTTGGGAGTGGCCCACCCGGCCTATAGTAGCTTCTTAGACTAGATTAATGCTTTGTGGGACCTAAGGAAAAGTAATGTGGAAGTCTTTTGGTTGGGTATTTATGTGTTTTGGGCTATTTGGAAGGAAAGAAATAAGGTTATCTTTCAGAACATGGCTCCCAGCTCACATCATATTTTATCAATTGCCAAGAATCTTTTGGCCGTTCATACAATCAATAGAGTCAAGGCGGACCAAAAAGAGGATGAGGCCATTGATGTTCGATGGCACAAACTTCAACGGGGATGGCTAAAGCTTAATGTTGATGCGGCGGTTGGAGAGGTTTCCACGATAGCTGGGCTAGCTTGTAATTTGTGATGATAAGGAAAAATTATTATGTTGTACTGGATGTCAGTTACCACTATGTTCTCCATTGGAGGTAGAGGCCAGAGCCATGAAGGAAGGAATCGTTCTCTTGATCAATATTAAAGCAAATAATATGATAATTGAGGGAGATAACCTCAGTATTATTACACTCCTATTGGAGGGAAATTTGCCCCCTCCATGGTCTATCCATAATCTCATGGTGGAATGTAGAAGTCTCATTCAACTTTTTTCCTCATGCAAGCCGATTCATGCTTGACGGGAGGCTAATCAGGCGGCACATCTCATTGTTTCTTTTGCCATTCTATGTGACAAATCCTTTGATGTTTTTGCTCGTCCTGATTGTATCTCCTCTATTTTGGAAGAGGATAAATGTTACTCATTTTCAGATGATATGAATGATATTTCTTTTGCCAGTTCTCTCCAAAATAGTTCTTTTCCATATCCTACTAGCTAGCTCCTCTGGCTCTGGACAACTCGATGGAATTGGGACCCAGAAAATAGTGAGATACAAGGGCGTAGCCAGGAATTTATTTTGGGTTGGGCAGAAGCTAAGGCTGCTAAACTAATTTTTTTAAAAAATAAAACTTTTACTCTATACAGTAAAGAAAAACTAATCAAAATTTTTAAAGGGAACATCGACGATACAAAGAAATTTTATTAATATAATTTTTTTTTACATAAAGCATATACATAAACTAGAAAAGACAACACAATAAATAGCCATGAGTGCTTTACCATGTGCAGGAACTCCTCCTCGATGGCGTCAAATGCCTTACTTATCAGAACAGGGACGAATCCATGAATCGAACATTGGGGAGGAGAATGCTAGAAAAGTCTTTGGAGGAGTCAAGGACTTAAATTTTGTTAAAAAATTCAAGGGGGGAGAACTTATATAATTTGAAAATAATTCTAACTTATACTACTACAATAAAGGGTTCTCTTTCGAATCTAGTGGGGGCGGTCGCCCCCACATGCACCCCCCTGGATCCATCCCTACTTATCACTTCCATCCACTGACATGTCCCCTTGCTCCAATGTAAACTTTTTCCATTCAAAAACATGTAAAACCATAGTGATTCATTGGTCCCAAAAGAAATCTTGGTGGTTCTAAAAAAGAGGGAGGAGGGGGGGCACTTACTATGGAGATCACCTTTTCTTTTATATGGTTCCTCCCAAATCAGTCATCCGATTCGAGCTCGGTGAAGAATTCCATCGAGAATTCGAGGATAAATGTCGGAGAGAAATTGATTGCGAGGTTGAAGGAGGAAAATGAGACAGGAGGGTTAGGGTTTAAAAAAGAACAAAAAAATAGGAAAAATTACACTTGCCCACCAGAAGTTTAGCTCAAAAACACTTAACCCCCCTATAGTTTAAAAACTACATTTGCCCCCTTCAACTCAGTTTTTATAATATAATATTACCAAATAAGGAAATTAAGTAGGTGACAAAAGGGGTATTGTACTAACATTTCAAACTTTAGGGCGTGATTTAAGCTAAACATCAGGGGGCAAATTATAATTTATCCAAAAAAAGTGGGGGACGGAAGCTTGCAGCGAAACAGATCCGACCCTAAGTTCATATCTCCTTCAGTCAGTCGGCCCGGGTTGGTGGGGCTGGCACGCATCACAGCATCACGTGGTCGCTAGAGTGTGATTCACTTTTGGTTCGCTAGCCATTGTGCGGCTGTGATGCGCACCGAGCCCACCGACCGGGCCGACCCAATGGAGGAAATATGAACTCATCTATCGGGGGTTTGATTGCGACGTCACTAGGCAACAATCCATGCTGAGACGGGCTGTGGGGTGGGCTTGGCTAGCTGTGGGCTTGGACGGGCTATGGGTTATGGAGCTTTTCTCAAATCTACAATCGTCGAGCCAACGAATAGATCCGCCTATGGTGGGATATGAGATAGAATTATAATAGGATACTAGGTCAGATTGGCAAAAAAATACAAGAGCAATGATATTCAGCCATACACATGCTGGTTTGGAAATGTATCCGAAAGAGCAATGATATTCAGCTCGTCCCCACGTCAGTCTGAAAAAGGTTCAGGCTAGCGTTACTGAGTTCGACTCTTCTACTGTTCATCCTTTCTCTCGTTCCCTCGGTGGGGGGCCAGCGCACATCATAGTCGCATGATGGCAAGAACCACCAAAACATATCACACTCAACTACAACACGCCTCGATCAGAAGGATGTGATATATGCCACGTCACAAACCGAGTGGATGAAGGGAAGGATGAACCGTAGAGAAGTCGAACCCAACGCTCTTTTCATTATAAGAAAGGGTGAGCCCTTCACCACCATATAATAACCTTTTTATTATTTATTTGTCCTTTTCGATAACTTATACATAGACTCCTGTAGTTTGAGTGAATATCACTTTTTGTCCTCACCTTTAGAAAATCATACACACTCATGTGGTTTTAATTTTGAGAGTGATACAATTTCGAAACTATAGGGACGTGGTCTATAATACAGCCTTACAAACGATATATACACATCATAATTTTTTTTTCTCATCAATAAAAAAAAGGATTATTCTGTGAGAGGTCCCTGACGACATATCGTTCCCCGTGAACAGGACCCGTGTAGGTTTCATTTAGCCTAAGATCCCTGATTTTTGTCATAAATTCGAAATTACCCTCGTAGGCTCTCTTCTCCCCCCACTCTCGTAGCGGCGTGCAGCAGAGACGGCGACGGCAGCAGCGAGTAGTAGAGGCGGCGGCGGCGAGTAATGGTGGTGTTCGGTGGTTCAGTTGAGCGTTTGGTGGCGACGACCAGCTCCGACTAAGGCGGCGAGTAGTAGAGCATTCGTTGGCTCAGTGGCATTCAAATGAAAATTTGAATTGCTGTCGAGGACATTTTCATCCACTACAATTGTTTGGGATGGAGCTTAAAGACATCTCCTTAAAAGGACTTTTCACCAACTCCCCACACCTCCGACTAAGGTGGCGACGAGCAGCTCCGACCAATTCCTGTCGGCACTGCAATGGGCCGCCTTCGGCGGCAACACACCTGCCAACAATGCAATGGGCCGCCTTGGCGGCAAGACACCCCCCGATTGGTATGAAGCGGGCAACCACCACCCCACCCCCCCAACCCAAATCTTCTGCCCATTTATCTGTCCCATCGTCTACCCCCCAAGTCACAGTCGTCCGTTGCACCGATACCCGACTTGTGCATCGCACTCAGTCTGAACTGGCAGACAAAGAAATAGCTTTGTCGCCGGTCAAGGATGGCATGCCCGTGCTTGTCGGCATTGCAGCGGGCAGCCTTCGGCGGCAATACACTTGTTGAGCCGTCTTCGGCGGCAAGACACCCCCCGATTGGCTCAAAGCGGGCAACCACCGCCCCACCTCCCAAACCCAAATCTTCTACACCATTTATTTGTACCCCAAGTCACAGCCGTCCGTTGCACCCATACCCGACCTGTGCATCACTCAGTCCAAACCGGCAGGCAAAGAAACAGATGTGATTGACCCTCCAATGATCTACCCAGCATCCGATCATAGTGTGCGATCGGTTCAATAGACGCCTGTGAAACATTTGATAATATTTTGTGAGTAGCATCAGCATTGCAGCATCCGTCTCTCTCTCTCTCTCTCTCTCTCTCTCTCTCTCTCTCTCTCTCTCTCTCTCTCTCTCTCTCTCTGGTTGCACCGTCGACAACTCTACCACATTGGGATTGCCCAATCGATGCATCGAACTTAAGCCCAAACTGACATGCAAAGGGACAACTGCATTGAGGTGCAAAGCAAGCCAATAATGTGAGTAGACAACCCTTTGCATGTCAATTTGGGCTGACTACGATTCATCATGTGTTTGTATCGATTATTTGCATCATATTGTATTAAAATCGATCATTTAGATTGATGATCAAGTTTATTTCTGGTAATAATAATGACCTTAAGTGATTGAAATGTCTATTTCATTATTGTTATTTTATTTGTCTTTTAAATTATGATACCAAGAATATATTTAAGACACCTTATCAAAGAGTCCGCCAAGGAACTACTTTTATATATTTTGTAGAGTATTTTAAAGCACAAAATGAAATTACATGTTCCATGCTATGATTATTTCCTACACAGTCAAATTTGGAGCCAAATAGTACATATCCATATATAAAAGAATTTTCAAATATTTTTAATAAAAACACGAAGGAATCTCTATATACATGTGATTTTTGTGAGAGAAGTTTCCCCCCACGCAACCTCTGCCTGAGTTGTCACAGGCTGCATCCTTGGCAAATCCAGTGGCCCAAGTAGCTTCACCATTCACCAATTGCTCTGCCTCTACAGATGTACCCAAAATAATAATAATCTAATTAATCTTTTCAAATTGGAACCATGAAAAAAAGCCTAAAATTTTTAAACCCAAATAAAACATCACACATAGAAAACATGCCGGTTTGACTGGAATCATCAAGAGAGGTCGAAGAGGTGTAGCATCGAAAAGGTGTGGCGACGGGATTTGGATCGGAAGCACATAGTCCATTATCAAGTCACAACGTAGGGTGAATCACACTTAGGATCGCTCAACGGCAATAGCGATGGGGTTTGAAGAAGAGCGTGCATCGGGGATGGGTAGAGGGCGATCCCGAGGTGCTTCGAGATCCAGGGAGATCCGGGGTAGATCCAGGGGGGCATCTTCGAGATCGGGGATCCGATCTGGGGAAACCACCGTCTCGCGTTCCCGAGGAGTTTCGAGAGATGGGGCTGTGGCTCTTGGGAAGGGGGTTTCGACTAGGGGGGAGGAGAGGAGTCGTTCCCGGGATAGGCGTCCCGGGGGCTCTTCAAATCAACCCAGGTCGAGCCACCTCCAGAGGGTCTCCTTTGCGGACGTTGTGCGACGCCCAGCCCGTGCTCCACCGGCGGCGAGATCGGGGGTTTCGGCGACGAGATCAGGTGGCCCTTCAGATCGGGGGTTTCGGCGACGAGATCGTGGGGTTCGGCGCTGCTTCAGGTGCGGCGAGAGGGACCACACCGTCGCCACCTGCCGAAACCCTACTGTGTGCTTCTCCTGTGGGAAGGTAGGCCACACCTCCCACAGGTGCAGGATGGTCCGATCTGCCGGATCTATCGGTTCTTCAGCAGCAGGGGCAGGCGCCGCTTTGGATCTGCCACGGGATCCACGACGGGAAGAGATGTTGGAGGTACTGAATCGATCGGGAGTCTGCCGGGTCTTCCGGCGTTCGGTGACGGCGGCGGAGCTGTCCGGGCACCTCAGACATGCGTGGCAGGGCTCCTGGGCATGGCCGTCGCAGGAGATCGGTAATGGTGAGTTTCTGGTCGAGTTCCCCTTCCGCCAATTCCTAGAGATTGAGGTCGGGCGAGGAGTTCACGACCTGGGGGCCGTCTCAGCCTCCTTCCGGCCATGGGAGGAGTTGTCTGGTGCAGTGGCTCAGCGGCGGCGGACGGCAGTGAGAGTGACGATCTTCGGGCTTCCGTTCGACGCGTGGGGGGAAGGATCTATCCGGACCTTGTTGGAGCCTTATGGTGAGATCAGGGAATGCCACAACGTCTTCCCCTCTATCTCCCACAGGAGGTTTTGTCAAGCAACGATCCTCTGCTATGAGCCCATTTTGATCCCCTCAACGATGCAATTCTCTCTGGGATGTGGGATTTTTAGGGTGCGTCTCACCTTCCAGGTTCTGGGAGACTGCACCTCCCTGCCCCCTCCACCCCTCGGCCATCTGCCTCCCTTGGAGCAGGGTACCGGTGGAGGACCTCCGTTCGGCGACAGGATGCAGTTCGGTGAGCCGGTGATCCCACCGGGCTTTGGTCCGCCGATCGCCTCGCCTCAACCCACCCGGTTCCGGCAGCCGTGTGTCAGACCTCCTCGATTCCCTGCTCCTGCCCAGGATCCGGGACCGAGCCAGGCGACCGGCGAGACGGGCAGTAGTCAGGAACCAGGTACACCTTCTCTCCAACAATTCTCGCGGGATTCAGGTTTTGTTTTGAATCTTGGGGCGGGGGAGAATGGTGACGTCCCTCGGGTTCATGTTGATTTTCCACACGTGGGGTATGAGCCCCCCCACTTTAACCCCTTCGTGGATGTGCACGAGGGCTTCCCTGGGGTTTCTGATGAGGGGGGTCCCCCCTTGGACCCCCCCGTTGCACACGTGCCTTTTGAGAGGGCTAGCCCCATGGTGGGGGTTTCTCTTGCTTCTAACGTTGATGTCGGCAGGGACGCTGAGTTAGAGCAGGGGGGTGAGACGCCGCGGGACTTGGCTGTTCGGAACGCTGACCAGGAGAGACCGGTGGCACCGGCGGACATGGCAGGACCTTCCCAGCTGCACTCGGCGAGGAGGAGTTTCCGGCAGTTTTTGCAGCGCTCCTCGGATGATCCTATGCTGGCGCAGGCTCTTGTTCGGTCGAAGATGCGCCTTTTGGAGTTGGATCAGGCGGATCCTTCAGCGTCCCTCCCCCCTCTCTCTTTTGGATGATGATGTTGTTTTGGATATTGCTAAGAAGTGTGGTTTTATTACCCCTCCAGAGATGGATAGTGTTCGTTTCTTTCTTGACTCTATCAGGGCGCTGGAGGAGAAGAGAGCGAGGATGGCCTCGTCTTGATCGGGTGGTTGGATGGCTTCGGAGGAGTTTAGAGAGTCGATATCTTTATGTTTCTATGAAGATCTTGTCGTGGAATATCAGGGGTTTAGGGAAGTCAGAGAAGAGAAGGGCGGCTAGTTCGTTTGCCTCTATTCACGATGTCGATATTATCTGCATTCAGGAGTCCAAGCGTGAGAACCCGACGAACCATTTTTTCCGCTCTCTCAGTACGAGAAAGATTGCGAGGTGGGAGGCTAAAGATGCTACAGGGGCGTCGGGTGGAATTCTAATAGGGTTCAGCGACGACCTTTTTTTGTTGAAGAGTACCAATGTTGGAGTTTTCTCCCTCACCCTGGTCCTACAGAATAGACTCGATGGGGTGGAGTGGATGCTATCATCCGTCTACGGGCCGACTGACCACACTAGGGGTGACGATTTCTGGACGGAGCTATCTTTGCTCAGGACGAACTTTCCGGGACCATGGGTGATCGCGGGTGATTTCAACGTCACTCGGGGAGTCAGAGGAGCGACTACGCAGTGATGGGGATGCTTCGGCGATGAGAGCTTTCTCCCAGTTCATCCGTCACCAGGAGTTGATTGATTTACCTTTATCCGGGCGTACCTTCACATGGAGTAACAAGAGAGAAGACCCGATCTTGGCTAGGCTGGATCGGTTCTTGATCTCTGCGGACTGGGACTTGCGTTTCCCTGGCTCCATTCAGGCAGGTCTGGCCTCCTGCGTTTCCGATCATGCGCCGATCCTCCTCTCTACGGATTCGATTTCACGTAACCGGCCTCCTTTTCGTTTTGAGTCGATGTGGACTATGGAGGAGGGATTCGAGGAATTGATTGCAAGGTGGTGGGCCGAGGCTGGGTCGGTTGATAACTCGGCTCTGAACATGGCTAGGAAGCTCAGATTCATCAAGAAGAAGCTCCAAGCTTGGAGCAAGGCCCACTTCGGAAATGTTATTCGCCAGAAGGTGTCGGCTTTGGCAAAGATTCGGGTGCTTGAGGCCAGAGGCGAACTCGCCACCCTCACTCCCCCGGAGACCGCGAGATTGAAGGAGCTTAACCAGGAGCTAGTGCTGCTCTTGCGGAAGGAGGAAGGGATGTGGCGGCAGCGTTCGAAGGAGCAGTGGGTGAAGTTAGGCGATGCGAACACCTCCTATTTCCATAGAGTAGCTAATGCTCGGAGACGGAAGAACTTTTTGGCCTCCTTGTGGCACAATGACCGCGAACTGACGTCCACGTCTGACATTCTTGATGCTGCCACTTCCTTCTTCAAGACCTCCTTCCGGGAGGACGAGCTTTCGACGGGGCTCTCCTTTGACTGGGACGGTGCAGATTTCCCGAGGATTCCAGGCGGTTCGGGATTGGAGGCGGAGTTTACAGTGGAGGAGTTTCGCACGGCAGTGTTCCAGTCCAAGAGTGATGGAGCACCGGGTCCCGATGGGTTTCCCATGGAGTTTTTTCAGAAATTCTGGGCCATCTTGAAGGAGGATCTTTGCCGGCTACTTCATGATTTTTTCTTAGGCAAGGTGCGTCTTCACTGCCTCAACCACTCATGGATCTTACTCTTGCCTAAAAAATCTGTTGCAGAGACAATCAAGGACTACAGACCGATCTCCTTGTCCAATTGCCTCTACAAGATCATCACGAAGGTCTTGGCAAATCGGCTCACGGAGAACATCTCTCTTTTGGTCTCTCCTTCCCAGACCGCGTTCATCAAGGGGAGGCTCATTCTTGATAGCGTGGCGGCGGCTCACGAGACGATCTTCCACCTGCGTGAGTCGGGAGGGGAAGGAGTGCTCCTAAAGATTGATTTCGAGAGAGCTTTCGACCAGATAAGGTGGGACTTCTTGCTCGATCTTTTGAAGGCGAAAGGTTTTTCAGATGGTTGGATTGGCTGGATTAGAGAGATTCTGGGGTCCTCGAAGCTTTCCTGCCTTATTAACGGGGAACAGGGCAAGGACTTCAAGGTTTATAAGGGTCTGAAGCAAGATTGCCCATTGTCCCCATACCTCTTTATCCTGGTGGTTGATGCCTTCGATGCAGCAGTCCGGAGGGCGAATGTTGAGGGCTTGGTCCGGGGGGTTGGAGGTAGCGGCTGGACAACATCAAACTTGCACTACGCAGATGATTCTCTCCTTTTCGCAGCGGCCTGCCCGTTCCAGTTAGTCTCGCTCAAGATCCTCCTCTATGGGTTGGAGCTGACCTCGGGCCTTAAAATCAACTTCCAGAAGACCTGTCTGTACTACATCGGGCCAGGAGACGCAGGGGGCGGTTTGGCCAAGCTTTTGAATTGCAAAGAGGCGAGATTGCCGATGAAGTATCTTGGGCTCCCTATTAGTGACAAAGCGCTTCGGCGTGAGGATTGGGAGCAGCTTATCCTCAAGGTCGAGCGGAGACTGGAGGGCTGGAAGGGCCGGTTTCTTTCTTCAGGAGGTAGGCTGGTGCTGGTCAACTCGGTGCTATCTTCGATCCCCTCGTACTACCTGTCCTTTTACTACCTGCCGTCCTGGGTAGTGGAGAGGATAGATAAGATTCGGCGTTCCTTCCTCTGGCACGGTGTGGGAGAGAATGCGGGTGGTTACAATCTGATGAGATGGGATCAGGTTTGTCTTCCGAAGAAGATGGGCGGCTTGGGGGTTCTGGATTTGCGCAAATTCAACATCTCGATGCTAGGGAAATGATGGTGGCGGCTTCAGCAGAATTCTGGAGGGTCCTGGAGGGACGTCATCCTAGCTAGATATTTTAAGAGATTCTCGCCGTTGCAGGCCCGGGGTAGATCTTCAGGCAAGATCTTTTGCTTCTGGAGGGGCATTTTAAAGGTTAGAGATCTCTATAAGGGGGCAACTTCGCTTGTTCTCGGTGACGGGCGGTCAATCAGATTCTGGAGAGATCCTTGGATCTCTGACAGACCGTTGGAGCAACTCTTCCCAAGCCTCTACTCCCTGGCCAGGAACAAGGGAGCTTCGGTGCGCTCTCAGACATTTCGGAGACGGGGAAGGATCAGGTGGCGGGTGAAACTTGGTGCTCCTTTGGACCAGGATGGACGGCGGGAGTGGCTTGATCTTCTTCCTATTCTGCGGACTGCCACCTTCAGAATATCCCGGGATGAGGTCCATTGGAGTGCCTCGTCTTCGGGAGTCTTCTCCGTCAGCTCCTTCTACAACCACCTTCTCCCTACGGGCCAGCGCCACGGACCTTCAAGAGCTATCTGGAAGTCGAAGGCCCCCTCGAAGGTGCAGATCTTTTCTCTACTTGCCTCCCGGAACAAAATTCTCACCAAGACGGCTCTATTGCGTAGACATCACCCGCGGGTGTCGGATGCCCTGTGCACTTTTTGTGGCTCGGAGGAGGAGACAGCCTCGCATCTGTTACTAGGGTGCTCCTTTGTCAGGCCTTTGTGGGACCTTTTTGAGAGTCGATTGGGTCTTTCTTCTTACCCGAGGTCGCTCAGGGGCCTTTGGACTACTTGGAGGAGGAGGCATATTCCGATGTCGATCCGGAAACCGTGGGACGTTCTGGTCATGGCTATTGTGTGGGTCATCTGGCTAGAACGGAACAATCGGGTTTTCAATGCCAAGTCAGTAGGGCAGGATAAGTTGAAGCATGCTATCATCTCTCTCTTCAATGCTTGGATTGTACCTTGGCGTGACAAGCTAGGGGTGGAGGCAAACATCTTCTGTAACACTTTACTTTCTTGATTCCTAATAGCTTCTGGTTGGGGTCCGCCAAACCCTCCCTCCACCGAGGAGGGGTTCTCAAAAAAAAAGTCACAACGCATACAACAGACACAATGAATGACATCTCTCTCTCAATCTCTCTCTAGGCGCAAAGATCCACACCCACAAAATAGGTTCACTGCAATGCCCAAAACAACTCCTTCAACATTGTGAAATTCATTCATTTCAGAATCCAAGCAATTCACTACGATAAAAGGGTTGTGATTGATCTTGATTCTTTCTCCTAGAATTGTTTTGACAATTCAGAAAATATTTTGACTGCTGATCCATCCATGTTATATCTCTGGTGCTACCAACTGGGCATTCACATTTTTTTATCTCGGGGCTCGGTTACGGTGTCGAGCTCCCCGAACGCAAGGGCTGGATTCAAGATGCAAGCACTCATCGACATCTGCAACCAAATAGAAACCAAATCACAAACATCTTATCTGCATGGGTTGTTCCAGTACCTATTGGAGCCACTGATAAAGGGATTCCCACTAAACCCCAAGTCAAAGTTGCAGACATACCCACTGCCTCTCAGCAAGGGGACGCAATACCCATTTTTTTCATCCTCATTTCTCCCCCCCTAGCCGGAACCCGTCCCCGGCCTGGTGAAGTTGGTCGTCGGTGAAGCAGGCCGTCAGTGCATTAGGCCACATCAATCTCTCGACTGATATGAGAGAGAGAG